>CM019065.1:40299329-40755377 GCA_009667805.1 Leptobrachium leishanense
TCGATACAAAAAAAGCCTCATTTTAAAAAGCAAAAACAAAAAGCGGAACCCATAATTTTGCCTAAAAAAATTCAGTAAATAAAAAGGCCTTTTGCTGCGGATTAAAAAAATAACCTGCTGAATAAAAACGAAAATATTGTTTATATTGAATTCTATGGGTTTTGCACATGGCAGTTTTACTATACAATGCATCTTTTCATGTTTCTCTGCACACTGCAATTTTACTATACAATGCATCTTTTTAATGTTTCTCTGCACACGGCGGCTTAACTATTCAATGCATCTTTTTCATGTAAACGTGTACCACATCGTCCCGGCATTGTCCGATAATTTCAAATAAATTTGATTTTTGGATCGCCAGTCTGTTGTAGTCACAAAAATTGTCTGAAATTGTCCGATTGTGGTCGGATGCAGTGGAAGAGGACTGTTTCACCTGCATGTTGTACGATCGGTTGGACGACTTCAGACAATATCGCACCATTGCACAAATATGGTGCCAGTGCATGGCCAGCCTTAAGCTCTCACAACGGCAAAGTCTTTTGAGGATCCTGTGAAGTGCTTCCATCAGAGGTTCTGAGATGAGAAATCATGGTTGTTGCCTCCCTTCTGAAATGATTTTTTTAAATTCTCTGTGGGGGGGGGGGGGAAAAAGAGTGGTTTCTACCAAGAAGAAAATCTGGGGGAGGAATAATGGGTAGGGAGAACCTCATAAATGCACAGGACTTTATGCCGTTTCAAAAGGACAAGTTGTGGTGGTCGTCGACATATCTTGAGGACACTCAGATCGTAAATATCTGGAGCTGGCGAATCGATCTACCAGGGTTCCTCGAATCCTGGTAGTTTGGCGTGCCAATGCTGTTGAATCTGTTGGTCTCAAAACCACCTAGTTTGCATTTCGATTTGTGATCAATTGTGTAAAAACTTACACACTGGTTAAATCTCGTTCTCCGTGTCCACGTATTGTGTACAATGTTCTTTCAGGTCCGTACACTTGGCTTTATTTGTTTATGTATACAGTGCGTTGGATAACACCACCACCTTTGTTTTGGTGCTTTGCGGATCGTGACATTTCTCCTTTAGGTCACCATAGAAAGTTTGTAGACATTCAATGTTCTTCAAGGATTATCCTAAAAGGTTCCTCCACTTCTATAAAACCCAAACCAACACAATATATCTCCTAGGGTAATATGATGCTTGTATGCTGCAAATAATACATACGTTGCACTTCCAGACTTGATGACGGAAACAGGGATGTACCGATCCGATTGCATCATTTTTTTGGGATCAGAGGTCAGCATTTTCAAGTGTATCCAATCCCCAAGGCTGAGACCTGCCAGGCAGCAGACTTCCAGGTGGAGTCCAGCAACCTTGGCAGGGATTCTCCGTATCTGCCCTGCCTGCTCCTGAGTCATTGAGGAGGCAGGGAAGATGAAGCGAGTCTACATGCTGGAGTCCAGGTGCCTCTGTGTTCACTCGTAGTGTCTTCCCTGCCTGCCCCATGACCGGCGAGCAGGCAGGTAAGATGCAGCGAGTCAGTGCCAAAGCCCTGGGATTTCCTTTCGCGACAGAGCCGCTGTCCGGCCGAGGGTTGTGCGGCACTGGATCTGGACTCAGTATTGCCGATGTCGAATACCCGCAGGACGCGGATCGGCGGCCAGAAAATAGCGATTGTCTGTTTTTAGCAATTTGTTACCAAGCCTACTCAGCTCCGTCAGTGAATTTCGGAAATGATTTCGTTATTCTATAGCAATATATCAGGCAATGTTTTTGACACATGTTGGTCTCCTAATCGCCAGAATGTGATTTAACCTTCACCTGCAGCCGATTTCTTGTAAAATCCCACTGCTGACACCAACGGCAGCACAATAAAGCCGCGGTGAATACCTCCTGGGAGATCAATTTAGTTTGAATAATTACAAGTGAAAGGGGATGCTCTGATTCTACAAAATTTTGGATTGTTTTTCCATCCAGTTATATCTACATTTCTTGCGGGGGTTGTTTTTTTTTCTTCTTTTTCGATGTTGGTTACAAATGAAATAAATTGAGTACATTCCTGCTGCTAGCCATTTATTATAATCCTATATTTATATAGTGCCACATATTCCGCAGCACTTTACAAGATCAGTGTACAAGGGGTTGATACATTGGAATATCACACATGGATGATGACCTGATTCAGGGGGATCCTGTTCCCAAGAGAACTTACAATCTATGAGATGTACAAATATTTCGTGAGGTAGGGGCGGACTGACAACTAATGGGGCCCCCAGGCAATAGGTCATGGGGCCCCCCTTGTTCCACACCCATAAAAACCCCACTCCCTACAACACAACACCCACATGTACATTATTGTGCTAAAGAATTTATTTCTGAACTCCTAAAAATAACATTTTTGAAAATCCACTTGGACCCAGCAGCGAATGGTGCCCCCCCTCCATACTTACAGATGGCCACCGCAATGCTGCAGCAGCCATCACCCACTCATTGCAGCTAAGGCTGCGCCCCGGCACAGAAAGTCCCTGTGGGAAACTGCCGATCACTTTAAAAGATACTATAGAATCCTGACACACTGCACATTACAGAGCTCCACAGAAATAAACCTCACAGTAATGTGCAGTGTGTATGAGCATATCAGAATCCACAGCAAAAAAACTCACACTAATTTGCAGTTCAAACATGGATATATATTGCCCCCAGCAGCTCAAACATGGATATATATTGCCCCCAGCAGCTCAAACATGGATATAAATTGCCCCCAGTAGCTCACACATGGATATAAATTGCCCCCAGTAGCTCACACATGGATATAAATTGCCCCCAGTAGCTCACTCATGGATATATATTGCCTAGGGATGCACTGATACCACTTTTTTAAGTACGAGTACCGATACTTTTTAAAAGTACTCGCCTATACCGAGTACCGATACTTTTATTTTATGTCACGTGACCGCTTTTCAATAAAAACAGACCTCATATAAAAATGCCCCCCGCTCACATGTATATCCCCCCCATTATTTATATTTATATATATATTACAGAATGCCCCCAGCTCACATGTACCTTGCCCCCAGCTCACATGGCGATTGCCCACAGCTCTCAAGGATATTCCCCCAGCACTCATGGATATTGCCCCAGAGCTCATGGATATTGCCCCAGCTCTCATGGATATTGCCCCAGCTCTCAAGGATATTGCCCCAGCTCTCACGGATATTGCCCCAGCTCTCACGGATATTGCCCCAGCTCTCACGGATATTGCCCCAGCTCTCACGGATATTGCCCCAGCTCTCACGGATATTGCCCCAGCTCTCACGGATATTGCCCCAGCTCTCACGGATATTGCCCCAGCTCTCACGGATATTGCCCCAGCTCTCACGGATATTGCCCCAGCTCTCATGCATATTGCCCCAGCTGTCATGGATATTGCCCCAGCTGTCATGGATAGTGCCCCAGCTGTCATGGATAGTGCCCCAGCTGTCATGGATAGTGCCCCAGCTGTCATGGATAGTGCCCCCCAGCGCTCATGGATGTTGGCCCCCAGCGCTCATGGATGTTGGCCCCCAGCGCTCATGGATGTTGGCCCCCAGCGCTCATGGATGTTGGCCCCCAGCGCTCATGGATGTTGGCCCCCAGCGCTCACGGATGTTGGCCCCCATCGCTCACGGATGTTGGCCCCCAGCGCTCACGGATGTTGGCCCCCATCGCTCACGGATGTTGGCCCCCATCGCTCACGGATGTTGGCCCCCATCGCTCACGGATGTTGGCCCCCATCGCTCACGGATGTTGGCCCCCATCGCTCACGGATGTTGGCCCCCATCGCTCACGGATGTTGGCCCCCATCGCTCACGGATGTTGGCCCCCAGCGCCGCTCACATGGATAATGCCCCAGCTCTCTCAGGGATATTGCCCCCGCCGGTTTCCTCTATTCATCGCTGAAATTAAAATGCAGCCAGCGGTGCACTTGGAAGATGTCGTGGTGGCGCCTGCAGCGTGCATGCATCCCAGTCAACTGGAGGAGGTACGATGCACTGGCGCCGCCCCTCACGTGACACGTCACATGAGGGGGCGGCGCAGGTGCCACCGCGGCATCTTTCAAGTGCGCCGCTGGTTGTATTTTAATTTCGGCGATGAATGAAGGAAACCGGCGGGGGCCCACAGTGTCGCCCCTACTGGCCCTCGGGCAGTGCCCGATGGGTCAGTCCGCCCCTGGGGGCATCCATATCGTTAGGTGTCTTGCTCAAGGACACTCACTGCTGGCGTCTTCTGAGTGGGATCAGGTCGTCTTTCCATGATTGCAGAGTAATGACCTGGTGGTTTGGTTGTACCTGCTTCTCGTAAAGTCGAAACTTGCTTCTCCACCGTTGTATTGGAGGGATGTGTGAGCGGGATTTGACTTGCTTCTCCACGGTCGAAGGGTAGAGATGTTACCACTGGACTCCACACCTGATATTGTGTGGTATGTACCGTTAGGTGTCTTGGCCAACGACCGTTACTGGAGAGGTGCTCTGGCCAGGATTCGAACCTGGGTCTCCACGGCTATAGAGCAGTGATGTTACCTCTGCTCCATCCAGCCGGTATTCTTGTTATTCTCAATGACTCTCTTGTTGGTCACTAACCTCTGAATTTGGCACAGAATCACACCGATACGTCTCTGCACAGACCGCCAAATTGCACCAAAATTTCGGTGAAATGACCGGATGTTTGGTGTTTCAATTCGATAGGTTTAAACCGGCGAATCCCATATATTTCAATGTAATATATGGAATATCTTTTTGCAAAAAACTTTTTTTTTAAAATACCTTTTTGTGGGGGCGTGGCTGGCTCTGCAAGGGAGAAGACGTGCCTGGGGAGAGCTCTGCTGAATTTGCTTGTTACCGGGGGTTTTAAGCTGGTGTCTCTCCCCAAATTACCCACTACTGAGGTCCCTGCACTGCTGGCCATAACGGGACATGCTCCGGGCCCCGTTTCTGCCCCCCCTCCGGAGCACAGCTGAGAAGTTGCCGCAACACCCCGGCAGGTCAGAGTATCCGTCAGCCATCTTGAGGCCTACAAGTCTGCTCCAGGATGATCGCTTCTCCTATTGTCCCCTGCAGAGAGCCCAATCTGGATGGTCAGCGGTTGTGGGAATGGAGGGCCCCCATCTTCCGGCTGTACTGGCTGTCCCCTCGGAGATGATTTTGGGGGAAGGAGCGAGGTGGTGCAGTCTGGAGCGGACTCCCCCTGCCAGGGTCATAGAGGCTGCATTCGCGGCCCTTGAGGCCTGCTAGGGGGAGAAGATAGCCCGATTTCTTGGGCCTCGTGGGGGCGTCTGATGGCCGCGTGGAGGACTGGCCGGGAGGAAGCGGACCTAGCAGAGGAGGACGCGTGTGAGGCTACGTCTGTCGCCGACGAGGGGGAAGCTGCCCACCACTCGCAGAGTGATGGAGACGGGCTGATGTGTGCTGGGTTGGAGGATGAGGTGGTTACCCTGGTGCTGCCTGCCGCTGGCCCCTGGGAATGGGTGGCAGGGATGGAGCTGTCGGGCACAGCAGTTTTTCCCGCTGTCGAGACTAGGAGTGTACCCCAGCCCTGCAGCGTGGTCCCGACCATGAATGGATCGATCCGAGCCCGGCCCGAGTATCGGATCCTACAAGTGAATTCGGTGCGTGGGTTTTTTTTTTTCCCGGCCTGCCCTGTGGATGGACACTGGCTGAACTGCCCAACCCCGCTGCGCATATGGCTCGGGACCTATCTCCTTCTCCACCCTGCTACTCCATACTGCCGCAGTTTTTGTTTTTATTCCCCCTGCCTATACATGATGGACTACAGTGCTCCTGATGACTTTTTCTTTCCTTTTTTCTACTGCAGTGCCACTTGTTGCTGTATATTGTTTTTGCCCTCACCGCTGTCATCCCCGTTCACACACCGAGACTTTTTCTTCTTTTGCTGAGACCCCCCACCCGGGGATATCCCCCCCCCCCCCCCCCCCCTGCTTTTTCAGCAATGAGGACTCTGTTTTTATTTTGGCAGACATTTTGATAGATGTTCCCCGGCTGGAGATACCTTTTTGCTGTCCTTCTCTCTGCCTGCTGTGCTATCACTGCTGTAATATGTGATATCTTGCATTTGTTTCTTCCCTTTACGTATGAGAATATATAGCTGACTTTTGTGGGCCCTGTGCGGCCTTTACTCACCTGATGGGCCATTTCCCCCCCCCCTTTTTTTCTTTTGTGTTTTGAGATGGCTAGCAGATGTTCCCGATTAACCAATGAGTCCATCCCTGAGGATATACCTGGATTCTTGGTGTCCCTGATTCCCCCCCCCCTCGATGACTAGCTGAGACTTCGAGACGTTGTTTTTGTCCTTTTTTGCTGACTCTTACCGTGTGCGGAGTATTCATGATGTGTTAGTGGATGCTGGGGGCCTCATTTCTTCCCCCCCCCCCTTCGTTTTTTTTTTTTTTTTTTAAATTTTTTATTTGGCAGACCGGGACCAGCCACTATGGTGACTTTTCTGGATAGGTCTGCCATAATTGGCCCTCAAGCCCTTGGCCGCGTGACATTTGTCCTCCATGGCCTCCTTGTCCTTGGACTCTCTGGAGTGAGCCAGGAGAGTCACGTAGATGGCCTTTGCCATACCCCCCTCCCTACCTTCCCCACCCCCCCTTTTCTTTTCCTTTTTTTTTTTCCCCCCCCCCCGGTCCCCACTTCTCAACTCAGTGTCTTGCGTCACTACTGTGTACACCAGCTTTCTCTGCGTGTTCACCCTGCGACCCCATTGTTTTCTGTTACACTGGATGTTTTATACTGCTGTCTTTTCAAAATAAAAATTTTGAATTACAAAAAAAAAAAAAGACCTTTTTGTATTTAATTTCTTACAAAATAAAAAGTCTTTTAAAATATAACAATCTTTTTTATTTTTTTCTAAACGACCTTTTTTTATTCTTTAGACACATTATTATTGACTTAAGCTATTAGGTGAATAGCAGACCTTTTATTCTTTTACAGTTCGATGGAATGCGCCGATGCCAATACGGCGAATATCGGCGCCATTCAGAGTTTTTTGCCGACGTTCAATAACTGCTGCGACGACTCCAATTTCGGAAAAACACAGTGACCATTCGCTAAATGGTGAATTCACTGTATTTTTTTGGGCAAAATGGAATCGCCAAAAATACAAAGTGCTGAAATTGTGTTCAGTCGTGGTGCTTTCTGCATCGATCCCTCGGTGATGCTCTCGTGTTAGTCCTCTAGGGTGAAAAATACATGTCCTACTCTTGTGGCACAATGCTTGCCTTTATGTGATGATTGGTCAAAGCATGATGGGAGGTGTGCTTCCATTTTTTTAGCTCTAGAGCGCTAATTTTTACACCTATACCCACCTAGGACAGGGGTCTGTATCCTTGGCCCTCCAGATGATTTGGTGGTACATCCCCCATGATGCTCGACCACTCAGTAGCTTGTGGAGGCTCATGGGAAATGTAGAGAGCCAATGTTGCCATCTAGAAGGCCAAAATATTCTTGGGTTTCCCCTCTGGAACACATGGTGGATTGGAGATAAATCTCTATAATATATCCAGCTGGCGTTATTATTAAATAGGGAATTTTCTAACTACAAATCCCACTGCCCGCCGGTCTGTCTGCCCATGTAGTTGGCCTCGCTTGCTCCTGTCCTCAGACCCACCCGTCAAAGCGCTCAGCCGATTTGCATTGTTTTCCATTGTCGGGCCCCTGCCCTCCCCTCGCTCGTTCTCTTTTCTCTGTGCCCGGCTCGCCGTCTCTCGCCTGTCTGCCCGGCTCACTTCCTCACAATAGCCGATAAGCCCCGCAGGCCGCGAGGAATATAATGCCATTAAATCCTCTTTTTCAACGCCACATCGCCCCAGCCCTGGTTACTCGCACGTGCCCGCTGGGGTGCACAATGGAAACTGTGTCGCCGGCTCGATGTGGCTTATGAAACATCCCGCTGTCTGACTCTCTATGGGTGGGAGACGCACTCGGACCCGATTACTGGTTTTCAGGCACAAATGTCATGCAGTATGGCTTGTCCTCGGGGGCTTTATTCTAAAACAGCTTTTCACGGTAACAGATGAGCTTCAAGACACGCGTCGTCGTCATTTTTTCCTGACGCTTTGTCCTCGGGCCGCGTCTGAGACAGAACGGGTTTCTCCAGGATCAGTCTCAACCTAAAATTCTGATTCCAAACCTTTAAAAAAAAAAAAAAAAAAAAAAAAGGATTTATTATACACCACTGTTACAATTAAGGACGAAAACAAAAATGTGCGATTATAATCTTCCTCTACAAAAAAATGCAAAAAACACAATCTATGTCATCGCGGAAAATATTGACTCGTACAAGTAACTAAAGTAAAGCGGCGACTTGTTTGCCCCTAGCATTCTTTTCTCTGTGTGTGCAGCAGTGCATTTTGGGTAGGACATGCAAATGCTGATCAGAATTTTTCACTTTTTTTTTTTCTCCTTTTTTTTGGGGGGGGGGGGATGCACTGGATGGATATTCCAAAGCATAGTTTTGAGCTTGCTGAGACTAAAAGGCCAGAAACCAGGGCTGTGAACAAAAATGGCAGAATTGTGTCACTAAGGTGCAACAAGGTTAAAAAAAAACACATGGGTCCTTAACCCCTTAGTGACCGGGCGGTTTTACACAAATCTGTCTTTTAGTGACCGCTGCTGTTTTTACGTTTCTGCGCTGTTAGTGTTTAGGTCAAATTTTCCTCTTACTCGTTTATTCAACCCACACATATTATACACCCTTTTTCCCGCCATAAGGCTGGGGTCAGACGAGCGTGATTTCTACGGACTGTACGTGCGTGCAGTACGGACATCGTCAGTACGGATGACGCAGTAGTGGTCACACAGTCCGTTTTTTCACTGAAGTTATTTTTTGAGATGTAGGAGGGGAAAAATTACAATGAAAAAACATTCTGTCCGTCAAAAATGCTGGACGTATAAATGCAGTCCGTCTGACCTCGCTCCATCACTCACACACAAAGCTATGCAGACGTTGTGGACGTGGCGCACTCGCACGTCCGTTCTAGCAGTATTACGTTCTTGCCTAACCTGCGTCCGTTTGCCGCGGCCGTTGTGCGTCCACAGTTCAGTGCGGACGTACTTCATGTGTCAGGCTCCAATGGACTTACTTTCATGCTATCACGGACGTACTTTTAGGCGCAATCACGGACGTGAACACTACGCTCGTCTGACCCCAGCCTTAATGGACTTTCTAGAAATACCTTTATTTCCATCATATCGAATAATTTACTATAAAAAAAATATGAAATATGATGAAAAAATGGTAAAAACACACTTTTTCGTAATTTCATCCCCAAAATCTACAACCACCCAAAAAGACCCCGGCTAAATAGGTTAAAAATTTTGTCCCGAGACTAGAAATACCCAATTTTTACATGTGTATGCTTTTTAACCCCTTCACTGCTGAGACAGTTCACCTATGTGCGCTGCGCTCATTCTGACCATTTTGTGCTAATTATTTTGAGATGACAGCCTAGGTCCTATTTAATTAAACCCCCCCCCCCGACAAAAAAAACTTTTTAAAAAAAAAACATTTTTTTATTTAATTTAATTTTTTTATTATTATTATTATTTTTTAACCAAACCTGGTCATGTTTGGTATCATTGGAAAGGCCATGATCAGGCCTTTCAAATGATGTCAAATATGACCATCTAGCTGCCATGGATCGGAAGATATGGGGATCCTTAGGATCCCCTTATCTCTACATGGCAGCTAGATGGTTAACTGGCCCACTGACATCCTCACACATATGGTGAGGTTGTCAGTGGGGGGGGAGACCTGGAGGCTTGGCTGACATCCAAGATGTCAGCCCCCCTCCAGGTTCGAATCGCGTTTTGGCGCCAATTGGCGCCGAAACGTGATTCGGCGGGGAAACTGTTAATGCTATACACCGCTGAAAAGGGGAGACTCTCCCCTTTTCAGCGGTGCAAACAGCATCTCCCTAGCTTCAATGGTTGGGGAGATAGAGGGCTCCGAAGGAGCCCCCCTCCCCTCCATTGATTTGCATGGGGACGCCTGCTGATGACGTCACCACGACGTCATCAGCCTCGCCAACCCATGTAAATCACATGGGCAGGCTTCCTCCCTGCCAGATCGCCGAGGGATCCAGCGAGGGAGGTGAGTATCGGGCGGGAGGGGGATTTGGCGCCGCTGACGTACCCTGTACGTCCGCGGGTCTAAGGGAGACCTGTGGACAGGACGTACAGGGTACGTCAGCGGTCCTTAAGGGGTTAATGTATGCTGTAGATGAAAATGTGTTAAGAAATGAAAAAAAAACTTCGTCTGTCAGGACCTAGCCCTAGCTAAGCCAATCGTGACGCGCAAAGGGAGAGCATACAAGGGGATTACAGCTCCAAGCCTCTGGATTTAGTAACTGTACCCGCTCAAAGGGCCCCAAATTATGCCAAGCTAACCCCCATAAACCGTACCCACCCTTCCGAATGTATACACTGCCACCACGAAAGTAATAGGGCACTCTCGAAACCCTACTAGCTGTATACCCCAATCCAGGAGCCCAACCATATACAGCATATATATATATATATATATATCTATCGCACCAAATGTTAAATACTACGGTAACGATACCTAAGCAATTCTACTCGCGAAGCATGAATTGTCTAGATCAAGACAGTACTGGTTTTAAACTTTTAATGGAAGATGATAAAAAATACAACTTTATACAGTGCCAGTATCACATAAAAAAGACATACAAAATATATGTAAACTTGCAAATACATTTCTTGAAATAAAAGGGGACTTGCATAGAAAATCTAATTTGAGTAGATACTTCCATGGGTATTTCCAGATTTCAGATGTCCCAGAAGGGTTCTTAGATGTTCACTCAACCCAGCGTTTTGGAGAAATATCCTGAGTTTTGGGTGAGCTTGCTATATAAAAAACTGGCCCCTCACACTCTTTCCCAACCATTTGGTTCCTGGATCAAGTTTCACTGCAGCCCCAGAGCAGATCAGATAAGAGGGTTGTAAAAACCAGTGGCCTTTTGCTATGCAAACTCGGTTGCAAAGACCAGAGAGAAAAAAAAACACAAATTCTGCATTTAAAATCTTGCAGAAAATGGTGCCCGTTTGTGACATCGTCTTTAAAGGGCCAATACCACCAAAAAATGAAATGTCCTTATTGTCTTTATGTGATGTTGCTGATATCTTACATGTGCTTAGTTTTTCTCTTGTATGTTTAGTTAAACTATATTCCTCTAAGTGTGTCACTGGGTGCATCCATTGTGTGATATTTTGTGTTGTAAACTGCCCCACCCCACCACAGTATCTTTCCATCACTTGTTCCTCACTGTGTGACTTTGGTCATAGAATGGAGTCTGTGGGTCTCTCACTGACTCCCATCATTGTATTGGGTGGGATGTATTCAAAGGACATCACCAGTGGGTAGATTAGAAGACTTTTAAGCTCCTGGTTTTAGCACCTTCAGCTGCCAGCTGTTGTCTGAAGTAGTTTTGAGAACAATAGACCTCCTGCAGCATTATGTTTACATTCCCTCCCCACCTCGTTAACTGTTAAATAATGTAGAAGCTAAACCACACCTGTAAAGTAAAACTTTTTTGCACAGGTTTAGATAAATTTTGCATACTAGAGAAAATTCCACAAAATGGAAACAGAAGATAAAAACATAACTTTATTTTTATATCGTTTATTTCTTATATGCCATTACTTATAAATCACATGCCGATTTTTTATTTTTTTATAAGGTGGTGGTATTATTTCTAATGCACAACTGATCTAGTTACAGTTTAAGTTAGTGGTAGTGTCCTTTTAAGAAACAGTTTATAACAAGGGGATAATAAAAACAATTGGTAAAAAAAATCTTCTAAAGAAAAACAAAAACAAAAAACCATATCAACAACATAGTTGACAATACACAGGCGCAAGGATGTTTGTGATTTTTGGCAGGGATGCCGTGGGAAAAAATGAGAGGGAATGGAAACAAAGTTGTCTGTAACAATTCGATGGGATCGTGTGTCTGAAGAAGGTGGAGGCGAAGAATGCCAAAAACAGGACAAAATATGTGTAGGGGGAACAAAAGAGGTCCCAGTGTGACCCCTCCAGTGATGCCTCTTTAACCCCTTGTGTGCCAATCAGCGCTGGATCGTGGATTGGCACAAAGACGTCAGTTGGGCAATTAACCACTAGCTCAGGCCTCAAAATTTCCACTCGCCTGCTCGCTGTGAAAAAGCGCTTGTTATCTATGCAGATACAACTTAAATTAACCTGGATTAATGGAATCCGGTTGTTGTTGTTGTTATTCTTTATATAGCGCCAGCATATTCCGCAGCGCTGTACAATGGGCACAATATAGACAGGGTTACAATACATTGAACAGCATTTTGACAAACCAGTACAGGAGGAAATGAGGCCCTATTCCCGTGGGAATTTACAATCTAGAAGGGTTGGGGGTGGAAACAGGAGGAGAGGACTGCAAGGTGAGGGTGATGGACTGCAAGGTGAGGGTGATGGGCTGCAAGGTGAGGGTGATGGGCTGCAAGGTGAGGGTGATGGGCTGCACGGTGAGAGTGAGATGGGCTGCACGGTGAGAGTGAGATGGGCTGCACGGTGAGAGTGAGATGGGCTGCACGGTGAGAGTGAGATGGGCTGCACGGTGAGAGTGAGATGGGCTGCACGGTGAGAGTGAGATGGGCTGCACGGTGAGAGTGAGATGGGCTGCACGGTGAGAGTGAGATGGGCTGCACGGTGAGAGTGAGATGGGCTGCACGGTGAGAGTGAGATGGGCTGCACGGTGAGAGTGAGATGGGCTGCACGGTGAGAGTGAGATGGGCTGCACGGTGAGAGTGAGATGGGCTGCAAGGTGAGAGTGAGATGGGCTGCAAGGTGAGAGTGAGATGGGCTGCAAGGTGAGAGTGAGATGGGCTGCAAGGTGAGAGTGAGATGGGCTGCAAGGTGAGAGTGAGATGGGCTGCAAGGTGAGAGTGAGATGGGCTGCAAGGTGAGAGTGAGATGGGCTGCAAGGTGAGAGTGAGATGGGCTGCAAGGTGAGAGTGAGATGGGCTGCAAGGTGAGAGTGAGATGGGCTGCAAGGTGAGAGTGAGATGGGCTGCAAGGTGAGAGTGAGATGGGCTGCAAGGTGAGAGTGAGATGGGCTGCAAGGTGAGAGTGAGATGGGCTGCAAGGTGAGAGTGAGATGGGCTGCAAGGTGAGAGTGAGATGGGCTGCAAGGTGAGAGTGAGATGGGCTGCAAGGTGAGAGTGAGATGGGCTGCAAGGTGAGAGTGAGATGGGCTGCAAGGTGAGAGTGAGATGGGCTGCAAGGTGAGAGTGAGATGGGCTGCACGGTGAGAGGGGCTGCACGGTGAGAGGGGCTGCACGGTGAGAGGGGCTGCACGGTGAGAGGGGCTGCAAGGTGAGAGGGGCTGCAAGGTGAGAGGGGCTGCAAGGTGAGAGGGGCTGCAAGGTGAGAGGGGCTGCAAGGTGAGAGGGGCTGCAAGGTGAGAGGGGCTGCAAGGTGAGAGGGGCTGCAAGGTGAGAGGGGCTGCAAGGTGAGCGGGGCTGCAAGGTGAGCGGGGCTGCAAGGTGAGCGGGGCTGCAAGGTGAGCGGGGCTGCAAGGTGAGCGGGGCTGCAAGGTGAGCGGGGCTGCAAGGTGAGCGGGGCTGCAAGGTGAGCGGGGCTGCAAGGTGAGCGGGAGATGGGCTGCAAGGTGAGCGGGAGATGGGCTGCAAGGTGAGCGGGAGATGGGCTGCAAGGTGAGCGGGAGATGGGCTGCAAGGTGAGCGGGAGATGGGCTGCAAGGTGAGCGGGAGATGGGCTGCAAGGTGAGCGGGAGATGGGCTGCAAGGTGAGCGGGAGATGGGCTGGTTAGGACTGTGTGGTGTATTAGTGAGTTGGGTGGTAGGCTTCCCTAAATAGGAATGTTTTAAGGGAGCGTTTGAAGGAAGAGAAGTTAGGGGAAAGTCTGACAGTACGAGGGAGAGCGTTCCAGAGAGTGGGGGCTGCGTGTGAGAAATCCTGCAGTCTATCATGGGAAGAGGTGATGTGGGGAGAAGCTAGGCGCAGGTCACTGTTTGACCTTAGGGAGCGGGCTGGGGTGTATTTGGTGATTAGTGAGGACAGGTAGTGGGGAGCTGAGTTAGTGAGGGTTTTGTAGGTAAGGATTTTGAATTAAATTTTTGTCATCTCTTTATCCACCGCTCTCGGCTGGATGTTATTCTCCATTTTTCAGCCTTTGAAACCTTTTTTTGTATTTTTATAAATATATATAAAAATGTTTCAAGAGTTGAAAATGGAGAATAACTTCCAGCCGAGAGCGGTGGATAAAGAGATGACAAAAATAAATAAATAATATAATTCATTTTCTTTTTTAATTTTATTTTTTTAATTGTTATATATATAAAAGCAGTAACGTTCCACCTTGTAGCGAGTCAGTGTTTTGCTGGCGCTGGGAATACTCCAGGCAGAGTATTATATCATAAAATGCACGTACCATTCAACCAATTTGTTTACATCACTGGCCGGCGAACAATGTAAATATTCATGACTTTCTTTTTATTTGCACTAGTTAGTGTCTGTTTAATCCCTAATGTTGAAAGGGAATAATTCCCAGACCCTCCCTAATGTCAAAGCCACATTCTTCTCGAGTCTTCTCGAGTCTGCTCGATGTCTTCCTGCCATTACACGGGGCGACAAGAAGTGTAAGTTGACACAATGGTCACTTAGGATCATTGCTGCCCCCAGCCTCTCCAAATTCTGCGCCCCACACCCTCTGTAATGTCTAAAATATAATGGTCTGCTAAATGACAGCACACTAGGGGGAAAATAGTCAGACCCCCCTCCCTCCCTCATCTCTTGTTGCTGGCCCAGGCCTAGATGACCTATACAGGCCTCACTTTACACACAGGTACCCATACGGGTAGAGCACACCTCATGTGACATGCTCAGGCCTACAAACCTTTTGGATTTTGGAATTTTTACAGTTTTTGGAAACCCTGTAGGTTTCTACCAGCCAGCCAGAGAGGAGTGAGGGACACGTCAGGAGGGCCATCGAGGACATGTTGCGCAGCGTCAGCTTGTTCCTTGCTGGGCTGGGTGTCCCTGGCTGACTCTGGCGCTTGGCTGGGTGTCCCTGGCTGGCTCTGGCGCTTGGCTGGTTGCCCCTGGTTGGCTCTGGCGCTTGGCTGGTTGCCCCTGGTTGGCTCTGGCGCTTGGCTGGTTGCCCCTGGTTGGCTCTGGCGCTTGGCTGGTTGCCCCTGGTTGGCTCTGGCGCTTGGCTGGTTGCCCCTGGTTGGCTCTGGCGCTTGGCTGGTTGCCCCTGGTTGGCTCTGGACCCTCGCTCGTTGACACCTTTTTTCTAGTGATTTTTGCCCAAGATGTGCAAATCTCCTCTCAGCGTATAACTTCAACTGCAATGTGATTTTGTTTTATTTCTTTAGTTGTTCCAAAAATAAATAAAACACACACCGCACCACCATTCTTCTTTTTTTGTTGTTGTTGTGTCCCCCTCACTGTATGAGTCCATGAAGCCCAGTGATCATAAAATATGAAGTTGGGGAGAGGAAAACCTCAACAAAACACACTACACACGTGCGTGTACTTTTTATTTATTTGTTTATTTTTTCTTTCTTAGGACGGTGGCCGCCGAGGTCCGGAAGCAAGTTTCCAGGGAATATGGGGGGTCTCCGCAGCTCTCGAAGAAAAGATCTGGTGGTCCACAAACGGTAAGATTGCGGGTCTGTCTCTGTGCCCCACTTGTCTGTCCACCAGTCCTCACCCCAGGTTGTTAATTTGATTGCTGTCAATGTTTATAAAAAACCTGTGTAGTGTTTGTGTGTTTTTTCTCTCTTCTCTAAATACCCATCACTTGGAATTTTGTGTTACCTTTTTTCTTTCTTTCTGTGTTGTTACTATAAAGCTTCTGTAACAATCGGGGTAGCTGTTGTTGGCTGCTCCCACGCGTTCCTGTGCTTTCTCCGGTAATTTCTAGCCTGCCGAGAATTCACAGCATTCTGTCGCCACCTGAAAAACATCCGCAGCCACAAAAAATGAAATGTCCTTATTGTGCTTATTTGACGTTGCTGATATTTTATTTATAAAGTATTTTACCAGGAAGGATACATTGAGATTTCTCTCGTTTTCAGTATGTCCTGGGTTCAAGAACATTGAATTGTTACAGAAATACAAAGTAATTCTTACATGTGCTTTGTTTTTCTCTTTGTTTATTTAAGAAAATGTTTTCCTCTATATGTGTCACTGGGCGCATCCATTGTGTGATATTTTCCTCTGTCACTGGGCACATCCATTGTGTGATATTTTCCTCTATATGTGTCACTGGGCGCATCCATTGTGTGATATTTTCCTCTGTGTCACTGGGCACATCCATTGTGTGATATTTTCCTCTATATGTGTCACTGGGCGCATCCATTGTGTGATATTTTCCTCTGTGTCACTGGGCACATCCATTGTGTGATATTTTCCTCTATATGTGTCATTGGGCGCATCCATTGTGTGATATTTTCCTCTGGATGCGCCCAGTGGCACATATATTGTGTGGTATTTTCCTCTATATGTGTCACTGGGCGCATCCATTGTGTGATATTTTCCTCTATGTGTCACTGGGCGCATCCATTGTGTGTTATTTATTGTCGTGCTTTTCCTCTATTTCCCCAAGGAGAATCTAATAGTTCCCCTTCTTTTCCTGCTCCGCGTGTTGCTTTTCCTCGATTTTTTTCCCCAACAAACACATAACCTAAGGTTTCCTCTTCTTTTCCTGCTCCGTGTGTTACTTTTCCTCTATTTCTCCAAGAAAAACATATTATTTCCCCTTTTCCTGCTCCACATGCTGCTTTTCCTCTATTTCCTCTTCTTTTCCTGCTCCACATGCTGCTTTTCCTCTATTTCCTCTTCTTTTCCTGCTCCACATGCTGCTTTTCCTCTATTTCCTCTTCTTTTCCTGCTCCACATGCTGCTTTTCCTCGATTTTCCCCAACACATAACATAATGTTTCCTCTTCTTTTCCTGCTCCGTGTGTTACTTTTCCTCTATTTCTCCAAGGAAAACATAATATTTCCCCTTTTCCTGCTCCACATGCTGCTTTTCCTCTATTTCCTCTTCTTTTCCTGCTCCACATGCTGCTTTTCCACTATTTCCTCTTCTTTTCTTGCTCCACATGCTGCTTTTCCTCTATTTCCTCTTCTTTTCTTGCTCCACATGCTGCTTTTCCTCTATTTCCTCTTCTTTTCTTGCTCCACATGCTGCTTTTCCTCTATTTCCTCTTCTTTTCTTGCTCCACATGCTGCTTTTCCTCTAGTTCCTCTTCTTTTCTTGCTCCACATGCTGCTTTTCCTCTATTTCCTCTTCTTTTCCTGCTCCACATGCTGCTTTTCCTCTATTTCCTCTTCTTTTCTTGCTCCACATGCTGCTTTTCCACTATTTCCTCTTCTTTTCCTGCTCCACATGCTGCTTTTCCTCTATTTCCTCTTCTTTTCCTGCTCCACATGCTGCTTTTCCACTATTTCCTCTTCTTTTCCTGCTCCACATGCTGCTTTTCCTCTATTTCCTCTTCTTTTCCTGCTCCACATGCTGCTTTTCCTGCTCCACATGCTGCTTTTCCTGCTCCACATGCTGCTTTTCCTCTATTTCCTGCTCCACATGCTGCTTTTCCACTATTTGCTCTTCTTTTCCAGCTCCACATGCTGCTTTTCCTCTATTTCCTCTTCTTTTCCAGCTCCACATGCTGCTTTTCCTCTATTTCCCCAACGTCTCTCAATCCATGAACCACTGGTCGAGGTCCCACCACTCCCTCAGCAATCCCTGTGGAAAAAGATTCCCCCTGGGAGATTTTCTGGTGTCCTCCGCATCGTGGAGGGACAGTTACACCATCTGTAAATCAGCAAACTGCCACTGGGTTTGGCCCACCCTTTGGAACTGCAGGGCCCCTTAACCTATCATGGACTGTCACCCCATGATGGTGGCTCTGCAAGAGGAGTAGAGTGCCCGTTTAAAGCGTTTCCAATCTAGATTTCATATATTTACACACACGTTCAATTACTCCCTGTTTTATCTTGCTCTGTCACCTTCTTTCTGCCACCTCCTCTCCTGGCCTTCCCGTCACGGATCTGGTTCCTCTCCCCTCAGGTTCCGCTGTCAGAAGTGGTCGAGCCTTTGGATTTTGAGGAGTACATCTCTGGTCACCCACCTGATGTTGAAAGCGAGGAGCTGAGAGATCTTTACGACTTTCCCCCTGACGACATCGAGATCCTTCACGAGCCGAGGGAATGTCGAACACTGGAGCCGCCTGCGCCAGAAGAGGGGTAAGGGGGCCGCGGGGCGACACCCATGAATGACATGTATGTATAGGGAGCGCAGAGCGGGATGTATGATCTATCTGCGGCAATGCTGTCACAAGGACCACCGAATTAACCCCTTCGTGGAGGTACAACACGAGCATTGCAGCAGTAACTCTTCGTTTTGGACGTTGCAGTTTCCCAAGGCTGGCTGGAAACATGAGAAATGATGTCCACAACAACCATGGAGCCTTGGCTGTTTTGTCATTTACAAATAAAGTTATTTCCTTTGGCAGGAATCACAAGCTCAGCCCCCCCCCCCCCGATGTTTCTGAGCTGCACCTCCCGCCATTTATTGCATTCAGAGAATTCGGGGGATTGTAGGCGATTGAAATCTGGAGCGGTGGGGCAGATTTTGCGATCCCTGTCCTAGAGATATGTGCAGAATAAAGGCGGGTAAAGGGTTAAACCCAAGCCACTGTATCTTCATCTAAAGAACAGTGGCTTTAAGCTGGCCGTCCACTGGGTCCGTATTTGTGTGACCGCGTGATTGTCCATCGTCGACCGAACAATCCCACAGCATGGAGGTGAATCATCTCTCTTCCATCCGACTTCCATCGTACGACTTCAGACTATTTTTTTTGCGACTACATCAGACTAGCGATCTTTCCCATTTGAATGGGATTTGTCGGATGAATTCGGACACTGGTGCAATTTACATGAAAGAAAAAAAAGGTTGAATTGTATAGTTAAACCGCCGTGCCGGGCAGGGAAATTGTCCCATGGAGAAGTGATTTCAGTTCGACAGGCGAATCCCATAGGAGTCAATTTAAAATCAATATTTTAGTTATTTCTTTTTATTTCATTTTTTATTCAACCGTTTTATTCTTTTAATTTGAAGCAAAAAAGCCTTCTTATGTATTGATTTTTTTTTTTTTTGCTTTGTTTTGTTTTTTAGGAAAAATTTTGGATTCCCAATCTTTCTCAGAGAATTTTTTTTTTATCAGGTGTATGCGTAGTTTTTTTTTTCTCTTCAGTCCGGCTGCGTTCGGCAATGCTGAAACATATTTCAGCACCAGGGACAGATTTATTTTCTCTTTCCCCTGCAGCATCTGACTAGGGTTTTTTTTTTTCTCTTATGGCTGTGTTTAGCGGTGCTGTCCTTGGTGTTGAAACCTCGTTTCATCACCAGGGACAGGGGTTTTTCTCCTTTCTTCGTTCGGTGGCCTTCCTGTCGTTCCACCTGGTTCTTCCAGATGCTTCCTATGGATGACCCTGGTTGTGGAACGGCGTTGTCCACAGTCAAAAGTCAAAGTCGGTCGTCTGACTACAGACCCAGTGGACGACCAGCTTTACTGTTTTCATGAACTACGGTGGAGCAAGTACGGGCAGTTACAGTTACACGTGCTAAGAACTGGCCGTATTTGCTCCGCCTAAACCCGGGGGCAAACGAGTGTGGAAGGAACGTCCGTGAGAGTGGACGTTCCTTCCATTTGACGCCCGTCTGCCCACCTCCTATGGAGGATCACGCTTTGCAGCCCTGTCCACGCGCATTCTAGCGCATCAATGGGGAGGCTTTGTGGACGATCCCCGTTGCAGCATCAGAACGCTGCAATGGACGCCGGTAAGTATGTCAGTACGGGCGCACCTAGTGCACTCGTCTGACACCGGCCTTAGTTCGCGGAAACCGTAAATCCACTGTTCATCCAGTGAAAATACAGTGACTTGTGTTTTAACCCTTTATCTGACCTTTATTATGCACCTAGCCCTAGGACAGGAATCTCAAACTCTGCCCCACATATGTTTATTATGGCCTACGCTGCATTTATTAGGAAGCCGCCACCTAGTTTGCTGTCCTTCCCACCGAAGTTGTCCAGTGTCGTCCTCTGCGTAGGTTTCAGTGGTGCTTCCACCGTAGTTTCTGCCATAGTAGATTAGCGCAGATGTCGCTATACCACTCACCGTGCTTCAGACTGACGTTGCCTAGTGTAGTTGACATTTCTAGTGTCAGTGGAATATAGGTGGCGTCATCCCCTAAAATTACAGTTGTTTAAAGGGTCCCCCCCCTCTCCTGCCCTAATCGGGTGAACATGCTGGGCGAAGTGGAGGAGCTTCCTCCATCCACTTAGCGTCGATAGCATCCAGAATTTTTTGAATTTCCCAGCTGCCGGTCTCTAGTGACATCAGTACACAGAGGGCATGCTGATGCCAACCTCTCTGAGCCCAAACGCCATCTCAGAGTGCCAGCCAATGGATTGAACCTGTGCATGCGCGCAGCTACGATCCATCGTTCTGCACACGGGCTACCGAACACGCATACATAAAGTGTGTGCAGGTCTCGTAGCGGTGTGCACGTTGCAGAGGAGCACAAATTAGGCAGAAAAGCTTTAGGGACTTCCAGGTTCACGAGTCTCTGAGCCGGAGAGGAGGAGCGGCGAGGGACAAAAGGGCGGTAAAATCACCTTTTAAGTAAATAAAATAAAATAATTGGGCAGAGGCTGTCAGATGCAACAGGGCAAAAAAGGAACTCTATCTTCAATACAGTGTCCCTTTACACATCTCTGCTGTAATAAGTGATTCCCACATCAAATCGTCCTCCCGGAGTCTCCTCACGTATTTTTTCTTTGCAGGAAGCTGGATGCTCGGGTTCGGGACTCCTTGAAGGTTTACACTCATGATTGGGTGATTGTGCAGAGGAGGTGAGTGACCCCAGCATAGAAAAGGAGCTGACAATCTAAACCTGCTGCCGCTGTGTAAATGTCATTTTAAACGGAAGGGTCCTCACATTTTTTTTAGACGATCGTAAACTTTGCGGAGCTCTACTATCTATTACGCGATGACATAGAAGAGAGGAGGATACGGATAGGCTGCCCAGAAAATATTCCCAATCCCATCCATCCTAAAAATTTATTTGGCCAAAGAGGGGCCTTTGCACTGCAAGGATTGTCACTGGATGCACGGAGTGAAGCAAGACTATTCCTAGACTTTTTAATCGATGTCATGACTAGTGGTGCACCGAAATGGAAATTTCCGGCCGATACCAAAACCGAAAATTCGGGATCGGTTCGGTCGAAAACCGATACTGAAAAATCAGACATGAATACCTGGGCCTGGAGGCCGGGGAGTCGCCTGATCCTGAAGGCCGGCCGAGCAAGCTGCTCGGGGGCAGGTTGCTCGGCCGGACCTCCAGGCCCAGGTTCGCATGGCTGATTTGTTGCACCTACATATTCGCCTACATCCTCCTACTTCGGTCCTTCGCTCCAGCGGTGACAGTCCTCCGGCTGTCGCAGGCTGCTCGGCTGTCCTCAAGGCCCTATTTTGAAAGGGAAATTTTTAGCCGATTTTTATTTTATTTTTACCCCCCCTTCGGCTGAATTTTCCAAACTGAAAACACCATTTTCGGCCGATTTGATTTTCGGTGGCCGAAATTTCAGTGCATCCCCTAGTCATGACATTTTCAAAGACATTTGTGTCTATAAAAAAAGATGTACAGGTTGAGCACCCCTTGCACGATATGTTTGGGACCCCGAGCATTCCGTTCTGCGGGTTCTTCTGGCTTTCAGAATCCGAGAGAATACGATGTTTTTAGAGGAAAGCGATCGTGGCAGGAGTCGCAAACCGCCGGCTCGTGCACACATCGGGAGCTCTTTGTGGTGTTACTCTGTGAATGTGATGCATGTCGTTGGGCAGCATGTCAGACGCTGGGGCTGCCCAGAGGCCGCGGTCTGCTGAAGCGCTCAGGATCCAGGTTCCTAAACGGCAGCACCAAATACAGTATTAACACCACTTAAAAATATTAAAGCGTTGACTTGCTTTTTTTTTTTTTTGTTAATTTTAAACAGGTCTCAGGGACTGAGCACGGCCTACACCCCCATCACTGCTGAACGGCAACGCCAGCAACAGAGGACCTTGAATCGACAGGTATATGAGTTGGATGAGGCTGTGGAGGAGAGGAGTGGTCAGGAGGAGCAGCAGCAGGTAATCCTTCAATATTGTTATTGTCTGGATAGACCGGTATAATATGTGGATAATTGGAGCAGGACCACGGAAACCTAGATTCCGGAACTGTCAGGGATATTCCAGAGGGTTTGATCAATGTGTCATTTTTTTATATTTACAATGAAACTGATACATTAAAAACAAAAAATAGTATAAATTGTTAAAATTCGCAATTTGACAATCGTGGTGTCTTTTTTTTTTTTTTCTTTTGTAATGGATGCATCAATTAAAGCTAGTGAGGCGGATGAGCTGCACTGAAAACCTTACACCGCTGTAGGACACATCCACATAAAAGTAGTTAGGGTGGCAGCTTCCCTTGATACCTACCTGAATAGACTGCTTCCCCCGGCAGTTCCCTCATCCTATAACCTCCGATCCAGGACCAGCACCTTACTTGCAATACCACAATACAAAAAGAAAGTGTCTCAATCCTCATTTTCCTACAGAGCACCGCAAATATGGAATAACCTCCCAGACACCATTAAATCTTCCCCCACTCTAAAGTCGCATGCGTGCAGCTCCGATCCATCGTTGTGTGCAGGCGCTACGGAGCTACACAAATGTAAACTGCGTCAGTCCCGTTGCGCTGCGCAGTTTGAGGCTCCTACTCGAAGCGAGTTGCAAAGGGAGCGCAAATTGCATTAGAAAGCCGCAGGGACTTCTGCATTGCGGAATCCCTGATCTGACTTAAAAGTAGCTGCACCCGGGGGGGGGGGGGAGATTCACCTCTTGTGGCGTCATGTCCGTACTCAGAGTGATTCAGATAAGGGATACTCAACGTGTAATGAAAAATGGACCTGGTAGGGAAGAAGGTGGTAGGTCTGTTCGTTAAGTACTTTTCTGTTACTCCGCATCGTGATGGATAAACAGCAGTAGGAGCGTAGGATAAAATATACTGCGCCGGCGTGGGTTACAACAGTCCAACACGGTCACCAACCTCAGGATATGCATCCAAGGTAGAAAAGAGAACCGTCCATTGCAAGCACCGTATGAAACAAAGCTTTGCCCTGGAAAAGCAGCGTTTCGGTCCCGGTACAGGACCTTTCTCAAGCGAGGAAAGCTCCAGTGTCAGAACCGAAAAGCTGTTTTCCCAGAATCGAGCCCTTTCTCATACCGCGCTTGGAGGGACTGGTCCCTCTTTCTCCTTTGGATTCAGCGTCATTATCTGCTTTGGACGTCAGGGGCTTTTATGATTCCAGACTCCCTGTTCTGAGCTCTCCTGCCGAGCGGTTTCCACCTGGGATGGGACAGTTGGCATCACTGGAATAATCCTGTAACAGACGTTTACGGCAGCTTTTTAATCCATGTTTATTTGTTACTATTGGCCTAGGAGCACATGGGTTAATCAGGGAGACTGTTACGCCGTGGAGGCTTTTAGGAGAGCGGCGGCTTCTCTTTAACAACCTCATAAACCTCTCGTTAAATCGGGATTAAGGACTTTTGCTCTTTATTTTATGGTTTTTGTTTTACTCTGACCCTGCCTGAACTCTTTACGCCAGTAAAATCTTCCTCTTAGCCTGCTCTTGTTGCCCATCGTGCTGGCTGAGGCTCGTAGGTGTTTCTCTGCACCAGCTGTCGCTCCAAAGCGGTGTCAGAGTATCTGCCTTTTCACAGCCAGAGCTACTGTACCGTTATCCTGGGCGGAGATTCCATTGCTGTGCTGTGATTGGTGGAACTGCAGATGAATGCCCGGCTACATGTCTTCCGTGGGATAAGCTCAGCTCCGATAAGAATGCAGGCGTCCTGATTGGCTGACTCACTTCCTGCTCAGGGCAGAAGCCCTGGGGATTTCCTGCAGATGCGGAAACTTTAAAGAAGAGTTTGTTTTTATCATATATTAAGGACCACGTTTTTTTTCTTCTTCCGTGTTTGCACCTTAAGGACAATTCTGCCATTTTTCACTCCGTGCTTGTTCATCCGTGGTTTCCACTTTCTTAATGCACCCCCACATATTATATAATGCCCTGTAAAGGACAAATACAGCTTTTTATTCAAGTTCTATATACACTGCCTGGCCAAAATAAAAGTCACACACTCTAATATTTGGTTGTGTCGCTTTTGCTGTGGTTGCGGCATCATTTTAATAAGCTCATGCGATGTCACAGCGTTTATTTGCATCCAGAGTGGCATTAATTTGTGGCCAAGATCTTGTGTTGATGATGGGAGAGTCGCAGCGCTGCGTAAAGTCTTCTCCAGCACATTATCCCAAAGATTCTCAATGGGGTTAAGGTCTGGACTTTGCGGTGGCCAATCCATGTGTGAAAATGAGGTCTCATGCTCCCTGAACCACTCTTGCACAATTTGATCCCGATGAATCCTGGCATTGCCATCTTGGAATATGCCCGCTGTGCCATCAGGGGAGAAAAAGCCCATTGATGGAAAAACCTGCTCATTCAGGGAGTCACATGACCTAATTTATTTGGGCACATAACGTCCTAGAGCTGACATACTGATGCCACCGCAGATCATAACAGGCTCGTACGGGAGGTGGGGACTTTTTTTTGACCATGGCTCTCCAAATGATTTTACATTGGAAAAATGGGGAAAAAACGTAGATATAAAAACAATTTTTCACAGCTTTGAATATGGGGATTTCTACGTACATGGCAATTTACTAAAAGTAAAAGCACATCAGAGCAGATTTGGGACATTTGTATGGCACGTGGGAAAACCTCACATATCCTGATGGTTTGGGACTTTTTTTTCTTTCATGCTCCATGTATCCCTAGACGTACATTATCGTTTTAATGCTGATATTCTATGGGTTGCCACAGAGATCGCCCGCCCGGTAACGCCGCTGTTGAATTTCTTCTGCATGTCTTGTCTGGCGAGTCTGCAACCGCAAAAGTGCCATTCCCAAGCACTCTGCAGCTCAGAATGGCGATTTTCAACGCGTGACGGTCTATGCTGTCGCCGGCTGTGCTGCCTGATGGCATAGATCGTCACGTGGGTAAAAATCAGGGAGAGCATTTTGAAGTCGGCAGCAAAATGTCAGTATTTGACACACGTGCCATCCCGGCTCCGTATCTGCCAAACGTTCATTCTACTTTAGTCCTCAGTCCCCTCTATAAAAAGCCATGGGTTTTATTCGCCCACAAAGTGAGGTGACGCGCTTGACAGCACTGTTGTCTTCTGTCACTCTCTTCTCGGTGTCCTTGTACAGTAAATACACCTGAGAAACCCCCCGATACAGTTGCTTCGCTTGTGAAATGTAACCCTTACAGATGGAGCGAAGGGACAGGGTGACCTTGAGATCCGAGTCATTCCAAACATTGTTCTTCTCCGAGGGCGGACTACGCAAAGAACAAACAGAACCTTGATGGGAGTCCCCACGGACATTTCTCTTCTACCGGCAGAAAATAAACTCCATTCCCCTCCCTCTCTCTATGCTGTTTCATTGTTTGGCGTTTCTAGTTCATGGCGTTAGTTTGGCAGCCGCCGGCGGGGTCCAGGAGAGGCGGCGTGTCCTTTCTGAGCTCATAGCCGGAGGCGCGCCACCCCAGCTCCTCCGGCAGTCCCTGCACGTAATGCCTTTTTATATATTCTTTTGTATAACTCCTGTCGTGTGGCGCCCACGTTCAGGTTTTTGGTAATTAGCGGCCACATAGTGTTACAATAGAAAAGCTCGCCCCGCTCGGTGCTTAAAACCCCCTCGTTTCCAGCCTCTGCGCTTACACGGGATTTGCTGAAACGAAGCACTCTGTGAGATCCCGTCTCTGCTTTAAATAGTATTAATGACTATTTAAACACCCCGTAAAGGGACGGTATCACTTACATAAGCTGTAACTAGATTACTTGTGCGTTAAACAAAACCACCTTATGAAACACATTATAAAACCTGTGCTGCGGTTTTGTTTAAGTAATCGCATGTAAAAAAAAAGGTTAGATTTCTTGTTCCCTGTTTCCATTTTGTGGATTTTCCCCACGATCCAACATTTACCAAAACCTGTGCAAACGTTTTCCTTTACTGCTCTTGTTTATTTAATCTACAATATTTAACAGTTAATGAGGTGAAGGAGGGGATGTTTAGATAAGGCAGCTGGAGGTCTATTGTGTTCTCCAGGCTACTTGAGATAAGAGCTGGCAGCTGAATGAGAAATGACAGGGAGCTTAAAGACTTCTAATCTATCCCCTGGTGATGTTCTTTGAATACATCCCACACAATACAGTTATGTGAGTCAGGAATCGACCCATAGAATGGAGTCTATGACCAAAACCACACAGTGAGGAGCAAGTGATGTAAAGATACTGGGGGGGGGGCAGTTTACAGCACAAAATAACACACAATGAATGCGCCCAGTGACACATATAGAGGGAAATATCACGCAATGGATGCACCCAGTGACACATGTAGAGGAAAATATCTCACAATGGATGCGCCCAGTGACACATATAGAGGAAAATATCACACAATGGATGCACCCAGTGACACATATAGAGGAAAATATCACACAATGGATGCACCCAGTGACACATATAGTGGAAAATATCACACAATGGATGCACCCAGTGACACATATAGTGGAAAATATCACACAATGGATGCACCCAGTGACACATATAGTGGAAAATATCACACAATGGATGCGCCCAGTGACGCATGTAGAGGAAAATATCACACAATGGATGCGCCCAGTGACACATATAGAGGAAAATATTTTCTTAACTAAACCTACGAGAGAAAACAAAGCACATGTAAGAGATCAGCAACATTTTTTTTAATATATAGTTACCTTTATAGTAAAAAACAAATTATTTTTATTTAATGTTTTATTTTCACAAACCTGGCCGTGTCCAGACTCTGGCGTCTGCAATGATACCTCATATGACCCTGTAAGTAAGGGGTCAATAACACTCCGTGGCCCTCCCAGATGTTTTGGAACCACACCTCCCCCCGTGATGCTGGGCTACTCGTTAGAAACATGGGAAACATAGTTCCAAAACCTCTGGAGTGGTCAGGCTGTGTGGCGTGCCCACCTCCCTCCTGCCCCTTTTGTGTGAAGTGGAGGGATTTCCACCCTCAATCGAGTCACCTGGCAGCCACGACTTTCTCGGCTGCTGTCACCGATGATGTCCAGTGTGCTGACATCATCCTCTCCTAGACCTCCCGCGACAGCGAGCATCCTGAGAGGCAGCCGATGGATCGGTTCTGTGCATGCACACGCAGCTCCGATCCACTGTTCCGCACGGGCGCTACGGACGGAACCTGTGTACAATTTTTTTTTTTGTTCAAATTTTAGACCAAAATCACTGAATTCGAGGCTCTTCCCCCAACTCCAGTTCCTTCGCCTGGATTGTTTTGGCCTAAACCTTAAAATTCTCCACCAACTTGCTGTTCGGTGCAGGACATGGCAGACCTATGGGCCAACTGTCCACAGGCTCGTAAACGTCAACCTCTGGCTCTTATGTTCTACACCAGGGTCTTGAAGCTACATCTCCCATGATGCTCAGTGAGTCGATTGATTGGCTGAACCTCAGGAGATTTAGTTCCAAAACGTCTGGTGGGCCAAGGTTGCCGACTCCTGTTCTACACTTACGAGGTTATTTACAAAGCACCGAAATTTCAGCCGCTGGTCACTTTGGCGCACTTCCATTGGATTTCACCCAAACTACGGTGAATTCACTATTCACCGTAGCACACCAAAGATGGGGTTGCTGAAGCCCCAGTTGGAACGACGCCGAAGAGCGGCAAACTGGCCTTGGCGAATTCCATCAAACTGAAGAGAAACCCCCCACGGACTCTCATATTCTCCTAATAGGTGTTTAAACCAATAAAAATGCATTAAAATGTGTCTGAATAATAAAAAGGTCCTTTTAAAAAAAAAAAAAAAAGGTCTGTTACGGAATAAAAAAAATGCCTTCTACAAATATAAAGAAACAAAATTTTTTTCTCAAATAACGAATAAAATCTAAAAAATGTTAAAAAAAATAGACTTTTCGCTGAAAATGAAAAGAATGTTTTTTTTTTCCTTTTTTTTTTTTTTAAATAAAAATATTATTTTCCATTGAATTGATTCTCCTGTTTTTAAACCTGTCGAACTGAATCGCTGGCAAATCAGGGCATTTCGGTGCAGTTCGACGTTCTGTGAATAGAATAACCATTACTTCTCGATTTTGTACAATCTTGCAGCCGCCGAATTGGGGCGAACTGCACCGTATTTCACTGTAAATTCGCCATTCTTTGGTGTATTGACAGTTTAGTGAATAGACGAACTGACACGAAATTGCGCCGGCTGATGAAATTCACCATTCAGCGCAAACTCGGGCAAGTTCACCACTTAGTGAATAACCCTCTTTTAATGTGTATAGACAACTTTAGCTGTTAAAATGGTTTGATATGAACCTATGTAGTTGTTGTATCTGTTTTTTTTCCCCCTGCCACCCTAACTCTCGATGTTCCTTTTTCTTCTTCGTCATCAGGAGGAGCGGAAACGTTCATCTGCCTCTCTGGATGAGACCCCCAGGGGAAGCTGGGCTTCCAGTATTTTTGACCTGAAGAATTCCTCTCCCGACCAGCTGCTGCCGGGCCTACTGGAGAGAACGCCGCCGGAGGAGATGGATAATCTGAACCAGGAGCAGCGCAAGGAGAACCGCCGTTCCCAAATTTTGGCTCTGTACTCCGCTCCTGATGAGGTGACCATCCCTGTCCCTCTACATTATGCGTTTTCCTTCTACTTTCCTGCATTTAACTTGACCAAGCTACGGACCATAAACACTTTATAAAGCGATGGATGAAGGTGGGATTGTTTATGGCTTAACCCCCTCACTGCCACGGTCACGTATTCACAATCCCCAAAGGCTCTCGCAATTATTGACCAACATTGAGGCTGGGTTCACACCTAAGCGTTTTACAGCGTGTTCCTGCGTGATGCGAAACGCCAAAACACGGAAATCTCACGACTTCCTATGGGGCTCGTTCACACCTGGGTGTTTTAAAGCGCGCAGGAACGCACTGTAAAACGACGTCCTACGCCCAAAGAAGTACAGGAGCTTCTTTGGGACGTATTGCAGCGCGTTCACCGCTGCAGTCTATGGGCGTGAACGCGCTGCAATGCGCGTTTTTTACGGTTGCGCGATATGTGCGTCAAAGAGCGCGCGGATTGCCGCACGCAAAAAAAAAAAAGTGCAAGTGTGAACCCAGCCTGAGTAGATTCGAGCTCGTCATCTTCTGCAGCCATACAGAGGTATTTTGTCTCCCGCAAATTAAATTCGTTTGTAGATGGGCTCCCGAAGGTGCCCGTAAATTTTCTGCACCTTGGCTATATTGGCCGAGGTGCTGAAGCTGTTCAAACAGCTTGTAGTTTTGCTGTGTTATTACACATGTAGTAACGCTTTTGGCCATCAGGGGGAGCCCTCTGCCACTCAAATAATCTTCCACTGTCTACAATATATTTTATGAAGGGTACAGTGATTTTTTTTTTTTTTTATCTTTTTTTTTTACTGTCTGTAATGGAAAGTTGTTTTCCATCAATCCACTGGCTCCTGGCGGTGGTTTTATGGAAAACTACTTGATTGTGATTGGGTTAACCTCCATGTTCTAGCTGGCCGGCAATGTAAACTCGCATATCAAGCTTCTTGTCCGGTTGCTCAGCAGTGGCTAAATGCAGCAGCAGTTTCAGAACTGAGACACCTAAAACTAAAAACAAAAGCCTACTACAGTTGTGTTCAAAATTATTCAACCCCCAATGCTGTAAAGGGTTTTAGGGAATTCAGTGTACATTTGTAATTGTATTCAGAATGAAATCCTACAAGGACTTTTTAAAGAACCATATGCAACTAAAATGACATCAATTGGTTTTGTAATACAGTAGTAAATGTTTCTTTTGTGAATTCTTCATTGACACAATTATTCAACCCCTTAAAGACTACCACTCTGAAGTACAGAGGTTCATTCAAGTGTTTTCAATCAGGTATTGAAACCACCTGTGGATGTCATGGAGCAGCAATAAAGCATAATAAGCACCAATTAGGCAGCTTTAAAATGACTGTGATACTCGGCTCCTTCTAGACATTTACTGGTGTGGTTACAAACATGGTGAAGTCAAGAGAATGGTCCAGGAAGACAAGAGAAGAGGTGATTACTCTTCACAGGAAGGGCAATGGCTATAAGAAGATTGCAAAGATGTTAAACATACCAAGAGAGACCATAGGAAGCATCATTCGCAAATTCAAGGCAAAGGGCACTGTTGAAACGCTACCTGGTCGTGGCAGAAAGAAGATGCTGACTTCGACTGCTGTGCGCTACCTGAAGCGTAGAGTGGAGAAAAGTCCCCGTGTGACTGCTGAGGAACTGAGAAAAGATTTGTCAGATGTGGGTACTGAAGTTTCAGCTCAGACAATACGGCGCACACTGCGTAATGAAGGCCTCCATGCCAGAACTTCCAGGCGCACCCCCTTGCTGTCTCCAAAGAATAAGAGTCGACTGCAGTATGCCAAAAGTCATGTGGACAAACCACAGAAGTTTTGGGATAGTGTTCTGTGGACTGATGAAACAAAATTAGAACTGTTTGGGCCCATGGATCAATGCTATGTTTGGAGGAGGAAGAACAAGGCCTATGAAGAAAAGAACACCTTGCCTACTGTGAAGCATGGCGGGGGGTCAATCATGCTTTGGGGCTGTTTTGCTTCTGCAGGTACAGGGAAGCTTCAGCGTGTGCAAGGTACCATGAATTCTCTTCAGTACCAGGAGATATTGGATGACAATGTGATGCAATCTGTCACAAACCTGAGGCTTGGGAGACGTTGGACCTTTCAACAGGACAATGATCCCAAGCATACCTCCAAGTCCACTAGAGCATGGTTGCAGATTAAAGGCTGGAACATTTTGGAGTGGCCATCGCAGTCACCTGACTTAAATCCGATTGAGAACCTCTGGTGGGACTTAAAGAAAGCAGTTGCAGTGCGCAAGCCTAAGAATGTGACTGAACTGGAGGCTTTTGCCCATGACGGGCGAAGATACCCGTAGATCGCTGCAAGACACTTGTGTCAAGCTATGCTTCACGTTTAAAAGCTGTTAGTACAACATCCTTTTACAGTTATAAGTACTAAGATTGAATGTCACTTGGGGGTTGAATAAAACTGATAATGATGTGAGCACAGAAAAGACATTTGTGGTTATTTCATTATAAATGTTATGTTATATTTGTCTGACCTACACGTGCCTCTTTGATTTAATTGTAAGCAAGATGACTGAATGATCAAAATCAATGTCAAACTGGCCAAAACACTCAATTTCAGTGGGGGTTGAATAATTTTGAACACAACTGTAGGTGCCCCCTTCCCCATCAGACACAAAAGGGGTTTTTCAGAAAGCATCGAAATTTCAGCGCTTTCTCGTCCAGTGCATCTCCTGTGTGCTTCGGCGGTTCCATTTCGCCGACCCTGCGGTGAATTCACTTTTCACTGCAGGGTCCCTGAAGTGCGCCGAACACTTAGGCTGGGGTCAGAAGAACGCAGTGCGAACGTGCATTTAGCCGCACTTTATGACGGCTGTGGTAGCAGCAAATGACGTCCAACGCAGGCCCACACACGAAGTACGGCCGCACGAAAGTTCGGCCGCGCAACGCAAGCGGCAAACAAATGCATTTTTGCAAGAACGTCGAACCGCTAGTACTGACGTACAGAGTGCGCTGCGTCGGCATAGCAGCGTGTGTGCCTGATTAGGAGACGTCAGACGCTGCTAATGTCTGGCCAACATAATGTCCAGACACCCAAAGTTTCCTGGTTTGGATCCGTAAAAAATCACGGCCGAAATTGCGCATCGTATGAACGCTATCACGTATTCCCTGAAAAAATGCATTCGGACGCATCAACGCACTTTTTGACGGTAGACGTGAAAAATGCGTTCGTCTGACCCTAGCCTTAATCGCTGAACTGCAGAAAAAACAAAACCGAACGTATCTCTGCTATTCTTTTAAAAGGTGTTTTAATAAAAAGGCATTAAAATGCGTCTAAATAAATAATAAAAAAGGTCCTTTTTAAAAAAAAATTAAAAAAAATTGAAGAGGTCTGTTGCAGAATAAAAAACCTTTTTTTTTAAAAAAAAATATTGGTAATCAAACATTTCATCTAAAAAAAATATATAAAGGTGTTCTAAAAAATAAATAGGCTTTTTGCTGAAAGTGAAACGAACAAACGTTTGAATAAAAAAAGTGGATAAAACCAATAATATTTTTTACATCGGATCCTATAGGATTCGCCTTTTTAAACCTGAAACACTGAAAATCAGGGCATTTCTGACATTTCGGTGCAGTTCGGTGTTCTGTGAATAGATTAACCATTACTTCTCTATGGGTCAATTTCGCTGCCGAAGATCACCGAACTGCACCGTATTTAGCTGTCAATTCGCCAAATACTGGCGAATTGACAGTTTAGTGAATATGCAAACTGCCACAGAATTGCACTGTATGGGGGAAATTCAGCACTTGCTGTCCTCTGGTGGCAAGTTCGCCCCTTACTGATTTAACCCCTAAAGAGTTGGGGGCAAGAGAAGAAAAAAAAAAAGGAAAGCAAGCAAACGATACAATTTTTGGAAAATAATAAATGTTGCAAAAATTTGATGTGGTATTAAAAACGGGGGGGGGGGAGGGAGACATTAACCCCTTCACTACCGAGATATCTCTAGCTTCAAAGGTGCCATCAGTACCCCGATATCTGGTGATCTGCAGCCCAAAAGCAAAGGAAACTGGTTTACAGCAAATTAATTTCGTTTGCTTTTGGGCTGCAGAAGGTGACCCCAAAGCTTTAGCCCTGTGGGCATAATGACCAAAGAGCTAAAGCTGTAAAACCAGCTGCCAAATGCTCAAATATGAGGATTTCAGCAGCCAATGCGGGGGGCGGGGGAGAAAATAGACCAGCTGCTCAAACTGCTGTAACTCAATCGGTCAGTAGATGGCGCCGCCTACTGGCCAAAATAGGTTATTTACAGTAAGAAATACACGGGTGTATATGTGTGTGTATGTATGTGTGTGTATATATATATATATTTCGAATATTTCTTTTATAATGAATTTAAAATGATTAAAAAAAAAACTGGTTTCTGATCATGGGTTTTTGGAAAATCACTAGGTAGTGAGGGGTTAAATGTTTAAATCTGTAAGAAACCTCTATATTGCAGCGGAATGTGCATAGAGTTGTTTATTTAATTTTTCTGTGTCCCTTTTTGTTATAGGGAAAGAGGAAAAAATATAGGAATGGTTTAAATTCCTGTAAAATGCATCCGATCACTCGTACAGTGCGATGGCTTGTGTCTCCGCTAGATCCGCCAGAGCCCCTCCAAGGGTTAATGTGTATAGAGAGTTACAGTGGCAAGAAAAAGTATGTGAACCCTTTGGGACTACGTGGAGTTTTGCATGAATTGGTCATAAAACGTGCTCTGATCTTCATCGAAGTCACAACAATTTGAAAAACACACAGGGTTATCCAAAGAGATTCGAAAAGTCACTGCACGTTCGGTGACTTTTCGTTCTCTTCAATTCGGTTCGTTTTGCCGATCCCATTTCGGTGACCCTGCGGTGTATTCAGCAAGCACCACAGGGCCGCCATAATGCAGGGAAAGGCTCCCGCAAACCTGACGAAAACTAACCGCAAAACCCACCGAATGCACGCCGATAACACCCAAAAACATCTGGATTACCCTGCCGAAAACCACGGAAAAAGCCCGAGCAGGAGCCGATCGCAGCCTCCGGAAAAAAAGCCGAAGCAGCCGAGACCGCAGACAGATCGAAGTGAATAAATTAGGAAAACCGTTTGCTTGAATGATTGGAAAGTGAAACACTGTTTGCGAAGAAACTACTGAGCGAAAATGTCTGAAATTTACATATGATCCAATGAATGATAATAAAAAGGGCTGTTACAGAAAAAATAAGTAAAGTTAAAAAAAAAAAAAATCAGACTTTTTTTTAAAAAACAAAAAAATTAAGAAAAATGCTTAAAGTATCCTAAAAAAATCTATATATAAAGAGACTTTTTGCTGCAGAATTTTATAATGAACGGTTTATTAGATATTGAATTAAAACGGGAATATTTTTAACATTGAAGCCTATGGGATTCGCCTGAATAAACTTGCCGAATTAAACCACCGAATGGCAGGGCATTAGGGGAACCTTTCACTGCTGGTTTGTGTTCTCTGAATAGCCGAAGCAGTGCTTTTTCATGGGGATTTCACTGCCCTTGAACAGGCACCGAACAGGCACCGTATGTGCAGGCAATTCCCCAGGATTTGGTGAATTGCCTGCTCTCTGGATAGCCAAATGGCCAAGAAAGGCAACCGAACGCTGATTTTCAGTGTTCGGTTACCTTTCTCAAGCAATTCGGATCTCTTTGGATAACCCTGTATATGTTTTCATGTTTTTATTGAATATAACATGTAAACATTCACAGTGCAGGGTGGAAAAAGTATGTGAACCCCTAGCCTAATGACTTCTCCAAGAGCTAATTGGAGCCAGGAGTGAGCCAACCTTGAGTCCAATCAGTGTGATATTATTGGATATGTTGCTGAAAGCCGTCCTGCCCTTTAAAAACACACAACAGTTTTGGAAGTTAAGGAAAACATTAAACAAGAATGGAGTACATGGGAGGACACCACGGAGAAAGCCATTGCTGTCCAAAAAGAATATTGCAGCACGTTTGAAGTTTGCAAAAGAGCACCTGGATGTTCCACAGCACTACTGGCAAAATATTCTGTGGACAGATGAAACCAAAATTGAGTTGTTTGGAAAAAAACACACAACACTATCAGGGTTATTCAGAGAGCGGTGAAAAGCAGGAGAATGACTGGAGAATGAAAAATTCTAGGTCAAAATAGCCGACTTGGAAAGTGAGATGAAAGGGAGAATTTTTCTGGTTTGGCTATTTTGACCTAGAATTTTTCATTCTCCAGTCATTCTCCTGCTTTTCACCTCTCTGTGAATAACCCTGTATGTGTGGAGGAAAAAAAGGCACAGCACACCAACATCAAAACCTCATCCCCACTGTAAAACATGGCGGAGGGAGCATCATGGTTTGGGGCTGCTTTGCTGCCTCAGGGCCTGGACGGATTGTTGTCATTGATGGAAAAATGAATTCCAGACTTTATCAAGACATTTTGCAGGAAAACGTAAGACCATCTGTCCGCCAACTGAAGCTCCGCAGAGGATGGGTGATGCAACAGGACAATGACCCAAAGCATACAAGTAATTCAACAAAAGAATGGCTTCAACAAAACAAAATATGCCTTCTGGAGTGGCCCAGTCAGAGTCCTGACCTCAACCCGATTGAAATGCTGTGGCATGACCTTAAGAGAGCGATTCACACCAGACATCCCAAGAATATTGCTACACTGAAACAGTTTTGTGAAGAGGAGTGGTCCAAAATTACTTCAGATCGTTGTGTAGGTCTGATCTGCAACTACAGGAAACGTTTGGTTGAGGTTATTGCTGCCAAAGGAGGGTGTTATTAAGTCCAAAGGTTCACATACTTTTTCCACCCTGCATTGTGAATGTTTACATGTTCTGTTCAATAAAAACATGAAAACATATAATGTTTGTGTTGTATTATTTTAAGCAGACTGTGTTTTTCAAATTGTTGTGACTTAGATGAAGATCAGAGCACATTTTATGACCAATTCATGCAAAACTCCACGTAATTCCAAAGGGTTCACATACTTTTTCTTGCCACTGTAAACAAGGATGGGAGACATGGAATAAATTGATGGTTCTTCTTTAAGCACGAGCCACCCTTTTTTTTTTCCTTTTCTGATATTTACAAATGGTCCACTAAAGTGGTTTTTTTTTTTTTTTCTTTTTTGTATTTTTTTTTTTTCTTTTTAGCAGTTCCAGATTTAGACATTCACAGCCTCGTGGGGCATGAGCTTCCAAAATATGGGGGGGAGAGCATTCACTGCCCTACCTTAAAATGTTAAGCCCCCCACGTCCCATTTTTCCCATCTTGCCGGTGATTCTGCTCATGCGCAATAACCCGTGTACCATCTTCTTTTCCTCGACGGCTAAAGAAAGGGTTGACTTAAATCAGAATAAATTGATATGTTTGGATGGCGGCAAATTGATATGGTTTGTGGACCTCACGCATAATTTAAGCTCATGAATAGGGACACCTATGTTCACCTGATTACACTGGCCTGCGTGTAGCACCGCTGTATGGAACATCTCCTAAACCATTTCCTTTTGTATACAAATAAATCTAGGTTTTGTCCTGGCTTTCCTCGTCTTTATAGATTGCAAGCTCCTGGGAGCAGGCCCCTCTTGTCTCCGGTTCATAAGTCTGTCTGTACTTTTGTAAGTTTATTTCCCTGTTTTTTTTTTTAAATTTTATGTACAGCGCTGCAGAAACTGATGGCGCTATATAAATGGTAATAATAACTATGTTTCCCTCTCTCCTCCAGGATGAAGCTGTAGAGCGGACGTCCGTCCCGGAGGTACCCAAGGAACACTTTGGGCAGAGAATCCTTGTGAAATGCCTGTCTCTGAAGTGAGTGCTAGCCCCGGAGCCCATTCTAGCATTTATTTCCTTATACCGGCCATTGTTATGTGCCGGGTTGTGTGTCTGTTTTTTTGTGTCAACATTTCAATACCTCTTTTATTCCTTTCTCTCCTGTGATCAGGTATTCTGTTTTGGGATTATGTCCTTTATGACGTGTTTATAAACTGAGAACCTTTCACTCTCAATGAAACCATGCTTAACCCCTTCACTACCAAAATTTAAGTTTTGCATTTAAATGCAATCCTGTCGAAACTCCACTTACATACCTTTTTAAATGGCAAGATCAGTAAACCCCCTGTGGAGAAAAAATTATTTTAGATCTCTCCTGTATGCCTGTAAATAAGATGCAAAGAGCAGCCCCAAACCTCACTGTAACAAAAGGTCCAACAAACGTTCCTGCTCAGTTACAGCAGCCAGGGAGAGGGCAGTATACAGGGAAAGCTCTGGGGTCATTCACTGCTGTACAGGGATAGGGGTTATAATGACTGAAATTCCCTGTACAGTACAGATACAAGGTGTTGCTGTAATTGCCATACACAGGCATTATGCAGCACATACAGATACAAGGTGTTGCTGTAATTCCCACACACAGACATTATGCAGCACATACAGATACAAGTTGTTGCTGTAATCCCTATACACAGGCATTATGCGGCACATACAGATACAAGGTGTTGCTGTAATTTACACACACAGGCATTATGCGGCACATACAGATACAAGGTGTTGCTGTAATTGCCATACACAGGCATTATGCGCCACATACAGATATTGCTAATAATCTCATTATGATCACTACAAATCCCCATAAGCAGGAGATCTGAACATGTTATTATCTGTCTGCATCACATTTACTGTATTTAAAACAACTGCCGTTTCTGTCTGGTGATAATATAGAGTAGACGCTGTGTGAGATAACAGACGTCATCTACAGTTTGGAACCTTTCATCCCAGTAATAATTCTGTAAAGGATAAATATGGAAATTTTTTAAAAATGAGCAAATTTACATTGTTTTAATCTTCGGTCTCTGGATATCAGTGTCTGTACCGCATTGCAATTTTACCTTCTATATGTAAGTGTTCACAACGCATCCCATGTTTGAAATAGTTTTTACGATAATATATTTTTCCAACAAAAAACTCTTGGTAGTGAAGGGGTTAAAGCATCACTTTGGAAGCCTGGGAAAGGTTTGAAAGAGGATAAATTGGCAGAATATCCCTGTTGGTTGCTCAGGTCAAAGTGTAGTCTGATTTTGTTTCTCCCCCTTCTATAGGTTTGAGATCGAGATCGAGCCGATATTTTGTGTTATGGCTCTGTATGACGCTAAAGAAAAGAAAAAGGTACGTGATGCATAGCGTGGCACCCAGACGGGCATCTCAAACACTGCGGAAAATGACACCAAAGCCAGGACAAACACCTCACATACAATACATAATGCACAGACAAGATCCCATTGATCGATGGGGAATGTGGAGCTTTTCAATCACAATGTTCTTAAAGTGACAGATTATCACAGAATAACTATGGATTTAGCCTGGCACCTCTAGTAATACATGCCTAAAAAATACCCTCTACGGCTTGGCCACCTAGTGCAGAAAGTCTGGCATCTGAAGGACTGGAGTCCTAGGACAGAGAGCCTGGTCTATTTAGAACTGTTCCCCCAGGAAAAGGAATCAGGCATAGCTAGATCTAGACTCCCAGAATAAGGGCACATCGTATGTCTCGGCCTGAACTCCTAGAACAGAGAGCCTGGCCTTTTTAGGCCTGGACTCAGGGGGCAGAGTTTGGCATATGCAGGACTGGACCGCTAGACGAGCGCCTGGCATATATAAGTAGGCCTTTCCTAGGACAGAGCGCTCTGTCATATCTGTTAATGTAGTCTGATTTTTGTTATTTATCTAGCACCACCGTTTCTGTAGCGCTGTACAATGAGAACTGTGGGCATCAAGCAAGAAATTACTATCCGCCTTAGGAACCAGAGATGAGAGGTGTAAAGGTCCCTGCTCACAGAAGCTTATGGTGTAGAGGATTGGGGTGGAGGAACAAAATAGAGAGCCTGGCATTTCTAGGGCTAGACTCCTAGAACAGGGACACAGAGCCTGGCTTATCTAGGGCTAGAGTCACAGAACCAGGAGCCTGGCTTATCTACGGCTAGACTCTTAGAACAGGGAGCCTGGCTTATCTAGGGCTAGATTCCTAGAAGACAGAACCTACCATGCGAAGGCCCTGGTTTCGTATGAAAGGGAGTCTGACGTATTGAGGAATGTACTCCTGGGATAGAAAGCCAGGCATTTCTTGGACCCGTAACCAGTGGTGTATTTAGGTTTTGTGCTGCCCTAGGCCTGACTAAACTCGTGCACCCCCTAATTTAAATTTGAGGCACCCCTTCCTGTCAAGGCTTCCTGGTTAATCCCCACCCTTCCTCTTTAAGCTCCACCTTTTCCTCTTAGAGCTCCGCCTTTTCCTCTCTTTATAATAAAAGTGGATACCAAGTGCCTACTTGTATATTTTGTATACCATTTCAAATGTATCTATTGAGATAAATAAAATTATGAAATGTTTAAATTCAAGCATTTTTTACAAAGAATAACCACGTATGTCAAGTATACTGGATCACAGCCGCTCTAATTGGTTGAACAATAAAATCAACAGAAACGTGCACTGCATAGGAGTGTATCACAGAGCTGCACAGCAATAAAACCCACAGAAATGTGCACGGTGTATGCGCATATCACAGAACTGCACAGCAATAAAACTTACAGTAATGTGCAGTGTGTATGAGCGTATCCCAGAGCTCCAGGGCAATAAAACTCACAGTAATATGCAGTGTGTATCACTGAATCCACAGCAATAAAACTCCCAGCAATGCAATGTTTGGTGTGTGTCAGCGTATCCGAATTCACAGCAATAAAACTCTCAGCAATGCAATGTGCGGTGTGTATGAGTGCATCAGATTTTTATTCTATTCGATTTTATACCTTATGCAAACGCCCTGCTCCGCTGCTCGTTGTTTGAGAACACAGCTCAAAGCTGACATACAGTGACAGTGACACCTCCTAGTAACCCCTAATGACACCCAAATAATCACTGGTACCTGGGGCGGCCCGCCCTCTACCACTCCCCTAAATACACCACTGCTCTGTGATATGCTCACACACAAGTTTGGCGAATTGCCAGCAAGTACGGTGCTGTTTGAAGGCAGTGCAAATCCCCATAGAAAAGTAATGGTTAATCTATTCAGAGAACACCAAACAGCAGAGAAATGGCAGTGAAATGCCCTGATGTTCGGTGGTTTCAATCAGCAGGTTTATTCAGGCGAACCCCATAGGTTTCAATGTTAAAAATATTCCCGTTTTTATGCAATATCTAATAAACCATTTATTATTTTAATCTGCAGTAAAAAGTCTTTATTGATTTTTTTTTTTTTTTAAGTACCTTTTAGTAATTTTTCAGCAAAATCCCCCCCCCCTTTTTTTAATAGCGGTTTTTCTTTTTCTGTAACAGAACTTTTCATTATCAATCATAGGATCTTATATGTAAATTCCAGACATTTTCATTCAGTAGTTCTTTTGAAAACAGCAGGCCACGGGTTTGCGGTGGCAGCATTCAGCGTCCGACTCCATGGGGACCCTGCGGTGAATTCACTGCAGGGTTGGGAAATTTTATTCCCCGAAGTGCAGGGAACTACAGAACACCAAAATGTTGGCGTCATTTCGGTGCTCTGTGAGTAACCCATTTAGTGGTGAGGTTTTTTTGCTGCCCCCTGGAAAGTGAAAGCCTAGACCTTGCCTACCCAGGACATACTTGAAAATTAGTGACATCTCAATGTATCCTTCCTGGCAAAATACTTTGCAAAAGTATTTTTTTTTTTTTTTAAAAAAAAAATTGGGGTGGGGCCACCAGTGCGGGCCGCCGCCCCCTGGAAAGTGCCACCCTAGGCCTTGTGGGCCTAGGCCAAAATACACCACTGCCCGTAACCCAAGCCCATCATAAAGCCTGCCATATCTAGGCCTAGATTTCTAGGGCAGAGAATCTGGTCTATCTAGCACCCGTCTCCCAGTAATAAGAGCCTGGCATATATAAATCTAGACCCCCAGATTAGAGCGTATCGCATATCTAGACCTGGACACCTAGGATGGAGAGTCTGGCGTTTCTTTGTGGGCTTCCAGAACCGAGAGCCTGGCATATATTGAACTGGACTCCTAAAATAGAAACCCTGGCAGCTCTAGGACTGGATTCCTGCAACAGGGCGCCTGGCATATATAGGACTATAGGAGCCTGGCAGTGTTGGTTCTGGACTCATGGCATAGCTTGGGCTAAGAAGAAACTGTTGATATTTCATTAATTTATACAATGACCTGTATCTGTGTCTTGTTTTTCCCTCAGATTTCTGAAGGCTTCCACTTCGACCTGAATTCAGACTCCGTGAAGAACATGCTGCGGGCACAGAGCGGGCATCAATCACCTTCCACCCTGGCACGTTCTGCCATCTTCTCCATCACATACCCGTCCCCAGACATATATCTAGTCATTAAGGTTAGTGTTTCACAAATGTGAAACGGAACACCAGCCAACGTACGAGAATGTGATTGTATACATTTGTGTGTATGTGCATTTGGCACGCGTGCGTGTATGTATGTGTTTAATTTGTGTGTACGTGCATTTGGCGTGCGTGTATGTATGTGTTTAATTTGTACGTGTATTTGGCACGCGTGCGTGTATGTATGTGTTTTAATTTGTACGTGCATTTGGCACGCGTGCGTGTATGTATGTGTTTAATTTGTGTGTACGTGCATTTGGCGTGCGTGTATGTATGTGTTTAATTTGTACGTGTATTTGGCACGCGTGCGTGTATGTATGTGTTTTAATTTGTACGTGCATTTGGCACGCGTGCGTGTATGTGTTTAACTTGTGTGTACGTGCATTTGGCATGCGTGCGTGTATGTATGTGTTTAACTTGTGTGTACGTGCATTTTGCACGCGTGCGTCTATGTATATGTTTAATTTGTGTGTACGTGCATTTGGCACGCGTGCGTCTATGTATATGTTTAATTTGTGTGTACGTGCATTTGTCACGCGTGCGTGTATGTGTTTAATTTGTACGTGCATTTGGCACGCACGCGTGCGTGTAAGTATGTGTTTAATTTGTACGTGCATTTGGCACGCACGCGTGCGTGTATGTATGTGTTTAACTTGTGTGTACGTGCATTTGGCGTGCGTGTATGTATGTGTTTAACTTGTGTGTACGTGCATTTGGCGTGCGTGTATGTATGTGTTTAACTTGTGTGTACGTGCATTTGGCACGCGTGCGTGTATGTATGTGTTTAACTTGTGTGTACGTGCATTTGGCACGCGTGCGTGTATGTATGTGTTTAACTTGTGTGTACGTGCATTTGGCACGCGTGCGTGTATGCATGTGTTTAATTTGTGTGTTGCATGTTTTTATATGTAAGTGCTGTGTGATGTGAGTGTTTGTGTTTCAGCGGTGTATCCCTGATCCTGCTGTTCTTTTTTTGTAGCTGGAAAAGGTTTTGCAGCAGGGAGATATAGGAGAGTGCTGCGAGCCCTACATGGTGCTGAAAGAGAGCGACGCCACCAAGGTGAGACACTGAGACTACCTGAGAGGAGACTGCAGAGACTCACCCAGACGCAACGCTGTAAGACCGAAAGGCAGCACAATCCCCCTCTGTCCTCTACACAGCCAGTCAGTATCTACTTCATTACATGCAGAAAGAAAGGAATGAGACGTCACACGTTTGATCCGGGAACGTCTCGTTTCCGTTCTGGAGTTGACGCCATCTGCGGCAGCAACGTTTCAGCCCCTCCAGACTTATCACTCTTTAACAGACTGTAATGACGATAGATATATGTCTTAATACTTGTGTCAGCAACCTCTGCACCCTGGATGCTTTGGAACGGCACTGTCCATGATGCCAGACTGGCATAAAAAGTGAGCATCATGGGAATTGTAGTTGAAATGTGCCGATGTTACAATGCCGGACACAAACCTCCAACAGCTTCGAAGATCCCCTGACTTACCTAGGCCTGAGCGTACAGCGCTTCTGTGTCTTTGCGTGCTGGTATTGTGTATCTGATGGACTGTCCTCATTCCTGTCTGCAGAACAAGGAGAAGGTGGAAAAGCTGAGGTTGCAGGCAGAGCAGTTCTGCTCGCGGCTGGGCCAGTACAGGATGCCGTTCGCCTGGACAGCCATTCACCTGATGAACATCGTCAACAGCGCAGGGTCGTTGGATCGAGACTCGGACTCCGACAGTGGTACATGGAGACGCACTAACACAGGGCTGTCGACCTGTGCCTTGTTGATGGCCTACAATTCCCAGAATTCTTTGAATGTATAAGATGGCCAGAGAATCATGGGAGTTGTAGTTCAGAAACATCTGGTGGGGGCAGAGTTTGACAGCCCTGCACTAAAATGTTATTTGCAATCTGAGTGAAAGTGCAGTTGGTAGATATAAAAGTATACAGGAGCCAAGCTCCCCTCCCCCCCGCGCGCAGCAATGATTTACAGCCTGCTTTTGTCCTCCTGTCACAGAGCGTAAAGGCACGTGGAACGAAAGGAAGAGGAAAGCCTTTGAGAGACTGAGCGTGGGGGATGAGGTCTGTGGATTCACCACTTTCCGTCCGGCGACCCTCACCGTTACAAACTTCTTCAAACAGGTCGGTGCATTATCCAGCTCCCTGCACACAGGCCTGACTTATGGTTTCTCAAACGCGGAGCGTCACGGCAGCGCTATAGGGGTTACTCAGAGTGCGCCGAATCGGCCACTGGTGAATTTCCCCGTACGGTGCAATTTCGTGGCCATTCGGCTATTCAAAAAGCTGGCAATTCTGGCGCCAGATATTGGCGAAATACGGATACGGTGACCTTCGGCGGCAGTAAAATTCCCCTTAGTAATGGTTAATGTATTCAGAGAACGCCCTGGTTTATGGTGGTTTCATTCGACAAGTTAAAACGGGTGAATCCCATAGGTTTCAATGCAAAAATTATTCCCCATTTTTCTTAAATATTTATTCAACCGTTTATTCTTTTCATTTGCAGCAAAAAGTCTGTTAGTCATTTTTCGGCTTTTTTGAAATTTTTATTTTACATGGCATTTTTTTTTATATATATTTTTTATTATTCTGTAACACACCTTTTTATTGTTATTCATAAGACCTTAATTATTATTTCCAAGCACTTTCATGCAGTAGTTTTTTGTAAAACTCCTTTTAAAAGTTTCAGGGGGGGAGGGGTTCTGTTTTGTTTTTCTCCCCTGTTCGGCGGCTGATCGTTTTTTTTCTTTTTTCGGATGCATTCGGCGGGATTCTTCAGCGGTTTGCGGCTGCGTTCGGTGCATCGATTCGGCGCACTTCGGGGACCCTGCTGTGAATGTAGAATTTACCGCAGGATCGGTGAATTAAGGGTGCCGAAGGGGAGAGCGCTGAAATTTCGTTGCCCTCTGAATAACCCCTTACGTGTGTTTTACCTTGGAAGATCTGAGAGATCTGTGTCTGCGTATTATAAATGCTTCAGCAAACCTATAGAAGGGTATGCGTGATGTATACATACCCAGCAGCCAGAGTTACGGCATTCCAGGGTCACCAGCCCCAACGTGGATAACAGGAGGAGGAGGAGAGTGACCCGTCACACAAGGCTTGGCTCAGACAGGAGGGTTATTGTAGGAGCATCAACGTTTCGGTCCTGCACAAAACCTTTCTCTCGCGTGGCTTTCTCTCGCGTGGCTTGATAAAGGTCCGAAACATTGTTGCCCCTGCAATGAAGCTCCTGTCTGAGCCAAGTCATGTGTGACCGGTCACTCTATTACTTCTGGATTTATGAACGGACACTCGCGGCAGTGCCATACGTATGCCTTACCCAGAGAGATCTGCGTTGTGGTTCTAAAAATGGACTCTGATGGTTGATCTGATCCCTCTTCACCCCCTTGTGACCAGAGGTCTCCCTTATTATCCATGACCTGTCTGAAAGTCGATGTAGACGTGTGTGCAGGACATTGACCGGCACTTTCTTTCTCAGGAAGGCGATCGTCTCAGCGATGATGATCTTTACAAGTTCCTGGCTGATATGAGGAGGCCGTCGACTGTCCTGCGAAGACTGCGTCCGGTGACCGGTACTGCCAGCATGCACATTCATTCTGCATCACACAGGGGTGTCAGGTCGAGTCGTACAGCTTAGCTTGGTGGGCTCTTCATTAGGTTTGCGGACGAATCGGACTTCCCATTTCGCTCATGCACTGCCAGTGTTACATATGTTTTTCTTTTTCCGTTATACCGCTTTTTTAAGTCCTAATAAATCGAGGATATTAATGACCATCATCATAACGGTTCCCTAAAACCCGGCCTGGTCATAGTTTTTTTTTTTTTATCTAACTTTATCGTTGGTTAAGGGTCGAGCTGAAAATCACGGAGGGGTTGAGGGTGAGTTCCCACGCTTCTGCTATGTAGCTGGGCAGAGCCTTGTGGGAAGTGTAGTACCAAAGCAGCTGGAGGGCCACGGTTGAGCACCCTTGATGTAGGACCTGACCCCTGGTGTCACAGGTTCCCTAAATCTGTTTTTGCGAAAGGAGCCAGCTTCCTAATATCCATGGTGATCCAGCCATGGATGGTGTGATGTACGATGATGATGTAATAAGGTTTGCACGGACCGTCCCCGGATTACATTCTTTCCAAGATGTCAGCATTGTCATTGAGGCCTTTGACACATTTAATAACTGATACAGTGATAGGGCAACAAACCTACACGGTAGGCAATGGTTTAAAGCCGGGGTCAGCAGCTTTTGCCCTCCAGATGTTTTGGAGCTACATTTCCCACGATGTTGGCTTGGCCTAATGAATGGCTGAGCATGATGGGATATGTAGGTCCAAACCATCTGGAGGTCCATGCTTCTGGACTCCTGGTTTACAGGTTATAAATAACAAGATGGAGTAATTCTTGATTATTCTAATTACCAAAATTATATAACAACCTTTCGTTACCGCAACCCCATGACGCCGCGAGGCGCGTTATGCCAGCCTCGTGACGGATGGGTCTAACTGCCGCGGGCCAGCATAGCACTTCCCACTAGCTCCCTATGCACCCTTCGCCCCGCCTCCCCTACATGTTCTGAGCGTGTCATTGGCTGCTGTGGAACTGCTTGAACTCTGACTCCCGCAGTCAGTAGACTTTCAGGTCTATTCAAAGAAAGGTGAACCTCAGGAGAATGAATGGAGAAGTGAAAATTCTAGGTCAAAATAGCCAAACCAGAAAAAGTCTTCCATTTATCTCGGCTTCCCAATAGTCTAGATTGTTCATTCTCCTGCCAATTCTCCTGGTTTTCTCATTTCTCTGAATAACCCTGTTTGACACTCTAGGCCTAGGAAGAGCTTCAGACCCTGCGGGGCGTGCTATGCCACCCCGCGGCGTTTAGGCACACCTTGCCGTCGGGAGGTCCCTGGCTGTAAGGGGTTAAATAGAAGCCTATATACAATTATAAAAATCTGAGAACATTGCTATTGGTAATTGGGGTTCTTGGTCTTTGTTGGATAGGTCTGACTGTCACTTTAAATTGATGTTGGTTCCTCACCTTGACCCATGTCCTCGGTGTAAATCTGGGTAATGTCCCTTCTCTTTGACTCCAGCCCAGCTGAAGATCGATGTGTCCCCAGCGCCCGATGTGCCGCAGTTCTGTTTGTCCCCAGATCTGCGACATGTCAAGCCGTACACTGACCCACGTGTGCGCCCCACCAAAGAAATCCTGGAGTTTTCCCCACGAGAAGTCTACTTCCCCTACACATCGTATCGGTGAGTGTTAATCAACCCCCCCCCCAAACCAAGCAGAAAAACGATCTGAAAGCTGGCATCAATCCAATCCAATGTGTCCTGCTGCTGCTTCTCAGCTTAGAGACAGAATGGTGTGTTTTATATTTATAGCCTCACAAAAGCATTTCCACTTTGGGATTGAAGGAAAAAAAAAAACATGGAAAGGGACAGCAGCAAAAAATGACCTGGTCGGAATGCAACAAAATATACAAATATGCACAAAAGGCAGTTTTGTGCACTATTCCCTACCTGGACACCTGTGTAAACCAGACGTATCCAGCCCGCTTCATGTGCGTTCCCAGCCAGGTCATTTTTTGCTGCTGTCCCTTTCAGTGTTTTCTTTTTCAATCTCAATGTGGAAATGTCTTGGTGAGGTTATAAATGTAAACTTACCATTCTGTCTCTAAGCTAAGAAGCGGCAGGAGGACCTGTGTTTGCTTGGAAAGGAACCTTTGGTTTCATTAGGTTAGGACCCACCTTGAAAAAGGTTGGCTTAACACTTCAATGGCCATTCAAGTAAAATATAAACCTTGGTTTTTGTTTGGTGTGGAGCCCATAGGGATAAGCGCAAATTACCTCCTTTTTTCTTGTGTGTTATGCATGAAATGGGCTGGCTACTTCTTTTTTTCCGCACCGCCCAGGTAGGGAATAGAGCGCGAAACCGCTTTTTGGGCATATTTGTTTCTAGAATTAGTTGACATAGATTTGTACATAGTTTTTAAAATTTTCATTTTATTATAAAACAAATATATATATATATATATACGCATACATATGTATAGAGAACTATTGAAAATAAGGAGCAGGACAAAAAATTGTGAGAGTAAAATCCTCCCTTACTTAAAATTGCAAAAGTGGATCTGAATCGGTGTGAAAAATATCTTCTAACCTAAACAAATTGAATGCTTTGCTACATTCCCTGTGTACAGCAAGGGATTCTGGGTAGGACAGGCAAATGTAGTCCTCAGTCTCTCACTTTTTTTTTAGCCCAGACTACATATTCTGTTGTTAAATCTTTAAACATGCTGGCCAGACTGACACGTTCAGGTTCAGCACACCTTAATACAACGGAGCTCTACTAAGAAGATAACCCTTAAGGTTAGGGTCAGATGAACGCATTTTTTCACAGAAGACGCGATAGCGGTCATACGATGCGCAATGTCGGCCATATTTTTTGACGGAGCTATAAAAAACAAATGGACGTGATGTTGGCCGGACATGTGCAGCGTCTGACGTCTCCTAATCACGCACACACGACGCTATGCCGACGCAGCGCACTCTGTGCGTCAGTACTAGCGGTTCCACGTTCTCAAAACAAATGCATTCGTTTGACGTTTGCGTTGCGCGGCCGAACTTTCGTGCGGCCGTACTTCGTATGTTGGACGTCATTTGCTGCTACTACGGCCTAAATAAAGTGCGGCTCAACACACTTTCGCACTGCGTTCGTCTGACCCCAGCCTAACCTGTCACTACCATGTGATTTTACAAAACACCTCTGGCAGGAGCCGGTGATTTTATGGAAAATCCAGTACCCACACAGTAAGTATATATAAATGTGTCCCGATGTATATGTTCACTGTAGCTAAGCCCTACTTGGCAGGCAGAGGACTGGGCAAAAGGTGCTACTATGTTTTAGTTACAACTTTGGTTCTGTGAGGGGGGGGGGGTGGATCTCGAAGCTTTTCAAATAATTTCAGCCCGTAGCCTGTCCTGTTCAATGTATTGACTTCTTAGGGGCACCTGGTGGAACCCATTTGGAAATTAATTTTGTTTGCAATAAAGAAATTCCTTTTGCGTTGTTCGAAAATGGAACCATAGCGAGTCCACTCGATCTTGGGGCATCTGCAGAGACTTTTGAAGACTGAGTATACGTAATAGTAGTAGATAAGGGGTTAATCCAAGTGATCTTTATCTGTTTTGGAAAATTTACTGAGGAAATAATTTTGAGCTTGCCTGCTGAATAGTGTCACTACAGCATGGGAGCTTTCCTTTCATCTCGTACGTTCCTGACGATTTTTAGGCTCATTTCTAACCAGGTCAAACTGTCACAATGTATGTCTGTTCAAATGCTGAGCTGTTTACAAAGTTATGTAAGTCAAAAGGATAAACATTTGGGGCTAAAAATGCAACAAGAGTTTAGAATTGCTATAGAAGCACAACTCCATATTGGGTGGTAGAAGATCAAAATATTATCTAATATATTAAAAGTATAGGGAAATGGGCAGCCTGGATTGGTTAGTTTGCGAGTCTGCCATCCTGCTCAATGGGTATGATGTTGCTAAACCTTCCCGGTAGAATAATGTTACAGTGTGGTTTCGTCACATGATGACGCATCAAACTCAACGTGCCACTAAGACTCGGAGATGTACCAGACGTTCCATTTCGTCGCATAAATAAGTTATGGGGCAACGTTCTAAAAAGGAACATTCACCTAAAAAAGGAAGAGATACAAAAGAATGTTCAAACTCGCAGGATCAGGTGTGTTTAGTAGCTGCCTCCTAGGATAAGGCAGACAATGCGTAAAGTTGTCACTAGATTTGGGGTCCATGTTTGTAGCAGAATCTCCGCTTCAACCAATGGCAGAAACCTGAAAATAATTATGTCATCACATTAATATTTTTTGATATGTTCTAATAATATGTAATAGTTAACTTACACAGTAGACATCTGTTAAATTTCACTTAGCCCTTCCTCCTGGTCCTACAATCCTAGTAATAGCTGTATCATACAGCTCCTTTCTGTTACATTATACACAGTGCAGCTCCTCTGGGGAGGGATCCTAGTAATATCTGTATCACACAGCTCCTATTACATTATACACAGCGCGGCTCCTCTGGGGAGGGATCCTAGTAATATCTGTATCACACAGCTCCTATTACATTATACACAGTGCGGCTCCTCCTGGTCCTACAATTCTAGTAATATCTGTATCATACAGCTCCTTTCTGTTACATTATACACAGTGCGGCTCCTCTGGGGAGGGATCCTAGTAATATCTGTATCATGCAGCTCCTTTCTGTTACATTATACACAGTGCAGCTCCTCTGGGGAGGGATCTAGTAATATCTGTATCACACAGCTCCTATTACATTATACACAGCGCGGCTCCTCTGGGGAGGGATCCTAGTAATATCTGTATCACACAGCTCCTATTACATTATACACAGTGCGGCTCCTCCTGGTCCTACAATTCTAGTAATATCTGTATCATACAGCTCCTTTCTGTTACATTATACACAGTGCGGCTCCTCTGGGGAGGGATCCTAGTAATATCTGTATCATACAGCTCCTTTCTGTTACATTATACACAGTGCGGCTCCTCTGGGGAGGGATCCTAGTAATATCTGTATCATACAGCTCCTTTCTGTTACATTATACACAGTGCGGCTCCTCTGGGGAGGGATCCTAGTAATATCTGTATCATACAGCTCCTTTCTGTTACATTATACACAGTGCGGCTCCTCTGGGGAGGGATCCTAGTAATATCTGTATCATACAGCTCCTTTTTGTTACATTATACACAGTGCAGCTCCTCTGGGGAGGGATCCTAGTAATATCTGTATCATACAGCTCCTTTTTGTTACATTATACACAGTGCGGCTCCTCTGGGGAGGGATCCTAGTAATATCTGTATCATACAGCTCCTTTCTGTTACATTATACACAGTGCGGCTCCTCTGGGGAGGATCCTAGTAATATCTGTATCACACAGCTCCTTTCTGTTACATTATACACAGTGCGGCTCCTCTGGGGAGGGATCCTAGTAATATCTGTATCATACAGCTCCTTTCTGTTACATTATACACAGTGCGGCTCCTCTGGGGAGGGATCCTAGTAATATCTGTATCATGCAGCTCCTTTCTGTTACATTATACACAGTGCGGCTCCTCTGGGGAGGGATCCTAGTAATATCTTTTACCATACTGCATTGAACTCCACAGTGACATCTTGGTATCAAGCTCACCTTCCTCCGGATCTTGTTTAACTGTATCCTCTGGTTTTCCATCTGTTTTTGCTGCCTTGTCACTGCCTCATACACCACCTTGAGTATTAGATGCTGTCGTTCCACCTCAGCCTGGATGTCGGACAGGAAGCAGCATTTCAGGATTTTATCCCAATAGTAGCACTAGTTAATGCTTCAGATGGAAACACATACTGTCCTATGATTACATAGTTACACAGGCTGAAAAAAGACATGCGTCCATCGGGTTCAGCCTTTCACACATCACCTACTGCTGTTGATACATAAGAAGCAAAAAATCCCAGTCTGAAGCGCTCGCCAATATGCAACAAATTGAGGGAAAAATCCCTTATTAACCCCCGAATTGCGTCAGATTTCTCCTTGGATCTAGCACCCGTTATCACATATTAAATATTATAACCCTTAATATTCTGTGTCTGCAGGAAGTCATCCAGTCGTTGTTTAAAAGTCTGTACAGTCTTGACCCAACCACCTCAACAGGCAGAGAATTCCACAGCTTTATTGTTCTCACTGTAAAGAAACCCCATTGCTATGTTTTAGGCTGAACCCGTGCTTGAATCGTGCTTTCTCAGGGCAGTATCTGGGCTTGGTAATGCCCTAGGCACTCCTAATTATGCCCCTTACCCCCCTCCCCCGCCCCCGGATAATAAATCCATATGACTATGCACATGTGGAGACAAACATTCACACCCCTATTTCAGTACGAGTGATTTGTAACAACACTTATTACAGTTTGTAGACTCCTTACTCATCCCACACTGTACATTTCTAGCTCCGTCTTCCCGCACAGAACCCAGTGTAGCCACTACTTCTCAAACTCGGCTGTTTGCCCTCACCTTAATGTGTCACCCCTCTCCTCTTAGATTGTAAGCTCTTGATCAAGGTCCTCTTTCCTACCGTTCTTTGTGTTTAACTCGTATGTAGATTTATGTCTCACCCTTTGTACTCCGCTACAGAACTTAGTGGCGCTTTATAAACACTTGTAACTGTATTTCTGGGGTCGGGGTTCGGTGCTGCGTTAGGTGTGTTGTTATACACTCGAACATGAAGATTGGTCGAAAGGATAAGAATTTTACCCCGTCCCCTCCTCCAATCTGCTGCCTTAGGTCCAGGCCTAGTTGCCCCACGCAAGTATACACCCTTGTCCTTACCTTAAGAGCTGGTGTACCTCCTAGCCCATTTTCCAGATCGCGGATCCGCCTTTGGAGCATTTCATAACTCGCCTGCAAGTCTCGCAGCTCCCCCATTATCATGCTGGAGAGAGACCGGATGTCCTCCTCCTCTCTCTGTGAAGGGAATCAGAAAGGAAAGACGATGGAGTAATCAGTTTAGAGGCTGCTCCGGGGGTTTTACGGCTCTGGGTATATGTATTTCCCCATTTTCGAGGCGTTTGTGTGCCAAGCGTAGTTGCGCATGCACGTTTTAAAACCAGAATGGCTGCACTCCACCTGAACCTGAATTTTTCATAAGAGTGCTCTTGAATCCAGTGAACACATCATACTTAATTCAGAGCACCCCACTTATAGTTATAAACTTTTTACAAACACCTATTTGTAGGGAAGTCCTGACCGTGGATTTTGGGGCCTGCCATCTGGGTTGTACGGTTTTCGGGATAGCCAGATGCAGAGTCCCTATCTGATATCCGACTGTGCGACTCCTTTGCGATAGGGAATCCTTGGTCAGTATTGACTCGCGGCACTTTTCCTGCCTTCTTCGGGACTCTCGAGCAGGCAGGGAAGATGGCGTGGGTGAATGCTGAGGCTCCTGGAATCCAGGGAGGCTCACGACGTCTCACCTGCCCCCTCCTTGACACGTGCGCACACAAAGTGCTGCGAGTGAATATCTCGGCTCCTGACTCCAGGGACGCTCGCAGTATCACACCTGCCTCCTACATGACTCTCGAGCAGGCAGGGGAAAATGGCTTGGGTGAATGCTGAGGCTCCTGGAATCCAGGGAGGCTCACAGCGTCTCGCTTGCCCCCTCCTTGACTCAGGAGTACGCAGGGAAGACGCCGCGGGTGAATGCTCAGGCTCCCAGACTCCAGGGATGCTTGCACCATCTCGCCTGCCTCCTCCATGACTCTCGAGCAGGCAGGGAAGACGCTGTGAGCCCGATGTAAAAGCATATTTAAAGCGGGTCAGCAGATTTTAGCCCTCCAGTTGTTTTGAAACCACATCTCCAATGATACTTGTTTAGCTCAAACTGTCTCTGAGCATCATGGGAAATGTAGTTTCAAAACGTTTGGAGCACCAAGGTTGCTGAATCTCGGGGAAGATGATCGTGATCACCGGAGAGCAAGGGACAGCAACCTCGGCCCCACCAGATGTTTTGAAACTACATTTCCCATGATGCTCAGACAGTTTGAGCTAACTAAGCATCATCGGAGACGTAGTTACCAAACATCTGGAGGGCCACGGCTGCCGACCCCTTTAAAAATTATTTTACATCAGGGATCTCAAACTCTGCCACCCCCCCCCCCCAGATGTTTCAGAACTACAACTCCCATGATTATTTTTTTTTTGCATTCTATTACATTCAAAGGATTCTGGGAATCTCAGGCCACCGACATCTGGGAGATCAGTGTTTGGGTTCCCTGCTTTACATCATTCATCTACATCATCTACAATCTTTTACGTTCCATCAAACTATCCCGAAAAGATCCCGCTTTTCCTTAAACGTTGATGGACAGACTGCGCTTCTTTAACCCATTGCGGTGATGAATATATTAACCCTTTCAGGTCCATGAAATTGAATTTGGCAGATAAAAATTAAATTTTTATGAAAATCTACAGAGATATGTGACACTAACGTAATGTGGAAAACTACAGTGGAGTCAGATTTAAGCCACATTGCCTGACAGGGTTAATATTTTTAATGGGAACGATAATGAATGTCGGTAAATCCAGGCGAAAGTCGGGAAGATGTTTTTTTTTTTTTTAAAATTCGTTATTGCAGAGCATTTTGTTTGGGTCTCTTTTTGGCTTACAATCGGAGGTGTCCCAAGCCCCTCACTCCTACCTGCTCACCTGCAGCCTCTCCACCTCCGCCGCCAGCCTCCTCTCCTCCTGCCGCGCTCTGGCAACCTCCGCCTGCAGCCTCTCCAGCCTCTGCTCTTGGCGGCTTTGCCGGATCTGGATTTTCTGCAGTTTCTCCGCGGTGAATCCGTAAGTGTCACCCACCGCTTGCCCCAGCTGCAGCGTCCCGTAGACCAGCACGTTGACGTCCTCGTGTAGAGCGGCCCTGCCCTCTGTCTCCCATGATGCCGGCGTCAGGGCCAGGATGATCAGGAGCAGGAGCATGGTGTCACTGGGCTCTGGGCAGAGTGAGGTGGCAGATCACAAGGCATTTACAGTTATAGGTTTGTTGTGTGAGCGAGGACAGGCTGGGATTGTGTAAGATGGGAGAGAGATTACAGCGGATCAATGAGCGAGGAGGGGACGGCCAGGACCTTTCATTCATCTATCAGGCACACACAGATATATATATATATATATATATATATCTCTAGAATAGCCCAGGAGGGCAGCACTCAACCTTTACTAAACTAAGCGGGCGGGTGCTTCTCAAAACAAAAAATACAACAAACCAGAAGGAGAGCTTTCCAATTTATACATGTAAAGACTTTAACCCTTTACAGGTTTACAGGGTTAAAAGTTGTTATAACCTGTAAAGGGTTAAAATTTGATAATCTTTATTGTGCAAGCTTCTGTTAAAGTCTTTACATGTATTGGAGTGCTCGCCTTCTGGTTTGTTGTATATCGATTTAGAATATACACACATTTACTACATATATAGATTTATTATATAATATATATATACCGTATATTTCATACAGTTATGGTCACATAATATATACTTATATATATTACACTTTTATACATAATATACACACTTCTATATTATATATTCACCTATATAAGTGCATATATTCTATATAATATACACACCTATGTTATATATATATATGAGTATAGCCGTACGTAGTGATATTTACACACTTCTATATAAGTGTGTGTATTGTATATTAACTGATAAAGAAGGCGTGCACGGAGTGTTTTAATGGCATTATTTTTATTGTGGTAACGAGGAATATATAATACTGAAGTAAGTATTATACTTTTTTAGATTACACACATATATATTTTTATCAGTGTGTGTATAATTTTATGTTTAACACACTTGTATTATATGATTTAGTTCACCAAGAAGGTGTGCACTCAGTTTTGTATAACTTCTAAATACTTTCTTGGATGTGTGTGTGTGTGTCATAGAAACATAGATAAGAACCTTTCGGCCCATCTAGTCTGCCCAATTACATGGATACTTTACCTGGATTTATCTTTTGTTTAGGATAGCCTTATGCCTATCCCATGCCTGCTTAAATTCAATTACTGTTTTGGCCTCTACCACTTCAACTGGAAGACTGTTCCATGTATCCACCACCCTCTCAGTAAAATAATGCTTCCTGATGTTACTTTTAAACCTTTGCCCCTCTAATCTAAGACTATGTCCTCTTGTTTTGCTACTTTGTTTCCTTTTAAATATACTCCATATATATATATATATATAATTTTCTATCATGAAGTACTGATCCAAGAGGATTTGGGCACGATATGCATTTTTGTGAGTCAGGAGAAAGATGTAACGGACGAGGAAAAATTGGCCAGATATGGGGTGTGTATATGTGAGACCCCTACTGATTGGATATTGGTGCATACCTACCGTATTTCTAGTCATATCCTTGCCAGCAACACTAAAGTGACCAGCCCCGTCATGCTGATTATTTTATTATTATAATTGCTTTAATCTTTTGTTACTTTTATTTTACCGATAAAGGTTGCATTTTATTATTTTTACCATTCTTTTGCCACAAGTGCTAATCCCCAAGGGGTCTCTAGTGTGTAGAACTCTATTTGCTTTGCTGCATTGTTGTTAGAAGGGTTCATGCGCATTTGGGTGACTAGTGGGCACGTCCAGGGGAAGGCACTGTTCCACTGTTTTAGGGGATGGTGCTACCCTAGATATCTCTTTATATACTGTAATTGCGAAATGTAAACTTTGTGAATAAACCCTTTAGGAAAAGAAATTCGTAATCTCTCAGGGTATCCGTGTGTTGCCCCTGGTGGGGTGTACACCCCATCACTTAACTGGAAATCACTCAGCAATCTGATGTGCTCCGGGTGAGCCTGATTTGGGGCAGAAAAGATCTGAAGGTAAACAGAATTCAATCCGCTGCTTCAGACGTCCCTAATGTGAATTAAAGTGCTGCCTTTTCATACAGCCGTCATTCCTAAGGGGGGTATTTCACGTCCCCTCTACAGGGGGGCGCCATATTGCAAATAGAAATGGCACGTTAGTCTGAGGTCCAATCAGGAATGGAAGTCTACCTGTCTGAGATCAGAAGAGCCGGCGGCCTATAGGATACGGACAATGGCGGCGCCCAGCAGTGAGCATGACGGGTGCTCTTTAAATCCTGGGATGTGTCAGCTGGTGCCATAGGGCTTCTAGAACAGTGCTTGCTTTGCTTGAAAAATGAAGGACGGTGGTCATCCAGTATAGATATGGAGAACCTGCTTTGTTTGAGCCATCATCTGGGACCCCCACATTCCATATTCCTGCCCTATTCCTTCAATGCCTGAGCCCACCGATCTCGATCTCTTGCTGTATTGCAGTGACAGCGTTATCTTTCCCTTCGTCACTTTGTATCGGTCTCTCTGGCTGTTGGTGTCTCTTCTGTCTGTATACGTTTGTAGTTGGCTCTCTATCATTCTGTGTCCACGTCCCTCCTGTCTGTGCCATGTGTCCCTACCAGTTGTTAATTTTCTAGCCCCCCTCCCCATTTATCTGCCCTTTTTTGCAGCCTCTCCTTTACTTTCACATCCTTCCATTTCCTTATGTTGCCCCTTTTTTTATATTCCATTTTATTTAGATTTTAAGGTCATTGCCGCTCTGGTTTATTTTTGATTCATGTGTTTGTTTTTTTTTATTGACTGAGTTCTTTTAACCCCTTCTCTTAGCACCGTAATAATACAAGGGAGACTGTGTGAACCCCTCTTTTCCGGAGGCTTTGCCTGTCCCTTTCACTTTTTAATTCTCTCGCTCGTTCCAAAACCGCCCTGTCCTCCGGCTTTCTAGATTCGGGTCATCATGTTACATCAGTTCGTTCGCCTCGTCCTGTTCTCGTCTGCTCTCACGCCAGGTAAACATGGTTATCGGTGCTCTGAGGTCACGTAGAGTTAACCCCGTCTGCCTCCTTCCTATTGGTGGACTGTGCTATGCCCACGGCATGTGGTGTGACAGCCCCGGGTCCATCCTACTGCCAATCCCCTACACACGTCTGTATAACCTGGACTAGGATAAGCGGGGCACAGGGCAAAGCGTGTCGGAGTAACCCCGAAATCCGATTCATAAATTGAAATTTTGTATTAAAGGGCAGCACAGACCCCTTCAGATCAGCCGGCGAAGGACAGGCTCTATGCCTTACCCTGCACAAAGAGACCGACTCAAAGTCCCAGAGCTCCTTTCTACACTAAGGCTTCATCCTGTCCCTGTCATCTTTGTATAGAGATGGTCAGACCCCATATCCCAGAGCTCCCTCCTGTCTGTGTCACCATGTGCAGGGAGGGACAGACTCCATATCCCAGAGCTCCCTCCTGTCTGTGTCACCCTGTGCTGGGAGGGACAGACTCCATATCCCAGAGCTCCCTCCTGTCTGTGTCACCCTGTGCTGGGAGGGACAGACTCCATATCCCAGAGCTCCCTCCTGTCTGTGTCACCCTGTTGTATATATTAACTCATGGATTCCTCTTGTCATTCCTCAGGAATCTTTTGTTCGTGTATCCACGGAGCCTGAACTTAAGCAGTCGACAGGGGTCAGTGAGAAATATTGCTGTAAAAGTCCAATACATGGCTGGAGAAGACCCCAACCAAGCCATGCCGGTGAGAATTAGAGGTTACAGGGAAAGGAATGGTATTTTTTAATAGTATTGGATATATATATATAGATCGACACAATTCTAACATCTTTGGCTCTATACATCACCACAATGGAGTTGGGATGAAACAAACACCATGTGCTTTACCTGCAGACTGTCAGCTTTAATTTGAGGGTATGTACATCCAACTCAGGTGAACGGTGTAGGACTTACAGCAGTTTGCAGATGTGGCTTCCACTTGTTAAGGGAACAAAGGTAATGGGACAATTGGCTTCTCAGCTGTTCCATGGCCAGGTGTGTGATATTCCCTCATTACCCCAATTACAATGTGCAGATTAAAGGCCCAGAGTTCATTTCAAGTGTGCTATTTGCATTTGGAATCTGTTGCTGTCAACTCTCAAGATGAGATCCAAAGAGCTGTCACGATCAGTGAAGCAAGCCATCATTGGGCTGAAGAAACAAAACAAACCCATCAGAGAGATAACAAGAACATTAGGCGTGGCCAAAACAACTGTTTGGAACATTCTCAAAAAGAAGGAACGCACCGGTGAGCTCAGCAACACCAAAAGACCCGGCAGACCACGGAAAACAACTGTGGTGGATGAATGAAGAATTCTTTCCCTGGTGAAGAAAACACCCTTCACAACAGTTGGCCAGATCAAGAACACTCTCCAGGAGGTAGGTGTATGTGTGACAAAGTCAACAATCAAGAGAAGACTTCACCAGAGTGAATACAGAGGGTTCACCACAAGATGTAAACCATTGGTGAGCCTCAAAAACAGGAAGGCCAGATTAGAGTTTGCCAAACAACACCTAGCAAAGTCTTCACAGTTCTGGAACAAGATCCTATGGACAGATGAGACCAAGATCAACTTGTACCAGAGTGATGGGAAGAGAAGAGTATGGAGAAGGAAAGGAACTGCTCATGATCCTAAGCATACCACCTCATCAGTGAAGCATGGTGGTGGTAGTGTCATGGCGTGGGCATGTATGGCTGCCAATGGAACTGGTTCTCTTGTATTTATTGATGATGTGACTGCTGACAAAAGCAGCAGGATGAATTCTGAAGTGTTTTGGGCAATATTATCTGCTCACATTCAGCCAAATGCTGCAGAACTCATTGGACGGCGCTTCACAGTGCAGATGGACAATGACACAAAGCATACTGCAAAAGCAAGCAAAGAGTTTTTGAAGTGACAGAAGTGTAATGTTATGCAATGGCCAAGTCAATCACCTGAGCTGAATCCCATTGAGCATGCATTTCACTTGCTGAAGACAAAACTGAAGGGAAAATGCTCCAAGAACAAGCAGGAACTGAAGACAGTTGCAGTAGAGGCCTGGCAGAGCATCACCAGGGATGAAACCCAGCGTCTGGTGATGTCTATGCGTTCCAGACTTCAGGCTGTGATTGACTGCAAAAGATTTGCAACCAAGTATTAAGAAGGGAAAGTTTGATTTATGATTATTATTCTGTCCCATTACCTTTGGTCCCTTAACAAGTGGGAGGCACATCTGCAAACTGCTGTAAGTCCTACACCGTTCACCTGAGTTGGATGTACTTACCCTCAAATTAAAGCTGACAGTCTGCAGTTAAAGCACATTGTGTTTGTTTCATTCCAACTCCATTGTGGTGGTGTATAGAGCCAAAGATGTTAGAATTGTGTCGACGTCCCAATATTTCTGGACCTGACTGTATATCTATGTATGTGTGTATATTATATATATACAAAGCAAACCACAGGGTGGGTTGCACTCAACCTAAACTTGCAACACGATCGGGTGCATCTAAGACTCAAAATACAAAACACCAGAAAAGAGCACTCCATTTCAATGACCACCTTCATCCACCATTTTGTGCAAGAAAAAAACACATTTCAAAAAACCTGAGGTAAAATGATGGGGATTCAGTTAACAAAGTATGATCATAGCTTGCGTAAGCCTGTCACAGTCGCCAATGTACCCCATCGTTGACAGGTCCTATCTTACTTGACTGTATCTGCATTTTTTTATATATATATATATATATCTATATATATATATAATTTGTGACGGCCCTGTCTCCTTGATTGCAGGTAATCTTTGGGAAATCGAGCTGCAGTGAGTTCTTCAGTGAGGCGTACACGTCTGTGGTTTATCACAACAAGTGAGTCCCGTGCAGCCCGGTGTGCTCGTTCACTTATGGATACAGACTCCCCATACGCCCTGCATGTGTCAGTCCTTCGAGTCCGGTCGTTTCCTTTGCACATACGGCAGAAGTATCCTTTATCTGAAACTCCAAAAACTAAAAACATTTTGAGGGCCGACATGACCCCAAAAGTGGAAAATCCGCACACCCCGACCTTGTGTGACCGGGAGAAAATGATAAAAAATCTTGTATAAAACACCTCTCAGGTTGTGTGTATAAGGTGTGCATGAAACATAAATGGATTTTGTGTTCAGACTCGGGACCCGTCCCTAAGATATCTCCTAATTATATGCAAATATTCCAAAATCCCAAAAAATCTAAAAACCCTTTTGGCCCCAAACATCTTGAATGAGGGACACTCGCCCTGTATATATCTTACATACTTGCTGTTTCCTCGGTCCATTTAGTCTGAAGCCCCCCCCCAATCCCACTGTTTTATTCCCCAGCGTCGCCTTTGTTCTGCGTTCTCTTACCTTTCCGTCCCCTCGGGTTTGCTTCTAGGTCTCCTGAGTTCTATGAAGAATTCAAGATGAAAATCCCCGGCAATCTGACCGAAAACCACCATCTCCTCTTCACTTTCTATCACGTCAGCTGCCGGCAAAACCAGAGCTCGGGATTGGAGACTCCGGCAGGATACACGGTGAGGGAGAACGCAGCACACCCTCCCATGGGATGTCCCTTTGCAGCGGAATATAAAGAAGCCAGTGTTTTTCCTGGAGCATTGTAGACCGAGATTGTCAAACTCTGGGCCCCCTTGGATGTTAATGGCCTACAATTCCCACAAGTCTTTGAATGCAATAGATTGCCAGGGCATCATGGGAGTTATAGTTCAGGAACATTTGGGAGGGCCGTATTGTGACAGTCCTGCTCTAGACCCGCTAGAGGCAACCTTGATTCCTTTTATTAACCTATTAATGTGTTACAGGTCAGTATAGACCAATGGACTCGCGTGTTTGGTTCCATAGACGTCATTCTGTGAACGCATGGTGCGGCCTTCATATGGGATAGAGCAGCGACGGCTACCGCTGGAAACCCAAGCATTACAAATCGACTTGATCCATGATACTTGGCTGTCTTTAACTCTTTTACTGCCGTGATCGTGTTCGCACATTCAGCAGCAGACACAGCAGCCAGAGATCTAGGGCTTTGCTGTATCATTGCTAATGAAATATGTTTGTTGCAAACAAATCTAGTTTGCGTTTGGGCCCCAGATCGTGCCCCTAACCTAACGTCTTGGCATCCTGGGCACAAATTCTGATCTGCGAACACTTTTTTTTTAACCAGCTGGGAAAATGTCTGAATGACCTCTCCCCAGCTGAACCTGCAGCAATGGGCTCCGTGCAGGATCTCCTTTTGGCCAGCAGGTGGGGGACATCTCCCTTCCAGATTACTACAGCGAGGAATACACTGGGAATATCCCCAAATGTTTCTTACTGCACAATTAAAAATAATAATACTTCAAATTTTTTTTTAAATTATCACTTGATAGTGAAGGGGTTAAGTCTTGTCAAGCATCATGGGGCACATTCTTCATATATATTTGGTAAGGGAAGAATAGTTGTAACTGTCGGGACATTTTTTTTTTTTTTTTTTAGAGATGTGTTGTCCCTTGCATGTTGAAAGGTTAGGTTTCCTTTTAAGTGGGCTTGGTTATGTAGTGCAGTGGTCCCCAGCCCTGCTCCTCGGACCCACTAACAGGCCATGTTTTAAGGATCACCTTGGGGAAAAGCAGACTGAATCCTGCAATCACTGAGCAGCAAATCGTATCACCTGTGCTTCAGATATCCCGCAAACCTGGCCTGTTAGTATGCCCTGAGGTCCAGGGTTGGGGACCACTGATGTAGTGGGTAGGACTGACTCTAGCTTCCAGTCTTCCAGAGTATGGGAACTAGGCATTTCCTGGTTTCAAAGCTGCTGCAGCTGCTTGAGGAGAGACAGCTCACTGTGTTGCATAACTCCTCATAAGAACTTTATCTTCATATGGTCTAAGAGGCGCACACGGTAATTTATCTCTATTTGTCTATATCTTATATTATATCACTTTATATGGACAATGTGATGTGTTAATGATATATCGGGATATTTCTGTTGGAAAGACATATACATTTTTGTTTTCATGGTGTCATCTAAAAAGTGAGAGACAAAATAAAAGAGCAAAAAGACATCACCTGCCATTTCTTTAGACTTGTGTAGCTACAATAGTTATTACTACTACTGGACAATCCCATGTAAAGGCCCCCAACACTCACAGAATGACGTCTACAGAACCAAACACAAGAGCATACTGAAGTATGCAGACGTTTACTACATATAATATGTTTCATCTAAAGACACTGCCCAGGCACACATGCTTAAGGCTAGGGTCAAACGAACGCATTTTTTGCATTGTCCGTAGAAAAGTGCGTCCGAACGTATTGATGAATTTTTTCACGGAAGATGCGAAAGCAGTAATACGATGCGCATTTTCGTGCGTATTTTTTGACGGAGCTATTAAAAACAAATGGACGTTATGTAGGCCAGACATGAGCAGCGTCTGACGTCTCCTAATCACGCACACACGCCGCTATGCCAACGCAGCGCACTCTGTGCGTCAGTACTAACGGTTCTACGTTCTCGAAAAAATGTGTTCGTCTGCCGCTTGCCTTGCGCAGCCGAGCTTTCGTGCGGCCGTACTTCGTATATTGGACGTCAATTGCTGCTAATCCGGCCGTAATAAAGTGCGGCTGCACGCACGTTCGCACTGCGTTCGTCTGACCCCAGCCTTATACAGAGAGGGACGGCATCTTATAAAGCAGGGCAGATTTTTTTTATTCATACAGTCTCCCATGAGGGTCTCTTTATCTGTGAGTAAAGGGGAAACTGCCATATTTTGCGATAATGTATCATGTTTTGTCTTTTTTTGCTTTCAGTGGATTCCGTTGATGCAGCACGGCCGGCTACGCACCGGATCCTTCTCGCTCCCTGTGTCTGTGGAAAAGCCTCCTCCCAGTTACTCGGTGCTGACCCCTGATGTGAGTATGCTTCACAGGGAGAGAGGGGAGCGAGGGGCTTTCCATGACTCCACTGTTTTACTTAAAAGATCAGCAGATAAGAGACATTCCTCACGTTAAGAACCAGACCCTCAAAACGTTTCTTTATATTTTGGAAATGGAACCATACTGGCATGAAGCAAAGCCTCAGCCTTAGGCCGGCTGGCGCGTAGTCATATGATTCAGCCGTTCAAGTCACTCACGGGGCGTTAGCTTTACATGGAATTATCTTAAATTAGAATGTAAAATCAATAAAAGATTGTCTAACAACAATGTTTAGCAGAGTACGTTAATTGTTAACGTTTTGTCAGCTTTATCAAAACTGTTACCAGATTTTCCTACATATTTGAAGGAAAGTCTGGATTTTAATCAAGTCTCGGAGGCGAATATTTAATCTTTCTTTACTATAACCTCATAGCAACAAAGGGAACATAAAGAACACTGGGAAAATGCAATTTAATAAGAGTAACTTTCATCTGCAGCTGAAACGTGATCTTGGTGACAAGCACAATGTACCAAAATAAGAAAAAAAAAATATACACAGTGTATGGCGTTCTGCTACGTCGCGGTATCTGCTGAAAATATTCTTTTGCAGGCCTTTTATCAAAACATGATCATAGGGGGGCATGACTGGACACCGAGGAGAGCGGTCGCTATCCTGCAGTGTTCTGGGCTATACCACCGGACTCTGCCTGATCGCGGCGGTTCTGTTAATCTGATTACGGCGCACTCTCCTCGGAACGCTTGCTGAGCATCCCAGGACTTAATTGACTTTCCCTGATGCTGAGGCCGCAGTGGTCAGAGCCGCTTCCAGCTCCCCTTCCCTCCCAACCTGTAGTGTACGGCGGCCTACCCGTATTCCTGCGGACTGTTTCTACCCAGGAGCGGCCTACCTGCAAGTACAGGGAAGAAGTCTCGGAAGTTGGGGGAGGTGGAGGACCCTCGCCTCCCTCATCAGATTGCTGCAGTGCATAATCGATCTCGGGAACCTGCTATGGCACAAGCTGCCTCTGATGCCGGAGTTGCTGAACGTCAGATGCAGGCTTCCCGTCTCCGCTCCGCAGTGCTATCTATGGAGACCTGACACCGGAATCACCCTCTGCGGGGATCCAGGAGGATGTGCACAGCAGAGAGCTTCTCAAATATCTCTGGGGTCTGGTGGCTCACCTTCTATCGAGCCACGGGACTTCTCTGGAGTCGGCCATGCGTGTTCGTAAGGCTGCCACTGCCCCAGTGAAGGCACCGCGTGATGTAATTATGCTTACCAGAGATGTGGTCGTCTATTCCCGGATCCTTGCCGCGGTCGGCCCGGAGTTTAGAGTCACGTACACCTCTACCTGCATCACTATCGATCTGCAGTTTCTGGCTTTGGCGGCTCAACGTTGTTATCGGGATGTCACCGCTCTGCTTCGTGAGCGCAGCGTTTGCTATGGCTGGGGAGCTTCGGAATCCCTCAACGTGAGCTGAGATGGCGAGACCTGTTTAACGGCGACTCTGGTTGAGGCGCAGGCTGTGGTTTTCATGTCGGGACTTGTGGCGATGCCGTGAGAGCCTCCACCTTTGTAGGAACCCGGTTGATTGACTTACTCCTCCGCTTTTACTTTTCATCTAATACTTTCTATTCCTTCAGTTTCTTTATTATGTCTCCGGCTATTCTACTTCCCCTTTGCGCTAATTTTGCAAGATCCTTCTGTTGTCCTGTACGGGAATGACTGGGTCCTTGACCTGGCCCCCTCTTCTTTTTTATTTTTCCCGGGCACTGGCACCCTGGGTGTGCCAGGCCAGCAGTTACCACGGCTCTACCTGTTGTGCTTGGCCCTAGAGCTCCCCGGCTGTATGACCTCTACCTGGGCCTACGATCACCCTGCGGGTCTGTGGCAGTGAGCCCGATATTGTCATTGTATTGGTGGTCCCTGTGTCCCCTTATCCCCCCTTTTTTTTTTTTTTCCTTTCTCTCTCCGACGCTCCTTCCCTTGCTTTGTTCCCCATGCAGACGGAGATGGCCGTTATGATCTGATTTTGTTGTATGATGTTTCTTTCTTTATTTACGGTATTGTTGTACTGCTGCCAAAATTTTATAAATAAAAGAATATAAAAAAACGCCATGATCCTATTTTGGTTGTGGTTGAATATGCTCTATTGAATCAGCCGATATTTTGTTCTACTATTTGACCTCCGCACTCCCTATTCAGGGTTAATTGCTCCAGTGCTGGAATTTGGCATATAGTAAAATAAATCCTCGATAATCCGCCACTCAGAGACTTGATAAATAAATGAAGACATTTTTATTCTAGTCGACGTTTCAGTCCAACCGGACTTTTCTCAAGACAATAATAAAGTGATACAACAACATCTGTATACAAAAGAAAAACCAGCAAATTGGCAATACATCGCAGGTGAGACGGACAAGCTGCCGGAACCGGAAAGGTTGGGTGCTCGGCCCAAAATCTAAGAACATCAATCGTTACCTAGCAACCGATTAATGCAAAAACCCATATATACTACATTGCACTGTATCAAGAAACACATTTGCTGCCGTTAACCAAAAATAATAAGTAAATGCTGCAAAACAGTGTGGTGAAGTATCGGTTTAAACTGTAATTTGTGTTTTGCAGCGTTTACTTATTATTTTTGGTTAACGGCAGCAAATGTGTTTCTTGATACAGTGCAATGTAGTATATATGGGTTTTTGCATTAATCGGTTGCTAGGTAACGATTGATGTTCTTAGGTTTTGGGCAGAGCACCCAACCTTTCCGGTTCCGGCAGCTTGTCCGGTCTCACCAGTGATGTATTGCCAATTTGCTGTTTTTTTCTCTTGTATACAGATGTTGTTGTATCACTTTATTATTGTCTTGAGAAAAGTCCGGTTGGACTGAAACGTCGACTAGAATAAAAATGTCTTCATTTATTTATCAAGTTTCTGAGTGGCGGATTATCGAGGATTTATATAAATATATATTTTTTAATTTATTTTTTTTTAGAAAAAAATCGCTAATGGAGTTTAATCCGGCTCTCTGGTTATGCTGTTATTTTCTGTCTTTTTATAAAGGCGTTTTATAGTTTCCCTTTTAACCTGTGCTTTTCCTTGTCTTACCTTTTTTTTTTCTCTACCTTAATCTGCTTCTCCCTTCCATGTCCTGTTTGTTCCTTGTTGTTCGTTTCTTAACGTCAGGTGTCTTGTGTCATGGCCAGGTTCAGCTTCCGGGGATGAAATGGGTGGATAACCACAAGCCGGTCTTCATGGTGGACCTGGTGGCGGCATCTTCTGTTCACACACAGGTGAGGTATACGGTGCCGGGCGTGGGGAAACAAAAACTCGATGGTGGAGGCTTTTCAACGGAGAGTGGATAAATGAAAATGATAAAATGACAGATGGACCGGGCACTGTGGTCACATCCATCATGAATCTTTACGGATATTTCACAGAATGTTTTCACAGAAAAAACATTGGGTGACGCATCCAATAAAGGCTCCTGATGGATCTAACCAGAGTGCCCGTTCCATCTGTCATTTGTGTTTCATAACAAGACATCCGACATTACAGCGGGTTAGGCTGGCGTCAGACGAGCGCGCTATGTGCGCCCGTGCTTACCGGTGTCCAGCGCAGCGTTGTGACACTGCATCGGGACCGGTGACACGCTTGTGCACGGTGCTGCTGACATCACCTGCCCGTTTTAATTTTTTTTAACCTATGAAGTTTGTGTAGTGTACACCAGGGCTCAAAATTTCAGGTCCCGAGCTGCTAGCCAGGCCTTAAGAGTTACTCGCCACCAGTTGCCCAACCAACCCCTACCCTGAACTCCGCCCCTAAACACACCCTCTTAACCCCTTCACTGCTGAGCCATTTCACGTCTTAAAAAAAACCCTTTTTTTCTTTTAAATTATTTTTATTATTTTTTTTTCTTTACTTTAAACATGGTGATGTTTGGTATCATTGGAAACGCCATGCTCTGGCCTTTCAATTGACACCAAACATGACCCTGCTAGCTGCCAGCAAAGGAACCCCCTATTTCCACTCCATCTTTCCTTAGGAGTCAATGATGACGTTCCCCACACGTCCTGAGCAGTAAAAGGGTTAAATGATCATTTCATTACCATTAACAATATAACAAAGCAATGTAAACCTAAAGGGAAATAATGTGCAGTGTGTAAGAGCGTATCACAGAGCTCCACAGTAATAAAACTCACGCTCATACACACCGCACATTACTGTGAGTTTTATTGCTGTGGAGCCAACGGGTCAGTCTGCTGCACTCGCCCTCATTTAATTTCCACTCGCCAAATGCGAGCAAGCGAGCGTAAATTTTGAGGTCTGGTGTACGCATCTCATGGAACTTGCATACTTGTTACTCAGTGCCTCGACGGAACAGTGGATTTTAGCTTTGCGCAGCCCCAGTCCTCATCCGCTGCCTCCAAGAACACTCGCTGCTGCAAGTGTTCTTACACAGGATGGCAGGATGGTAGCTCGACCATTAAAAACAAACAAAAAACTGTTTATTTTTTCTCCATGATGTTTTTAACCCTTTTTTTTGTTTGTTTTTTTATTAGTCAAGCTGTCGTAGGATAAGCACCCTATAGTAAGGCACTGAAAGGGATTTGGGTAATCGCTACTTAACATCGATAAAGAAACTATCAGGTCTATTCACTAAAAGGTGAAACTCTGGAGAACTTTTGGAGAAGTGAAAATTCTATGTCAAAATAGCCCATTTGGAAAGTGAGATAAATGGGAGAATTTTTCTGGTTTGGCTATTTTTACCTAGAATTTTCACTTCTCCAAAAGTTCTCCAGAGTTTCACCTTTTGTGAATAGACCCTTAAGTGTATGTTTAACTTGGCCGATACGTCACTTCTGGGGTCTCTGGGCGTACTGAGACTTAGTGTACGACAGAGGTGGGGAGTCAATAAAGTTTTATGTGCATATAAACAGTGTTGTGGATTTATGATGTTACCTTGTTTAAAGGCTCAGCACGAGCCGACACGTCCGGCTACAGGCCATTTTTAATGATCTAATAAAGTTTGTTTATACTTCGAGTCCCTGAGTGCATCTCATAGGATTTTGTGTGTGTACAGTTGTGTTCAAAATTATTCAACCCCCACTGAAATTGAGTGTTTTGGCCAGTTTGACATTGATTTTGATCATTCAGTCATCTTGCTTACAATTAAATCAAAGAGGCACGTGTAGGTCAGACAAATATAACATAACATTTATAATGAAATAACCACAAATGTCTTTTCTGTGCTCACATCATTATCAGTTTTATTCAACCCCCAAGTGACATTCAATCTTAGTACTTAGTACAACATCCTTTTACAGTTATAACAGCTTTTAAACGTGAAGCATAGCTTGACACAAGTGTCTTGCAGCGATCTACGGGTATCTTCGCCCATTCGTCATGGGCAAAAGCCTCCAGTTCAGTCACATTCTTAGGCTTGCGCACTGCAACTGCTTTCTTTAAGTCCCACCAGAGGTTCTCAATCGGATTTAAGTCAGGTGACTGCGATGGCCACTCCAAAATGTTCCAGCCTTTAATCTGCAACCATGCTCTAGTGGACTTGGAGGTATGCTTGGGATCATTGTCCTGTTGAAAGGTCCAACGTCTCCCAAGCCTCAGGTTTGTGACGGACTGCATCACATTGTCATCCAATATCTCCTGGTACTGAAGAGAATTCATGGTACCTTGCACACGCTGAAGCTTCCCTGTACCTGCAGAAGCAAAACAGCCCCAAAGCATGATTGACCCCCCGCCATGCTTCACAGTAGGCAAGGTGTTCTTTTCTTCATAGGCCTTGTTCTTCCTCCTCCAAACATAGCGTTGATCCATGGGCCCAAACCGTTCTAATTTTGTTTCATCAGTCCACAGAACACTATCCCAAAACTTCTGTGGTTTGTCCACATGACTTTTGGCATACTGCAGTCGACTCTTCTTATTCTTTGGAGGCAGCAAGGGGGTGCGCCTGGGAGTTCTGGCATGGAGGCCTTCATTACGCAGTGTGCGCCGTATTGTCTGAGCTGAAACTTCAGTACCCACATCTGACAAATCTTTTCTCAGTTCCTCAGCAGTCACACGGGGACTTTTCTCCACTCTACGCTTCAGGTAGCGCACAGCAGTCGAAGTCAGCATCTTCTTTCTGCCACGACCAGGTAGCGTTTCAACAGTGCCCTTTGCCTTGAATTTGCGAATGATGCTTCCTATGGTCTCTCTTGGTATGTTTAACATCTTTGCAATCTTCTTATAGCCATTGCCCTTCCTGTGAAGAGTAATCACCTCTTCTCTTGTCTTCCTGGACCATTCTCTTGACTTCACCATGTTTGTAACCACACCGGTAAATGTCTAGAAGGAGCTGAGTATCAGTCATTTTAAAGCTGCCTAATTGGTGCTTATTATGCTTTATTGCTGCTCCGTGACATCCACAGGTGTTTTCAATACCTGATTGAAAACACTTGAATGTTCTTCAGAGTGGTAGTCTTTAAGGGGTTGAATAATTGTGTCAATGAAGAATTCACAAAAGAAACATTTACTACTGTATTACAAAACCAATTGATGTCATTTTAGTTGCATATGGTTCTTTAAAAAGTCCTTGTAGGGTTTCATTCTGAATACAATTACAAATGTACACTAAATTCCCTAAAACCCTTTACAGCATTGGGGGTTGAATAATTTTGAACACAACTGTATATATATATATACATATAAGTACCAGGAGATATTGGATGACAATGTGATGCAGTCCGTCACAAACCTGAGGCTTGGGAGACGTTGGACCTTTCAACAGGACAATGATCCCAAGCATACCTCCAAGTCCACTAGAGCATGGTTGCAGATTAAAGGCTGGAACATTTTGGAGTGGCCATCGCAGTCACCTGACTTAAATCCGATTGAGAACCTCTGGTGGGACTTAAAGAAAGCAGTTGCAGTGCGCAAGCCTAAGAATGTGACTGAACTGGAGGCTTTTGCCCATGACGAATGGGCGAAGATACCCGTAGATCGCTGCAAGACACTTGTGTCAAGCTATGCTTCACGTTTAAAAGCTGTTATAACTGTAAAAGGATGTTGTACTAAGTACTAAGATTGAATGTCACTTGGGGGTTGAATAAAACTGATAATGATGTGAGCACAGAAAAGACATTTGTGGTTATTTCATTATAAATGTTATGTTCTATTTGTCTGACCTACACGTGCCTCTTTGATTTAATTGTAAGCAAGATGACTGAATGATCAAAATCAATGTCAAACTGGCCAAAACACTCAATTTCAGTGGGGGTTGAATAATTTTGAACACAACTGTATATTTTGTCACTTCGGTCATCCTCTTTATCATTTCATTCTCAGTCAGCCTCTTGGTAAATTCTTTTGTTTCTGTAGGACCCCCACCTGGACAAGTTCTTCACACTCGTGCAGGTCCTGGAGGAGCAGAGCTTCCCGTTTCGACTGAAAGATGTCATAATCACAGAGAGCAATGTGGAATCAGAGCTGCGGAGTAGTATGGGCAACCTACGCCTCGCGGCCCTGGGTCCCGCCGTCTGCTTCTGCCACCAGCTGCTAGGCAAGCTGATACTGCTCATAGTCCGGCCGCCGATCATCGGAGGACAGATTGGTCAGTGGAAACCCGTTCATACCCTCACTAGATTTCCTTATAGCCGTAGAAATAATTCTATTTTTTTCTCTGTAGTTGTATCTTTCTGTCTTTACCCCTTCCTACTCTCTTATAGAAGTTCTAAACTCCCTTTCTCTTTGTACCTGCAGTAAACCTGGGCCGCGCAGCCTTCGAAGTTATTGCCCTGCTGGTGAGCCAGATCCACCGCACTCTTGAAGGAGCTCAGGACCAGCATGGCAGGAATGGGCTCCTGGCGTCGTACTTGTATTTTGCCTTCCATTTGCCCAGTGACATGCCCGCACAATTGCACAGCTGTGAGTGCCTGTACCTGCTCATGGGCGCATGTTTGGCCGCAGAATTGCGAGTATACGCTTCGCGGGTTACTCTCACAGCCTTGTATGTCAGAAATGTATCTGTACAAGACCAAGTGCATGCCCAGCAACAAGGGTTACATTGAATGACTTCATGCTCAGTGCGAGTGCATGCTCAGCCGCATCCTCGGGCACAGCGGTGCATACCGTAGATATCCTTGAAATGCTGCCTGAATAACAGACTGTGTTAGTGTAAGGTGGGCATGTCTCTTAAAAAAGAAAAAATCTAACATTGAATCCTGCAGTACTGTGTATGTCATCATCTCGACTCAGTCACGGTAGTAAAAGGGTTAACTTGAGCTACAAAGGCTCCTGCAAGAGCCCAACCTCGAGTAAACTCAATCTGGTCATATCGTGGAGCAATGCAAAGGAATTTCGAGACCCAAAATTTTCGGCACCTTGGACATGTCAGCCGAGGTGCTGAACAGCTATGGGGTCCGACTTCCTTTCATAGAAACACAAGGCTGCAGCTGTGTTATTATACATGTAGCAGCACTTTTTGGCCACCGGGGGAGCCCTCTGCCTGTCGTGGAAAATTGCTCTCTCTATAATGTACGTATGAAGGGTAGACATATTTTTCTACACTGTCTGCAATGGGAAGGGGTTTTCCATAAATCCACTGTGTCCTGGAAGTGGTTTTATGGAAAAATTGTTATTAAAGCTGTTTCATTTTTTCTTTTTTTTAAAAAAAAAAAAAAGAAATTAAACGCTTATAAATTGACCATGAAAATTTGTATTTTTTTTCTTTTAACAGTTTCGTAGAATAGAAAGCATTAAAATGTGTGCCATGAACGCTTTTTAGATGACAGATCCTCTGCGGATTGTTTAGCAGCGGCGAATGTGAATTTTGTTTATTTCTGTGTGTTCTCTATTGACCTCTTTAACTTTTTTTCCATCCTCTCTCGCTACGAATCCACGTACACTCTCACTCCCTGTACTGTCTTTTTATGTCGACAGCTCACGCTAGTTCCTCCGCCGCGTCCGCCGTGCACTCTGCCACACTGTCTCGTGCCACCGGCCGTCCAAGTAGCCTTAATCTCGCTCGCTGTAGGAGCATCAGCAACAGTAACCCGGATCTGACCAGCATTCCGGGATCCACAGAAGACGAGGAAGTGCAGAGGATTCTGGGAGGCAAGGTACGGGCATTAACCTTGCGGTCTGCATTTAAGGAATGGTAGTTGTGCTTGTTGTAGCGATTCAGTGTGTTTTATGGGTGCTATGTCTTTTGTCAACAAGTCCCCTCTCTCCTTGCCTCCTTCTCCTCCTTCTCTCTGGATTTTATTTGTGCATTTTTTTTTCTTCTTAAATTTTCCTACAAACCAACAATCCCGTGTGGATTTTTTTTTGCCCCCAAAAACCTTTCCTCTTTTTATTAATTAATTTTTTTATTATTTTATTTTACTTTATTTCTTGCGTTTTCTCCGCTCTTCACTTGTTGGCTCCCTGGTGATTTTTTTCTGTCTCCTCCCTGGGCCTCCCCCTTCTCTTTCTTGCAGGGTATAGATCGATCGCACTCTTGGGTGAATTCCGCTTATTGCCCAGGGGGTCCAAAATCGGTTCAACGCCGGAACCAGCCCACCGCCAACACTGATCTCCGACAGGTGGCACACCCCCCTATATATACACCCACCATGCATGTGTCAACCTATCCTTGCATGCCACATGCCATTCATCACTCTCATCCTCGCCTGTATTCTGTTTCCATCATTTGTTGTCTGGACGCTTCCCAACCATCGCCTCCTTCATGCAACATCATAATTATATCTTGAATGTCTCCGTAGTGATGTGTGATCCAGTCGTAGCGTGGTTTTACCTCCAGTCTTCACCATAATTGATTTGTTGCATTTCCTTTGTTTGGAGAAGAATGGCCGTTCCACCATTTACATTGGAAAGGCAGCAGACAAAAAAAACCCTGAAATTGGGGAGCAGTTTTCCCCCAGATTTTTCATCCCAGGAAGCCGGAGGAAGTTCTTTCCTCCACCTTCAATGCCTCGTGTTCACTCTTCTGGTTTTGAACATTCCCCTGGGCTCTGACGTATAATATTTCCAGGGATGCCAGGGATGTAAACCAAGCTTGCCGATATCTCGACCAGTGGTTCCCAGCCCTGGTCCTCAGGTCCCCCGAACAGGACAGGTTTTAAGGATTGCCTTGGTGAAATGCAGACTGAATTCTGCAATCACTGAGCAGCAAATCATATCACCTGTGCTGCGCTTCACATATCCTGCAAACCTGGCCTGTCAACGGGTCCTGACGACCAGGGATGAGAACCACTCATCTGATCTAGACCACGTAACACGTCTGTGTCCAGCTCGCCACATGTTTCCACCACCACATAAAGCTGATTCTTGCCTTCCTCCTTGTGCACATCGAGGTGCCCCATCGCGTTTCACAAGTGGTCTTTACCACAAATTTTTTGAGCTTGACTTTACTTCCCATGTGTTTATCTTCCAAAGAGCACCCGTTCTTCATGTGTATTTTTCGGCGCGCGCGTCTTTTATTTCTCCAGGGTGTCTTTACCAACCAGGCATGGGAGGGTATACTGCTTAGTGATGGGTGGGGAGGCAGTGAGCTCGAGGTCTAGGACATCATTGGTCAAAACTGATCTTGAGGAGGTTACTCAGAAAGCACCAGTGTTTGCCCAACAGCAGAAAATCACCAATGGTTACACTGATGACCAACGCCGGTGCTTCTTTAAAGGGGTTATTCACACAGCACTGGAAATTTCATGGAAATCTGTGCTTTTCATTTCGGTGCACTTCGGCTATTCCATTTCGCCGACACTACGGTGAATTCCCTATTCACCGCAGGGTCCCAAAGATGGAGTCGCCGAAGCCTCATGAAAAAGTGCTTGGCGAACCGGCCTTGGCAGAATCCACTGAACTGCAATAAAAAAAACCGAACTTTCCTATTCTCCAAATAGATATTTTAACCAATAGAAATGTGTCTAGATAATAAAAAAAAGTCATTTTACAAAAGACAGGTCTGTTACAGACTGAAAAAGTCTTTTAAAAAAAATTGGGGAAACAGAAATTTTAAAATAAAATAAAAATAATTAATAAAAAATACATAAAGGTTTTCTAAATAATAAAAAGGCTTTTTGCTGAAAATGAATAGATTAAGGGCTCTATTACAATCCCCGTGCTAAAACGGGGGACGGTATGGAGAAAAAACTGCCCCCTACCGCCCCTGTCTTAACGGGGGATTACAGTGCAGGCGCAAAAAATGCTGCCTACTTTGTTTGTGCCCGCTAAGCACAGCCGCGCGCATCCTCTCAATGGAGTCCATAGGACTCCATTGAGCTCCACCCTGTCGGTGAGATCCGGCCGGTCGGCGTAGTGATATGCAGGGAGAGACTGGGGGGACTCTTTCCCCCAGTCCTTCCCTGCTCCCGCCGGCCGGAGGAGGCGATCGAAGCTGCGGTCCTCGCCGCGGGACAGAGGGTAAGTATCTTCTGTTTTTTTTTGTTTTTTTGGCTGGTGTTAACGGATTCTGCAGAAGCGGAATCCGTTAACACCAGGTCCTGGCTCTGGTTAACTTTTCGCTGACCAGAGCCAGACGTTAATCAGCGCTGAGACTTTGTAATCCAGCACTGATTAACACTTTGCGCTCCCCATGTTAAGTATAGGGAGCGCAAAGTACAGTAACCTCGCGCTGAAAAGCGCAAGGTACCAAACGCGAACGGGTTTTTTAACCCGTTTGGATTGTAATATGCGGTAGATAACGCAGCTAACGTTTGCTTTAGGAGTGTAATACGGCCCTAAATGTTTGATTAAAAATGTGGGGGTTTTTTTAATTTTTTTTTTACATTGAATCCTATGGGATTTGCCAGTTTAAACTTGTCAAAAGAAATCACCGAAAATCTGCAGTACGGCGTTCTCTGAATAGATTAACCATTACTTCTCTGAACATTTCGCTGCCGCTGAAGGTCGGTGAACTGCGCCGTATTTTGCTGTCAGTTTGTCAGTAGTTGGTGAATTGACAGTTCTCTGTATTGACGAACTGCCACGAAATTGCACAGTGTGGGGAAATTCACTGTTCGGTGCAATTCTGTGGCAACTTTGGGACTTAGTGAATAACCCCTTAAAGAAAAATCGATAGAGCAGCAGGAGAAGCTTCACAGTGATCCTCTGCAAATCCCGGCGCTTTATGAATAACCCCCATAAGTTACACAGAGAAACAGTCATCCGATACATGATACAGATCTGTCTGTAACAAAGAAACGATGCATGAAACACAGAGGCCGATTCTAATACGGTTATGGATCACTGTCTAAGGTTTTAACTTTAAAGGGGTTATTTAGAGAGAGTCGATCTGGCCCCGAAATGTCACCGACCAGTGAATTTCCCCATATGGTGACATTTCAAGGCCATTCTGCTATTCAGAGAGCACGCAGTTCGCCAAATTTTGGCGAATTGCCTGCACGTACGGTGCCTGTTTGGCGGCAGTGAAATCCCCCATAGAGAAGCAATGGTTAATCTATTCAGAGACACCGAACAGCAGAGAAAAGTTGCCGAAGTGCCCTGCTGTTCGGTGTTTACATTCGGCAGGTTTATTCAGGCGAATCCCATAGACTTCATTGTTAAAAATATTCCCTGTTTAATTCAATATCTAATAAATCGTTTATTATTATATTCTGCAGTAAAGAGTCTCTTTATGTATTGATTTTTTTTTTATGATCCTTTAGGCATTTTTCAGCAAAATTTTTCTGTTTCTTTTAAAAACGTCTCTTCTTTTTTCTGTAACAGCCCTTTTACTTATCATTCCTTGGATCTTATATGTTAATTCCAGACATTTTCGTTCAGTAGTTTTTTGCAAACAGCGTTTCTATTTTGACACTTTCAATCCTATTGTGTCGTTCCCCCCCCCCCCACCGTTCGTCAGCTTGTCGGCTTTTTCCAGCGGCTGGTCTGAGCTGTGATCGGCGGCTCCTTGGCTTTCTTTCAGCGTGTTTTTTTTTTTTTTTGCGGCTGGATTTCGGCAGTGTTTTCCCTGCACTCCGGGGACCCTGCGGTGAAAGCTGAATTCACCGCAGGATGGAGAACTTTGTTTCCTCGAAGAGAACGAGAGAGCACCGGAATGGTGACATTTCGGTGCTCTCTGAATAACCCCTTATCTCACACAGTGATTGTTCTTTGTTTCTTTCATTCTTTTATAATAAAGCGTCACCTGAAGTCGACCACGTGGAGATCTGAGCATTCTCTTTGTGGCGTCGATCAGCTCGGAAATGCATTTTAATTTGCCCAATTCTACCTTTTTATATAAATTATAAAAAGTAAAAAATAAAGCAAAAATATCCGGTATATAAAATTGCCAGAGGTTAATGCGTCCTCGACCTGACATAAAGTGGTGGCTAAATACGCAAAGAGAAAGTTTTATTTATTGTTTTACTTTATTATACAGTAAGACGTACCTAAAGATGCCTTTTATCACTTGGATACTGTTCTACGTATCCCATCGCCCATAACCTAATCCAGGACGGCTCTCCGTCAGTTCTTATCGATTCTCCTACATATTGGATGTGTCGTACAATGTTTTGTGAGTTCTTGGTGTCGTAAAAAAGTGACAGGTCGTCAGTTAATGTTCTGTATAGTATTTTATACGTGTGTATATAGCATGGTTTGTAATACAGATTATAGTCACTTTGCCTTTATCACTCTTTTTGTCATCTCTCCACTCCCTCGTTTCCCGTCCTCCCATGTCCCGTCGTTTCTACGTCTGTCTGCGTCCTCCGATCTGTGTCCATCGCTTTTCCCTCCATCCCCACCCTCCTTCTCAGGCCAGCGATCGGAGCCCTAACCGCACATCCTGCTTCCTGGAGGGTGGACCGGCCGCTGCCCAGCCACGCTTAACAGCCAGAAAGGTATATGCGAGTGGTCGGGGCATCGTCAGGAAGGTGGTACAAAACCGGAAAGTCAAGGCGCGCGACCCTGTCTTCGTGAGACCACGGGAACGCATTGCACAGTGCTACACTTACAATAAAACATATATATATGGTGTTCGGACGGATCCCTCGGTATCCCCTTGTGGTAGATGCGCCACTTGAGTTTAATAATTGTCGATTCTGCTTTTTTTGAGGTAAGACCAAGCCACCTGTGCCATGCAATGCTCCATTCGCTGATTAACCGGCTTCCACCTGCACCATCTAACAGCCTTCCTAATCTAGTTTCCGCATGACGCATGTCTCTTACTGATTTTATATATATATATATCATTTTATAATCGTGTAAGCTTTGACACACATACGGATGTGGGAGAGTCTCTAGGTGGCTGGTCCTCACACATAGGACAGGATGGTCTATGTCCTGTATGTTGTGACACGGGGCGGTGGCACAGACTGGGGGGGGATGGGTACATTGTTTTCACACCATAAGGGGCTGTACATGTGTCCGAGAACGAAAGGAGGTATGTGCAACCTACGACATGACAGCTCTATGTCCAGCCAACCATAGGGTGCTACACAAATGCCAGTGATACGTCCACCCCACCACATGCACTACACACGAAAGACTTTTGTCCATCCACCAAATAATTCTTCACGTATGACAGAAGGATGTTCACCCCAGCAAATGGTGCTTCACACACGATGGACGTATGTCCCCCCCTAACAAATGATGCTACACATGTCAGAGGTATGTCCACCTCACCAAATGGTGCTTAAAACACGACCGAGGAATGTCTATCCCACCAAATGGGGCTTCACATATGTCAGAGGTATGATCACCCTGGCATTTGATAATACGCACATGACCGGGGTACGTCCACATGACTGAGATATGTCCAACCCACCAAAAGACCATACACACAAGAGCGTAATGCTACACACATGACTGCAGTACGTCCAACCCAGTGCTTAATGACACCAGGATACACCTGGCAAGGTTCCTGGGTTTCATATTTGGAAGGTGGGACAACAGCTTCTGGTTCTGGGTACATTAGAGTCTTCTCCAAATACTCATTGATCTTCGTCTCCCTTCTTAGCTTCTGCACGAGGAACTGGCGCTGCAGTGGGTGGTGAGCGGCAGTGCCGTCCGTGAAGCGGCGTTGAGTCAGGCCTGGTTCTTCTTCCAGCTTATGGTAAGGGATTGGATCCTCCGGATGTAATTGACCGGTAATGGAAAGTTTTGAGGGGGGGGGGGGTGTTTCGTTACAACTTTTTTTTTTTTGCTACCATTGGTCATTATATAATAAATTATTTTGTGACCAACTTCTAAGGATAATCTTGTATATTGCTGTGAGGAAACGGCCGCCCCAAAGTTTATTTGCAGTTATTTTTCTTTACAGTTTATTGTCTCTGTATATAGTGTAGAGTGTTGTGTGATGGGCTGTTGTCAAAGTGTGTATCGGTATGTTACAGCTATAAGTTGATATATTTAGCACTCACAAAACAGTAGGAGAGGACCCTGCTCAAGAGCTTGCAATCTAACCTTTTGTCTGTCCCCCCCCCCCCTCGTAAGTAATGGATTCCGTTGTCTTCACATGCTCCCATCAACCCACCCCATCAACAATTCAATCACATGCAGGCCCGGACTGTGACAAAAAATAGACCTGGCATTTTGGACTGAGCAGCCCACTTTTTTTTTTTCTACACTCACCGCACATTACTGTGGAGCTCTGTGATACCCTTTAACACACTGCACATTACTATGGAGCTCTGTGACACCCTCTAACACACCGCACATTACTATGGAGCTCTGTGATACCCTCATACACACCGCACATTACTATGGAGCTCTGTGATATCCTCATACACACCGCACATTACTGTGGAGCTCTGTGATATCTTCATACACACCGCACATTACTGTGGAGCTCTGCGATACCCTCATGCACATTACTGTGGAGTTCTGTGATGCCTAACCACAGATTGAGAATCTGAAACAGTACAGCGACTCATTGTGTTCTCCCTGACCTTACAAAAGGGACAAATGCAGCACGTGGGTTTAAGTCCTCCCCTAACCTCCATGCACACTTATTTGGAAAAACAACAGGATGGATATGTTTGGTCAAACTGCAGACATTGCTATCTTGTTGCATTCCTCCTGCAGCTAACTCCATTCCTATGGATTGTCTGTCAGTGGTTTCTGCTATCTTTACCTCTGCTGGTAATATTTGCAGAGCTCCTTCCTAAAATAAATCTAATCCTTTAACATTTAGAAAACAATTAAGTTTAAATGTTTTTCCAATCACTAACACGTTATGACTTTATTCAGGATTCCACCATCCTCAACACTTACTGGGCACTTCAGCTGGCATCTGCAATGGCATAGGCTGTACTTGGCCAGCTGGGGGGATCCTAGGCTCTGGTGCCAGATTGGCCATCACCTCTGAGGGACTCCAGCAGCCAAACAGTCCCCAGGCTGGTTGGCAGGCCATGAAGAGCCGTGATTTGTTTTGTTAAGCTCAGGAAGGCATGGCCAACGTACCCCATGAGCTGCCACTACCCTCCTGCAGTTTCATTCATGGAGTTCTGCTGCGCCTCCCTGTGATGTCAGGGCCCGCGCCCAGGGAGAGAAGTGGGCTCCGGGGTGAGTGGCATAGATGGGGGGGCTCACCACTGGCCCCGGCCAGTGAGACTCCATGAGGTGACAGTGACCCGGAGCCATGTCCAGGCTCTCTACCCTGATCCTCATCTCCTGCTCCTTGCAGGTCCTGAGAGGCACCCCTACCACTCCAGTGCACAGCCGCCGGTCATCCAGTGCTCCCTATGACCTAATCAGAGGGAGCCGGCTGGCCCCCGCTGATTAGACCACAGGGCGCACGAGTGATGTCTGCTGCCCTATGTCCTGGCAGCAGATGGCACGCCCTGTAACCTAATCAGAGGGGGCCGATGGCCGCTGGCTCCCTCTGATTAGGTCACAGGGTGCACTAGATGGCCGGCCAACTTGAAGTCCCCGCCGGGCCTAGGGTGCAGTCTAAAGAAAACGGGCTGTGTTACCCAGACAGCCTCACCAGGCAATATAGATGAAGAAGGCCTGCTCGCCAAAGGCTGACCAGCCCAGAAGGCCAGCGGCTGAACGGGCATTTGCCTGGTATGCCCTATTGTCAGTCCGGGCCTGATCACATGATTGTTATCTGACTCCAGCCATTGTTCCACAACTGGGTGTGTTTTCATTGTTTCTGTACCTGAAAACCTGTAAATAAAGCATTCTACATTTGCTCTTCCATCTGCAAAGACTTCTCTCACAGTTTGTGTCGGTTATTCTGTGTGTGTGCGTACGATCACCTCCTAAATTCAGCGGAAAAGGGCACCTGGGGTACCAGGATCCTTAACAATTGCCATCTACCTTCTGATCTAAACTAGTGGTATGAGTATCACAAGCAGGGGGTACCCCCAGGGCTGGCTCTTCACGGGGGCTGGAGGTGTGATCACCCGGCCCCGCCCCCAGTTCACCCTCACGCAGAGCACGCAGCACTCCCTCAGGCTGCTCGGCCGCTCTGCCACAGGGAGAAACACAGCCCCTGCATGCTGGCTCCGCTCCCTCCAGGACAGGAGGATGGAGACACATAGAAGGACAGGAGGATAGAAATAGACACAGAAGGATGGAGAGACACACAGATATATTACTTACAGTGTGTGGTATGTGTTGTGTATGTAAAGTGGGTACTTGGCGTCCAGTATATATGTACCTTTTATGTGTTGTGTATGTAGGGTGCGCAGTGTGTTGTCTGTAGTATGTGAAATGTGTTGTGTATGCATCTGTGTAGTGTATTCTGTGCGTCTACCTCTATGTGTTGTGTTCAGCGTGTTGTGTTTGCAGTATGCATAGTGTGTATATCAACATACCCACTCCATACTTGGCCAACATCACACTCTGTTAACAATTCTCACTCCCATCACAATCAGCCAATCAGCCAAACACATTTTCTAACTTCCTTACTCTACCTAACACCCAATCACATGTCACTCACCCACTCGCATACTTACCTTTACTTACCCAAACACAATCACTCCTAGCTCACTCCAACCACACACACTCACACAGCCAACCATACACTCTCATCCATCTCCACAACTGACATGATCATTCCCACCCTACTCAGCCCCCCATTCACACACACTCACACACTCACACTCACAAAAAGCATATACTGACATTACACACATGCAGAAACCATAATAGGATTTAGACCTGCTGGGGTAATTCTCCATAAAAGGTTGAGAAACACTGATCTAAACCAATGTTTTGTTTCTTCCTCACCCTGTGTAATTCCATTCAGACCAAGAGCATGACTCTTCACCTTCACACATCGGAAAGGCTGGACGCACCTCGCAAGCAGCGGTTTCCAGAACGGTTCGTCGACGACATCTCTGCGCTCGTGTGCAATATCTGCACAGAGATCACCAGCCGATACTTCAAGGTTAGCCTCGGCCTGTGCTGTCGTGTTTCTTATTTCAGCCTCGCTCTCTTAATCACGTTCCCTGTCTTGAAATATCTCATGACCTCTCCACTGTGTGTGTGTGTGTGTGTGTGTTGAATTGTGAATTTCCGTTACAAACTAGGAAAATCCTCAATTTTAATAAGGACTCGGAGGCGAGTATTATCCATTCAAACTTTATTACAGACTCCACGACAGCCATGAAGAAAACTAGACAAATAGAGACTTCTCTGCAACGACACGGGATGTACCCAATATTCCAATCCACCAATCCCAGTCCGTATGACAGCGTATATATCCTCAGAATCTCCCACAATCCTCCTCATTTCTTTGCTGCTACTCCACAGATTTAAAGCTTTTCAAGAGTTTTATTTTATGTTTCTGTTGCGTCGTTACTGTTGGGTTTTTTTTTTTTCCTATGGCTGTACAGCAGAAATTCTACTAAAAGAAATATCTGTAATACACAAACTAAAAATTAGCTATAACCCAATTATCCAAAAGACACAAATCAGACACGCACACCTTAAATCTTTAAATATAGATTAATACAAGTGCAGTGTTTTCAGACTCTGCCTTGATTCGGCTTTGGGTCTGTGTTTGCTGAAACCTTCCATGATTTAATGCCATAGATGGTTTTTTCACCTTTACCCACTCTTGTCTTTTCATTCCCCAGGACGGAGAGCTAGTCGAGCGTCTGAACAGCAGCCTCGCCTTCTTCCTGAACGACCTCTTGTCTTTGATGGATAGGGGTTTTGTTTTCAATCTCATCCGATCCTACTACAAACAGGTACCGTGTGCTCTCCCATTCCTCGTCTGGGTTCATCATCCGTCATTGGTACATTGCAGGGCGGCAGATGAGGTTTAACCATTTAATCCAACTGCAAGAGGTTTTTATTTTTTATCCTGTACTATTGTGATCATATGCAACAATTTCTATTTAACCCCTTTTACCATCGTGAGTTAACTCGTTCATCAACAACAATTATTATTCTTTATATAGCGCCAGCATATGCTGCAGCGCTGAAAAATGGGCACAATATAGACAGTGTTACAATACATTGAGACTGAGCAACATATTGATAAACCAGTACAGGAAGAAACAAGGGCCCTGTTCCCGTGGGAACTCACAATCCAGAAGGGTTGGGATTGGAAATGGGAGGAGAGGGCTGCGAGCTGAGAGTGATGGGCTGCGAGATGAGAGTGATGGGCTGCGAGGTGAGAGTGATGGGCTGCGAGGTGAGAGTGATGGGCGGCGAGGTGAGAGTGATGGGCTGCGAGGTGAGAGTGATGGGCTGCGAGGTGAGATCGATGGGCTGGTTGTGTCAGTGAGTTGGGTGGTAGGCTTCCCTAAATAGGAATGTCTTAAGGGAGCGTTTTGAAGGAAGAGAAATTAGGGGAAAGTCTGACAGTACGAGGGAGAGCGTTCCAGAGAGTGGGGGCTGCGCGTGAGAAATCCTGCAGTCTATCATGGGAAGAGGTGATGCGGGGAGAAGCTAGGCGCAGGTCACTGTTTGACCTTAGGGAGCGGGCTGGGGTGTATTTGGTGATTAGTGAGGACAGGTAGTGGGGAGCTGAGTTAGTGAGGGTTTTGTAGGTAAGGATAAGGATTTTGAATTTAATTCTGCAGTGGATGGGGAGCCAGTGAAGGGACTCGCAGAGGGGAGCGGCGGGTGAGGTGGATTAGCCTGGCGGTGGTGTTCAGGATGGATTGAAGGTGGGAGAGAGGGAGGCCAGCAAGAAGATTATTACAATAGTCAAATTGGGAGATTACCAGGGCAAGGATGAGTTGTTTTGTGGTGTCAGTGGTAAGAAATGGTTGAATTCTGGAGATATTACGTAGTTGGTAGCGGCAGGAGGAGGAAAGAGACTGGATGAATGTGGGGGATGAAGGAAAGATCATCTTCAAGATGGAGTTAACTTGATCTGTAGATGTTCTGCAGGAATGCATTCTAGTTTAATCTGATGCATATTCATGTGCACATGGAATCCACGACACGGCCAAAAGTTGCAGCACAGCACCCAGAACGGACACACAGTCCGTGTGCAGTAGTACCAAAATTTGACCAGCAGAGTCTCTTGGCTGTCAAATACTGTACACTGTCTGTAAAACACTTTTATCATGCTTTTACAAGAGTTTTTTTTTTTTTTAATGTGTGTAGAGGTGAAGGTGTTATGGGGCCCTTTAAAGTGGTGTTCCTGCCAGTGGCTTACCCCACTTGGTAGTGAAGGGGTTAATAGTGTCTCCATAATGACTGTTTCTGGTTTTGTCTGGCTGAGAATCATGGGAGTTACTATGTACAGCAGCTCAGATTTTTGTGCCCATCATCCTTTGTCCTGTTGACCTGAATCTGAGCTGTGCCGTGTTTATTGGAGCTGTACTGATGCAATTCTCAGTCGCTGCGATCGCTAATGCCAGCGCCCGAGATTGTATCGGATATAAATGTGCTGGACGCTGGTTGTGCTTAGAAAGCTTTCCCTTACTAATAGGATGTGATTTTACTAATAGGACGTGATTTTACTAACAGGACGTGATTTTACTAACAGGACGTGATTTTACTAACAGGACGTGATTTTACTAACAGGACATGATTTTACTAACAGGACGTGATTTTACTAACAGGACGTGATTTTACTAACAGGACGTGATTTTACTAACAGGACGTGATTTTACTAATAGGACGTGATTTTGCTAACAGGATGTGATTTTACTAACAGGACGTGATTTTACTAATAGGACGTGATTTTACTAATAGGACGTGATTTTACTAATAGGACGTGATTTTACTAATAGGATGTGATTTTACGAATAGGACGTGATTTTACTAATAGGATGTGATTTTACTAATAGGACGTGATTTTACTAATAGGATGTGACTTTACTAATAGGGCGTGATTTTACTAATAGGGCGTGATTTTTCTAGTCTGTTTTGTTTTCTCTCTGCAGATAAATAATAAGTTGGGGAAGGCTCAGAATGCAAATATGCTGATCTCACTGCGCATGGAGCTTACCCGCATTGTATGCTCCCATGAACACTACGTCGCATTGAACCTGCCCTGTGGCAGCCTTTCACCTCCAAATTCACCGTCGCCATCCGTCTCTTCCACTGCTTCACAGGTAACAAGCATAACCATGGAGTCTGTCCCTCCCAGCACAGGATGACACAGACAGGAGGGAGCTCTGGGATATGGAGTCTGTGCCTCCCAGCACAGGGTGACACAGACAGGAAGGAGCTCTGGGATATGGAGTCTGTCCCTCCCAGCACAGGATGACACAGACAGAAGGGAGCTCTGGGATATGGAATCTGTCCCTCCCAGCACAGGGTGACACAGACAGGAGGGAGCTCTGGGATATGGAGGCCGTCCCTCCCAGCACAGGGTGACACAGACAGGAGGGAGCTCTGGGATATGTAGTCTGTCCCTCCCAGCACAGGGTGACACAGACAGAAGGGAGCTCTGGGATATGTAGTCTGTCCCTCCCAGCACAGGGTGACACAGACAGGAGGGAGCTCTGGGATATGGAGTCTGTCCCTCCCAGCATATAATATAATGCAGTGTTTCACCCCTCAGGGTTCTGTTTTCTCCAGTCCAGCCCAGGACAAGACGACCACTAACATGTTCGAGTTGTCCGTCCCGTTCAGACAGCAGCACTTTCTCTCAGGTCTGGTACTGACGGAGCTGGCCTTGATATTGGAGCCTGACGTAGAGGGGTAAGGGCTCTGAAATGGGGCGGCTGCTGTGTTACCGTCCATGTTCCTGTATTTTGTGTCGCTCTGCGCCAAACTGTGCAGCAAGCCGCGATCCTGCTATCTATCACCTGGCGGGTGAATCCATCACTCTGTGTCCGGGCGCAGGATTTGTCATTTGACACAGAGGTCTGTGAATTAATGCAATTAAATCATAAAAATTGAGGAGATCGCCAGCCCCGGTTACAAACCAGTAACGTTTGCTCATGTAACTCATTGTACAGCGCTGTGGAATATGCTGGCGCCTTATAAATAAAGATTAATAATGCAACCCCCTGCTTTCTTTTCTTGAACCCCTGGTAGCGTGTTCTTCCTGCAGAAGAAATCGATCAGCACGTTGCACAATCTCCTGTGTAGCCACGACACTGACCCCCGTTACTCCATGCCGGCCGTCAAAGAGTGCATCGCCCGCCTTTACCTTCCCTTGATCAGCATCGTCTTGGAAACCCTGTCTCAGCTGTACGACTTCACAGGTAAGCAAAGTGCGCGAGCATCGCGTCAAAACACGTCAGCCATGCGGACGATGTTAAAGCCCGATGCAGGATAAAGAACGGAGGATTCTTAGGACCCCTGCAAGGGCTGCTAAAGTGTAAGCTCACCTGCCCAGTCCAGAAATAAAACCCCTTAATAATCCCTCGCATCACCAAAGGCAAAATTGCCTATAAATTGATGGTTTTCTTATAAACTCCACCTTTTTTATTGTTTTTAGGGGTTTTAAAATTCTATATAGTGTGTGTGTGTCCATGATCATAACACCGTTTGCCTCTTGCCTCTCAGCTGAGCCGCATTCGCAGAGGGTACGGCACATTTCGGCGATGGCAGAGGAGGTGGATGCAGACGGGACCTTTATCAATCCTGCTGTAGCCAACGCAATTGCTGGCTCCCCCTTACCAGCTGTACAGAAAACCAATAGCTTGCCGCTGCCGCCGCCTGTGAGTGATTCTCCGCGCTTCTTTACCATTGGTTTCTTTCTAAAACTTTAGCTTTTGTTGCAGTTTAACGTTACCGCGGTATTCCTGAACGAGGAGTGGAAAACCTCCAGATCCCCGACCTAAAAGTGTCTGCCTAGCGCTTTATAAAGTGGGGTTTAATAAATCCATCCTGGTATAATAAGCATTTTGGTGATTTATACAGATATGTGCTCCTCTTCTGCCTGCATTAAGTTAACCCTGTCTCTCCTGCAGCTTTTATTGTGCATGTCTGTGTATAGAATGCAGTTCCTGTGTCAAGGCAAGGTAGGGGTTACTGAGGGAGATTCTGCTGAGGCTTTGGGTGTGCTGTGCGCTGCCTGAGCAGGGGGAAGCAGTGTTGGGATCAGCTGACAGAGGGATGGAGGGCGACGGAAGGCCTCTCTGAGTAACCGAAGAAGCATCATCTTCACTATTTTTCATTCTCTTTCATGCTGGAGGAGCGGCAGAGAAAGGGGAGACTGAACGAAGAGCGTATATCTGGGATTTTGTGGGGTTGGGATTGGTGGATTGTTTTAGGTGTGTTATCCTTGATGTTACTGTGACAGATCTCTGTACCCCGTCAGGGTCACATCTGTCAATGCCGCTTCCTTGCAGGACCCCCCCCCCCCCGTTCTAACCCAGTCAGATTCCTGTGCCTTCCTCCAGTCCTCAGACGAAGCTTAAGGACTGGGACACAGAGAGAGCCTGCTAGCATTCTCCAGAAATAAGACGAGGCTGTATATCTGTGGTCAGAATGGAACTGCTTTAATCAGGGACAGACACACATATATATATATATATATAACATTATATAATATATATTATATATATATAACATATATAAACATAATATATATAACAATAACATATATATAACATATAACATAATATATATATATAACATATATAACATATATATATAAATATAACATATATATATATATATATATTATATATATATATATATATATATTATATATATACATACATACATACATACATACATACATACATACATACATTACATACATACATACTACATACATACATAACATACATACATACATACATACATACATACATACATACATACATACATACATACATACATACATCATATACAACCCCCCGCCTAGAAACGGTAGGGGGACCTAATTTGACTGACACAGGCAATGGGACGCATTTGCTTCTTGGAATGTGAAACCTAATTAGGCCATGTACAGTTAAATTAAACATTTCTTAACAAGACAGGACAATGGTAAATCGGGATGATAACGGATTACAGTCAGCAGATTCACAAACTATTCAAATCTAAACCGATATCAACACATTCCTGAGACAAGGGTAGGCTGAGATATTAATCCTCTCAGCAAGATCACAAGATACACATGGGCCAGACAATAGACAGATGGACAATAGCATTCTTGCATAATCACAGATTACACCAACATTCTGCACACGAGGGCAATGAACTAATATCGATTATGGGGCCTGCACCCTCCAGATCTATGCACCCCAAGTCCAAATGAGGCACGTGCTAGTTACTATGCAGTTTTTCAAGTTATTATTTGTTGCTGTGAGGAGTGGACTAAAGGAAGGGAAACTAATACTCGCCTGAGAGTCATTAGTAAAATTCAAACTTTCTGTCATGAACCTAGGAAATTTCAGATGATGCAGTTGGTAGAAGATAGACTGTATAGAAGGCAAAAACTGAACACTAGAGTATTTCTGTTAAAACATGATTGTAAAAGGGATGTATCACCGCAGCCGGTTAGACCGCAGGTAGTTATGCCTTGTTGTTTCCCTCCAGCCGGTCCGGGCAGGTAATGCTCTCTCTGCCGAGTCTAGCCGGAACCTGCTGGTTTGCGCTTTATGGGTCTTAAAGAACGCTGAGCGAGACGCTCTCCAACGCTGGTTTTCGGGGTTGTCCGTCCTGCAGCTCACGCGGCTCCTGGAGCTCCTGAGCCTTTGCGTGTCCTGCTTCCAGTATAAGGTGAGGGGCCTCGCACCATTTGCAAAAGCGACATAAACGACACACGTCGACATCTCGTTCACCTCTTCCTCCTCTTTGTTGCGTTTCTGCTCCGCTCAGGGCACCAAGGCCTTAGAACGCATAAACAGCATGACCTTCAAAAAGTCTCTGGATATGAAGGCTCGGCTGGAAGAAGCAATACTTGGGACTATCGGCGCCCGCCAGGACATGGTAAAGCGTAGCCGAGGTGAGACGTTTTATTTAATGCCATGACTGTCACCATAGCGAGCGTTTTTTTTCAGTTACTATTTTACTACCTTTCTCTATTACAATTATGTTTACAGCACCAACATATTATGCAGAGCTGTACAATAGGGAGGACAAAACAAACCTAAAATGATCAAATAAGTATGACAAACGGAGAATGATGGTAAAAGATGACGCTGCTTCCATGAGCTTACACTCTTAAGAGGAGTGGGGAGACATACAGGGGTGAGGGTAGCGAAGTAATGGGGGCTATGTGACAGAGTTCAGGAAAGGTACAATTGGGGGGTTATGGAGTGAGCTGGTAATCCTCAGTAATGTGTTTTTAGAGACCTCTTGAAAACCTGGAGGGACGGGGAGAGTCAAATGTTACAAGGGAGTTCCGTAGATGGGGCAGCCTGGGAAAGGTGAGATTGAGGGGTGCAGGTACGAAGCAAGGAGAATAACAGAGTGGGTTCTCTGTACATGCTACCCATTGCCAAATTCACCAAGATTTCCCCTGTCTGAGCTTCCCCTGGGAGCTGCCAGCATCACCATCTTAATTAGGTCCAGATCTCTCGGTCACACTAGTTAGTTAACGAGATGCAAAGTGTTGCAGAGCAGCTCACAGAGCCAGGCATTATCGCCACAACGCGAAATATGAGCAGCCTGTGCTTCCCTGCGGAATACGTAAAAGCCCGCGTAAGAAGGAAATATAAAGCTGACACATTTAATTACACGATAAATTTCCGCTTTCTTTTCTAGTGATATTTTTTTTTTTTTTTGCCTTCATTTTTAAAAAAATCTGTCTCTCCCGCCGCCAGAGCGCAGTCCATATGGAAGCCAGGAGAACGTGCGATGGAGGAAAAACGTTACGCAGTGGAAATCGGCTGGAGAGAAAACCGAAAAGTAAACACACAATGTGGCTTTTTTTTTAAAAAAATTTAAAAAAGAGATAACTCGCTCTGCAGATGCCAGAAAGCAAGTTAACTCGATCTGGTGTTATTCTGGAGGAATGCAAACGAAATGCCTGTGTATAAATGAGCTCCAGATTATGTCTGTCAAGTCACTGTACATCCGACACGTCAGTCGATGTACTGGAATTGGAAATCCATACGGCGCATCTAGTGCAATTAATAGGTTAATAAATCAATGGATGTGTAAAATCCATAAAAAACAGTGTAAAATCCATTAAAAAAACTCGTAAACCGTAACAGTAAAAATATTGTTATAAAGTCAATGAAAGTGCATAGAGTAAAGTCCAGATCAGATGTGCAAAAAGTGCTCAAGTATATAATAATGGAATACTCAAAGAATGATGATGAAGAATAATGTGCTGATCTTCTTATAAGTGCTGGTGCTGAATCCTTTTGTCCTTCAGTAATCCTCAAAAAAAGCACATCACAGGAAAAAATGATAGTGCAGACAGTCAGAATAGAGTAGGCTCAAATTATAATCAAGATCTAAACCACTCACATTCATGGGAGCCCACAAGGTCCCGGCTCGAGGAGAAACAGCCTGCAGCCAAATATAGGGTGGCACTTCCCTTCTTTCTGTCCGTACTGGAGACTATATAAAATGGAGAGAATCGGGAGACGGCACTCCATAGCGTAATACTGCGTATGTATGGAGATGTGAAAGGAAAAAGATGAAACACACTCACCGATTTTGGAGCCTCGTAATGTCAGGCTCAATGTATGTCGCTCTGGGTCCTCTTAAGGTGGGAACCCAAACCTCTTTGCCTCAGCGGTGGTGGGTCCAAATTTCCAAGGAGGAAAAAAAAGGGTCGCAGAAAGGTGGCAAATGTTGTGAAAATTTAATGGATAAATAAAATACAGGACAAGGTCTACCGAGACGCGTTTCGCTTAAAAAAGCCTTCCTCAGTCGGTATAGAAGTAAATGTCCATAAAAAAGTCAGTACTGACTTTTTTATGGACATTTACTTCTATACCGACTGAGGAAGGCTTTTTTAAGCCGAAACGCGTCTCGGTAGACCTTGTCCTGTATTTTATTTATCCATTAAATTTTCACAACATTTGCCACCTTTCTGCGACCCCCTTTTTTTTTTTTCTCCTTGGAAATTTGGACCCACCCCCGCTGAGGCAAAGAGGTTTGGGTTCCCACCTTAAGAGGACCCAGAGCGACATACATTGAGCCTGACATTACGAGGCTCCAAAATCGGTGAGTGTGTTTCATCTTTTTCCTTTCCACATCTCCATACATACGCAGTATTACGCTATGGGAGTGCCGTCTCCCGATTCTCTCCATTTTATCTAGTCTCCAGTACGGACAGAAAGAAGGGAAGTGCCACCCTATATTTGGCTGCAGGCTGTTTCTCCTCGAGCCGGGACCTTGTGGGCTCCCATGAATGTGAGTGGTTTAGATCTTGATTATAATTTGAGCCTACTCTATTCTGACTGTCTGCACTATCATTTTTTCCTGTGATGTGCTTTTTTTGAGGATTACTGAAGGACAAAAGGATTCAGCACCAGCACTTATAAGAAGATCAGTACATTATTCTTCATCATCATTCTTTGAGTATTCCATTATTATATACTTGAGCACTTTTTGCACTTTTTGCACATCTGATCTGGACTTTACTCTATGCACTTTCATTGACTTTATAACAATATTTTTACTGTTACGGTTTACGAGTTTTTTTAATGGATTTTACACTGTTTTTTATGGATTTTACACATCCATTGATTTATTAACCTATTAATTGCACTAGATGCGCCGTATGGATTTCCGCTTTTTATCTTGTATTCTGACACATATTTTGGTTGTTTTTTATGTGTTTTTACCATACTATAGGCAGCATTTGACTATTTATTAGCACTACACCTTGCACTTTAAATCAACTTACAAATAGGCGCCCACACTGTGTAGTGTATATTTATTTATACACACTCCTTGCTTGATGTACTGGAATTTCCAGAACTGCTGTCGGAGTCGGTATCAGATACTGAGGGCAAGATTACATTCTTAACGCTAACATTAGCGCTTAGCTGTGTGAGCGTTAACGTTCGGTTAAGTGGCCCTAGCATGTAAAAAAAATAGCCATGGGCGTATCAGAGCTTACTGTACTTTGCACTCCCTATGCTTAACAAGTCCTAAACACTAATTACACCTCGCTGCGGCTAACTGAAAAGTTACCCACAGCTTGGAGCTGGTGCGAACTGATTCCGCTTCTGCAGAATCAGTGATCACCATCTGTAACCCCCCACCCCCCAAAAAAATGAGATACCTCCTATCCCGCGGCAGGATTGGCGACCCAATCCAGCTCTTCTGGTCGACGGGAGCAGAGAGTCCCCATTCTCCCTCCGCAATCACTCTGCGGACCTTCAGGATCTCGCGAGGGGCGAGATCCGGCAGTCGGTGCCTCAATCGAGTTCTATGGACTCTATGGAGGGGATGCTGGCGCTTAGCGCTGCCTTGAGTATCCTCTGGCTTAACGCCGCGTTACAGGACAGGCTGCTGATTTAGCGCCTGCCCCGTAATATGGAGCTAAAACTGGGACACGAAGGAGAAACCTGCAGGCGCACATTATCCATGTTATCCCGGTTTTAGCGGCAGTATGTTATATCGCCCTGAATGTCTCATGTAGAGGTGCTGCAGTACCTGGATTGACCAGCAGAGGCAGATTCCTGCATACAGTCTGGGAATACATTGTAATGATGTTTTGGTATGTTTAGGCTGTGAGTTGCAGTGATAATGTTCAGGTGTAAAGTGGTTTTCCATAACAGCATTGGGTCCTGCCAGTGATTTTATATGAAACCGCTTGGTAGAGAAGGGATTAAGAGAATGATGTGTGGACCTTTGTGATCACCTTTTTAGAGATACGCGTGATATAGTTGGGTAATAATAACATGGGGGGTCCTCACAGTCCGATGGTAACGTTCTGATGCAGTTAAAATGCACCTGTCACGGGCAGAATGACTTTATATAGGGCACCGTCTTTTTGCTGAACGATATAATGGAAGCCCTCCCGCCCCCCCCCCTCCTCAGAGCCGGTGCCTTGTTGCTGGGGGGAAGGAAGTGCAGCGTGCAGAGTCATCCTCCAGGATAGGCCCCTGCACGCTCAGTGTGCTGTCAATTAGATCATGACGTGCACGCAGCACAGCACTGAAAGCGAGCAGAGGGCAGTCCTGTAGGCCGGCTCTGCTCACAGCCATCCTCCTCCCCGCGGCATGCCGCAGTCACGTGGCTGGAACAGGGGAAACGTAAGAAATGGAGGTCAATAAAAACCCTGATCTATATAAAAGTAAGCATGCCCGGTCACATGGGCAAAAGTAATTTTACCCCCAGAAGTGGCACTTGGAGGTACTTGTCATATGAAAGGGTTGCATGGAAGCACCCACCTGCAAGCTCGTATCACTAACACCAGATATGTGCTTCCTGAATTACCAGGACACCAGCAGAGCGGGAGCTGGAAGTCACGGTGGACGGGAATATGGCCACCGAGGCCAATCTGGTGGTGTTGGACACACTGGAGATCATAGTGCAGGTAAGAGGTCTCTGTCTTCATGGTTGACCCCCATGAAAAGTACCTATAAAATGTACGTCCTGCCTGGTTTTGTGTCCTCTGCAGACGGTGATGATGTCAGAGCTGAAGGAGAGCATTCTGGGGGGTGTCCTAAAAGTACTACTGCACAGCATGGGCTACAACCAGAGTGCCGTCTACCTACAGCACTGCTTCACCAGCCAGAGGACGCTGGTCTGCAAGGTAAGGGCCAGCAAAGCACATACGTCTTCGTACCTTCATTACCATCATGTCCATGTGTCTTTCCTTTTGTCTGTGTCTCTTCCTCTTTTCTCATCAATACCATTTTTACCACCATTTCCCTCACTTTCCTGTTTATTTCTGTGTATTCTCTTCCGTCTCTGCGCTATATCGTCTGTATCTCTTCCCTCTGAGGTTTTTTTTACTCATTACCTCGAAACGCCACGTCGTGGTACTTTTCTTCTCGCAGTTCCCAGAGATGCTGTTTGAGGATGACACGGAGCTCTGCTCTGACCTCTGTCTCCGCCTCCTGCGCCACTGCAGCAGTTGGATCAGTAGCGTGCGTGCTCACGCCAGCGCCTCCCTCTACCTGCTAATGCGGCAGAACTTTGAGATTGGGAATGTAAGTGACACGGTGTGCGGATGGTTGGGGACACGACAGTGATTTCATGTCATGTAGTGGTTTAAATGAAGCAAAGAGGTGCCTGGAGGAGCTGTGTTTATAATGCAAATACACTTACAAGAGGGAGCTCTGGGATATGGAGTCTGTCCCTCCCAGCACAGGGTGATACAGACAGGAGGGAGCTCTGGGATATGGAGTCTGTGCGGAGGGGACTATGGGTGACACAGTGTGTCTGTATATAAAGTTGCAGGATGGAGCTTCGGACACTTTGTCTCTTGTCACTGCGCTCTGATTAGATGCAGTGTCTGTTTCTCTTTGTAGAATTTCGCCCGTGTGAAGATGCAGGTCACCATGTCCCTGTCCTCGTTAGTTGGGACATCTCAGCGGTTTAATGAGGAGTACCTGCGGCGGTCACTGAAGACCATCTTGACCTACTCACAGGAGGACCTGGAGCTGAGAGACACGACCTTCCCAGAGCAGGTAACGACATGGCAGAAATCCCTTGGTAAAGGATTATGGGCTCATTGTGAATGACCGTTTACCAGAAAGACCCTTTTCCGGCCTTTGCTTTTCTCTTGTATCTGGGTCCTCTCTGGCCTTTCCACACGTGATGTATTTGTGGCGTGGTTCCTTTGTTTCCAGGAGGGGATGTACCTTGTCCTTTCCGCTCTTTCGCGCTTAGTGACCATCGCATCACCGTAAATCTGTCCTGCAGGTCCAGGATCTGGTGTTCAATCTGCACATGATACTGACCGACACGGTGAAAATGAAGGCCCATCTGGGAGACCCGGAGATGCTGATGGATTTAATGTACAGGTGAGAAACACCCGCCGTTACTGAACCTGTATCCTCAGTCCATGGTAGAGTTACCAGATCAGCCATGTTTTCCTGGACACAGATTACTATTTCATGCATATGGGGAGCACATGTAAAAGTTCTGCCCTGCAACATGTATAATTCATATGCTGTAGGAAAGGAATCAAGGCAGGTCACCTGGGATTCCTCTTTGATTTCTTACCTGCAGCGTATGGATTCTACATGCTGCGGGGTGGCATTTTTCAGCACGAATATACTGTGTCCAGGAAAACATGCAGGCTCTGGAAAGCCTAGTCCATGGCTAGAATTTCCGGACCAGTTCTAGAGCTGTCCTGTAGGGTGTTTCCTAGCGCGCTCTCTGAATTAAATCCCCTCTGTGTCCCCCCCACAAGTTAAACTTCCCTTTAGACTGCCCTGATAACATTGTCCACATCCTGACAGCTGGGTTTGTGTATATGGACCTACAGGGTTATTCAGAGAGCACCGCAATGTCATCGATATTTCTCGGTGTTCTCCTGTTCCCAGCACTTTGTCCAGTTCAATTTGCCGACCCTGCGTTGCATTCAGCATCCACCGCAGGGTCCTTAAAGTGCGGCGAATCGACTTGTTGAATTGATCCGAAAAACTTCTGCATTGGTCCGAAAAAAACGCATAATCGAATGAAAAACTACAGAATGCGTCCGCCGAATCGATCCGAAAAAGACAACAAGCCGCCGAATAGGGGTAAAAAGAAATAAAGAACACCACTTTTAAAACGTGTTTTATGAGTAACAATAGAAAGGTCTGTTACAGAATATAAAAAAAAAAACATGTAAAAAAATCGCAAATAAACATTTTTGCTGAAAAAATCCTAAAAACAAAAAGTAAAACTTGACTTTTTGCTGCAAATGAAAATGATAAACGGTTTATTAGATATTGAATTAAAACGGGAATATTTTTTAACATATAAACCTGTCGAATGAAAACACCCGAACAGCAGGGAAATTCGGCAACTTTTCACTGCTGTTCGGTGTCTGTGAATAGATTAACCATTGCTTCTCTATGGGGGATTTCACTGCCCTCGATCAGGCACCGTATGTGCAGGCAATTCACTAATATTTGGCAAATCAACAGCTTTTTGAATAGCCGAATGGCCCCGAAATCAACCATTTGGTGCAATTTCTTTTTTTTTTTCTTTGAGAAAGTATTTTACCAGGAAGGATACATTGAGATTTCTCTCGTTTTCGAGTATGTCCTGGGTGGCCAGTATGTAGCGTTAGGTGTCTTGCCCAAGGACACTTACTGGAGAGGTGCTCTTGTCGGGATTTGAGCCTGTGTCTCCACGGTTATAGAGCAGTGATGTTACCCCTACTCCACCCAGCCAATTCGGTGCTCTTTGAATAACCCCTCTAGACTCTGCTGTTCATGGACTGGCTGTTCGCAATGCACTGATGGTAATGTTTTATATTTAGCTGTTTTTTTTTTTTTTACCTTGCAGGATTGCCAAAGGATATCAGAACTCCCCCGACCTCCGTCTCACATGGCTCCAAAACATGGCGGCCAAACACACGGAGCGTGGGAACCACGCCGAGGCAGCCCACTGCTCTGTGCACGGGGCAGCGTTGGTATCAGAGTATCTCAGCATGCTGGAGGACGCCCGACATCTCCCAGTGGGATGCGTCAGCTTCCAGGTACATTTTTATTGTCATACACCGCATGAGGGATTGTAAATGATGCGTTTCCATTTGTTCTGCTCGGCGACATTGTCTGAAAAGACAAACCATTTATCTTGCTTTTGTGATGTTTTCCGCAAACATGTTTATATTCTTACTTAATTGGTTGAGTTGTACAAAACGGTTACTTCTGTATAAGGACGTTGTACTTTACTAATCTGTGTAGACAGGTTTCCTCACAGAGCTGCCTCATAACACTGCTCTGCTTCAGCAGCCATTTTACATCTCTCCGGAACATTCCCACCAACCGACAACAGGAAGTGAGTGAACACCTCAGAGCAGAACAGGAAGTAGGGAGGCAGACGAAAAGCAATGCATCATTCACAGCCAACAACAGTCCATACCTCACAACACACACACCCGACCAGGGCCGGCCCGACCATGGAGCGGTTCGGAGCAACCGCTCCAGGCGGCAGATTTTGGGGGAGCCGCAAAAAAAATTCCGCTGAGCCCCTGCACTATTTTTTAAACTGCGCCTGCATCTATTGGAGACCAGTGCAGCGGGGCCGCTCTGAGCCGAACATCTGGCCTCACTCCCTGTCTGGGCGCCGCCTGGTGGCATCACCAGACCATTGCATGCTGGGAGGTGTAGTTCTAGACTGGATTACTGAATATTGCAGAGGACCGGTCTAAAACGACACCTCCCGGCATGCAATGCTCCTGTGATGCCACTAGGCGGCGCCTGGACAGTGAGTGAACACGGAAGTTCACAGATGGGGGGGAACAGTGCCTGTGAAGGCAGAAAAGCAGGAGCTGGGCTGCATGGAGGCTGGAGGGAGACAGAACCTGCTGGTAAGTAAAAGTCTGTCTCTCTCACCCCCCCATCCATTCCTCTCACGCTCATCTCCCCCCTCCTTCCTGCACTCCCATCTCTCTTTCTTCCCCCTCCTTCCTGGGTATGCTCTGCTGGCAATGTGAGACACTGGGCTCTGCTGGGTATGCTCTGCTGGGTATGTGAGACACTGGGCTCTGCTGGGTATGTGAGACACTGGGCTCTGCTGGGTATGTGAGACACTGGGCTCTGCTGTGTATGTGAAACATTGAGCTCTGCTGGGTATGCTCTGCTGCTGGGTATGTGAAACACTGGGCTGTGCTCATGTGCTGGGTATGTGAAACACTGGGCTGTGCTCATGTGCTGGGTATGTGAAACACTGGGCTGTGCTCATGTGCTGGGTATGTGAAACACTGGGCTCTGCTGGGTATGTCAAATTCAGTGTGGCGCACTGTGATACACTTATACACACTGTTTTTTTGGGGGGGCAGCATTTTTCATCCTTCGCTCCAGGCAGCACAATGTCTTGGGTCGGCCCTGCACCCGACCATATATTCTTACAGTCTAACAACCCATACCTCACAGCTTTTGCCAGTGATCCAGAAGTAAGCCAAGGGATTTTAAACCATGCCCAGTTTTCCTTCATGATACAAAAAACACAACAGTAATAAGATCTACTCAGGAAGGACTTGCTCATCCTTACATAGGGGACTATGCTGGGACTGGATTGGTGGATTATATAGAATAGGTACAGCGCACTCAGTCCAATTAGAATGCGTCACGTACACTTTGATGTTCTTTATCAAATCTTCTTTTATAAGAAGAGCCCCAACTGGCTCTAGTGTATATCGCTTTATGGGTATTTCCTTCTCATTCACAGGGACCCATCAACCTGTCTGGTTTTTTCTCTCTTAGGCTCCTGTGATGGACAATAAAAAAAAAACAATTGGGCCTAGTGTAATTCTCTGATAACGTGTTCCTTGACACTGGATTGGTGGAGCTTATTGACATCATTCAGGGTTATTCAAAGAGAATCGAAAAGTCACCGCACGTTCGGTGACTTTTCGTTCTCTTCAATTCGGTGTGATTCGGCAATCCCATTTTGGCGACCCTGCGGTGTATTCAGCAAGCACCACGGGGCCGTCATAGTGCAGGGAAAAGCCGCCGCAAACCCGACGAACACTCACAGCAAAACCCGGCAAACGCTCACCAAAACACACAAAAACATCTGGATTAACCCCGCCGAACACGCTGGAGAAACCCGAGCAGCCGCCGATCGCAGAGCAGCCGCCGGAAAAACCCGACACCGCAGACGAATGGAGTGAGGAAAAAAAAAAAACAGTACGCTTGAATGTTTGAAAAGTGAAACGCTGTTTGCAAAGAAACTACTGAACGAAAATGTCTGAAATTTACATATAAGATCCAATGAATGATAATAAAAAGGGCTGAATGATAATAAAAAATCTATAAATAAAGAGACTTTTTGCTGCAGAATTTTATAATGAACGGTTTATTAGATATTGAATTAAAACGGGAATATTTTTAACATTGAAGCCTATGGGATTCGCCTGAATAAACCTGTCGAATGAAACCACCGAACAGCAGGGCAATTCGGCAACTTTTCACTGCTGGGTTTTGCTCTCTGAATAGACAAGGCAGTGCTTCTCTACAGGGATTTCACTGCCCTCGAACAGGCACCGTATGTGCAGGCAATTCGCCAACATTTGGCGAACTGCCTGCTCTCTGGATAGCCGAATGGCCAGGAAAGAATGCTGAATTTCACTGTTCGGTTACCTTTCAGCCACAATTCGGATCTCTTTGAATAACCCTGATTGTTTTCATTTCTATTGTCTTTTTTTTCCCATTTGCTGCTGTGCGGAACAGTAATGTTTGACGTGCATAATACTCGCCTCCGAGTCCTTATTAAAATTCTGGCTTTCCTGTATTGCGTTGGGAAATACCTTATAATTCTCCTCCATTCACGAATAACTGTGCGATTTCTCTGTGGGTCAACACGTTATAAAGGACACTCTTGGCAAAAACACGTTTATTTGTTCAAACCATTATCTGTATAACGTGTAGAAACGAAGAAAATGAATGCTTTAGAAACCTAAATTTAATCCTTTGGGAAAACCATGTACTCACAGGGTTGACCCTCCCAGAATTCTCTAGACCAGGGATGTGGTTTCTATGTAATTTCTTTTTTATGGTTTCCTTTTGCCACCGTGCTGAACAATAACATTTGTGAAGTGTAATACTCGCCTCCGAGTCCTGTCTCACATTGGGAATATGTTATAATTCTCCTACATTCAATCACGATAATTGGTTTTCTCTGGATCAATAAGTTATAACGGGCACTCTAGGTAAAAATATGTTTGTTCAAGTCAATGTAAACACATACAGGGTTATTCAGAGAGAGGCGAAAACCAGAAGAACTGGCAGGAGAATGAACAATCTAGACCAAACAGCCGATTTGGAAAGTGAGATAAATGGAAGAATTTTTCTGGTTTGGCTATTTTGACCTAGAATTTTCACTTCTCCAGTCATTCTCCTGGTTTTCACCTCTCTGAATAACCCTGTAAGGGCCCTATTCCCTCGCTAACACTAAAATGGGGACGCTAACGGGGACAACCTACGCCTGCAGGTTTGCTTTAAAAACTTGCATTTAATCGATTGTAAAAGCATTGTATTCACCGCGTTGGCCCACCTAGAATAACGGAGTCCCTGTGATCATTGTCCAATCAAAAGCTTATCGTAAAGAAACACCAAGGACCTACATAGGAAATACAGGATGAGGACCTCTTATCTTCTCGCAGGGGAACCTACATACATGTCCTGCTGCAGCTCCAGCCTGAATACACGCTGAGAGGCACTGAGCAGCCCTTTACAAAGGACATGCTGTATAGAGCCGGCGACGACACACCACACACACACCCAGTTCACTGACACACACACACACAGTTCACTCACACACACACAGTTCACTCACACACACACAGTTCACTCACACACACACTTCCCGTTCACACACACACTCACACACACACTCTGTTCACTCACACACACACACTCTGTTCACTCACACACACACTCTGTTCACTCACACACACACTCTGTTCACTCACACACACACTCTGTTCACTCACACACACACACTGTTCACTCACACACATGCCTCGTTCACACACACACCGTTCACACACACACCCCTTCACACACACACACCCCTTCACACACACACACCCCGTTCACACACACACACACACACACACACACCCCCCCCCCGTTCACACACACCCCGGTCACGCACTCTCACACACACACCCCGGTCACGCACTCTCACACACCCCGGTCACACACACACACACTTCACACACACACACGCACACACTTCACTCACACACACACACACACACTTCACACACGCACACACTTCACACACACACACTCACACACACACACACATGCCTCGTTCTCTCTCACACACACACACACACCCCGTTCACACACACACACCCCGTTCACACACACCCCATTCACTCACTCACACCCCATTCACTCACTCACACACACCCCGTTCACTCACTCACACACACCCCGTTCACTCACTCACACACACCCCGTTCACTCACTCACACACACCCCGTTCACTCACTCACACACACCCCGTTCACTCACTCACACACACCCCGTTCACTCACTCACACACACCCCGTTCACTCACTCACACACACCCCGTTCACTCAATCACACACACCCGTTCACTCACTCACACACACCCCGTTCACTCAATCACACACACCCGGTCACTCACTCACACACACCCCGGTCACGCACACACACACACACACACCCCGGTCACTCACTCACACACACCCCGGTCACGCACACACACACACACACACACCCCGGTCACTCACTCACACACACACCCCGGTCACTCACTCACACACACACCCCGGTCACTCACTCACACACACACACACCCCGGTCACTCACTCACACACACCCCGGTCACTCACTCACACACACCCCGGTCACTCACTCTCACACACACCCCGATCACTCACTCTCACACACACCCCGATCACTCACTCTCACACACACCCCGGTCACTCACTCTCACACACACCCCGGTCACTCACACACACAACACACCCCGGTCACTCACACACACACCACTCAGCAATGCCGTTTAGAGCAGTGACATTATGATTTTCGCACAAGAGATGGATTTCTCTCCTAGAAGCGTCTTCAGGTCCATTGTAACAGAGCCTGCAAGGACAGGTTCCTTGAACCATAACCACTTCAGTAAGCTGCAGCTTGTTGCTGTGAATCCAGTAAACCTCTATCATTAATATATATCCTCAAATATTCTGATTATTTATTTCTTTTGGGGGGGGGTGCGTGCAGGGTTTTTATTATCCCTGTTATTCTTGGGTTGGTACTGCCAGGCGTCTGGCGCTCTGCTCATGATCAGGATTGTGATGGCTCGTGGGTATGGATAGATAATGGATCAATGGATCGTGTAATAATGATTGTTAAATGATGGGATATATATACGCTGTGTCAGTGTGCCACCATGGGGTTGTCTCTCATCCCCTCATCTCTCTCTCTTGACCCATATCTCTGCAGAATATCTCGTCCAATATCTTGGAGGAGTCGGCTGTATCTGACGATGTTGTGTCCCCAGATGAAGAAGGAATCTGCACCGGGAAGTACTTCACAGAAGCCGGGCTGGTGGGCCTGCTGGAGAGAGCCGCTGCCAGCTTCGACAAGGTGAGCGGGGCACAGGGCTCTCTGTATGAGAAGCGGAACAAAAAACACAGGCACGTGATGCTTGCAGACACTGCAGGAACTCCCGGGTTCGGGAGAGGTGGGATCCATCACGGCTCAGTTTAAGCCAATCATTCACCTCGCTCGCCTCCGCCGGCCATCTAATCGCTAGTAAAGAAGACAGGTGGCCGGCGGCTTCATACTTCAACTGCAATCATTCTAGACAACAACAACTGCAATCATTCTAGAGCAGAGCACCATGGCCAGAGGGGGAGCCTGACTGTGTTAAGAAAACCTGGAAGGATTTTAATTGTTTACCGGTACAGTAACATTAAATTCCTTGCGTTATATTCGAGTCTTCAGTATTCTCTCATTTTCCATAATAAATCTCTCCATCGTGTTATATTCGGGTCGCGTTTTACTCGAGTATCTACGGTACTCATTGTGCGGGAGTCGTGCCTTCTCATAATGATGGCGTCTCTCTGCAGGGCGGCCTGTTCGAGGCAGTGAACGAAGTCTACAAGCTCCTTATACCCATCTATGAGGCCAGCCGGGACTACAAGAAGCTGGCGTCTGTCCATGGGAAGCTACAGGATGCTTTCAACAAGATCACCAACCAGGTGAGCGTACAGACATGCTCCGAATTACACCCCCTCAACACGGAGAGATATCACAGACTAGACCCTGGGACGTCATACTGGATATGCCTAGGACAAAAATAGTGAACCCCCTGAAACCCTTCTGGGGGCGCTATTTGTTACACTACAGTCATACACACTGCGCATTACTGTGAGTTTTATTGCTGTGGAGCTCTATGATACGCTCCTACACACCGCACATTACTGTGGGGCTAGGTGATACACTCATACGCACGGCACATTACCGTTGTAATGTGGTGTAGTCGTGTGATACAATCATGCACACTGCACATTACTGTGAGTTCTATTGCTGTGGAGCTTTGAGTATAGGGGCAGGTGTGGCTTGCTCCTCTGGGTCTGCTGGCCTCTGTTCGTCCTGAATCTGCCTCCAGGTATTTAGTAACCTGTTACGCGCTGTAATGGTTGTATTTATTATTCAGATCACAGTCCATTGAGCTAATTTTTCATTTAAAGTCGCATTTCCAACCTAGTCCTTTATCGTGATGGTGCACATCCCGGATAAAGTGTCGCTTCCTATACATGCACACATTGTGAGTGATATTAAATGAAGGTGCTGAATGGAGACCGATCACTTCTTCATGTTTATTAATCTGTGGTCTCTCTCTCTCTCCCTTTTGTTCTCTTTCTCCTTTTTCCATCCTGATCAATATCTGACATCCCCTCTCCATCATGCCCTCTCCATCATGCCCTCTCCATCATGCCCTCACCGTGCGTGTTCACTTCCCTCCTCCCACATTCGCTCCTTCATCCATTACTCCGTCTGATCATTTCATTGCTCTCCATTCATCCTTTATTTCCTGCAACTCTCTAACTCTCCCTCCACGTTTACAAACCACGTCTCCTCTCAATCCCCCTGTTCCTCCTCTCCCTGGCGCATCTCCTCATCACCCCTGACGCATTTCACTCTTTTCTGGTCTCTCTGTGTGTCCGTCCCTGCGTCTCTTCCCTCCTTGCTCCTGAGCAGATCACAGGCTGGGAGGTAGGCAGCGTGAAAAAATAAATTAACCAACTTCTCATGTTTTTACCTCCCTTTGCTTTTCTTACCCACAATGACTTGCTGCACGGCAGCTATCCCCCCCCCCACCCACCCACCCCTCACCTCATTCCACACAGAGTATTGGTGATAACAGTCTACTTATGCAGTAGGAGCGACGTTTTAATGGTGGCCCACCTTGGATTAAACTTTTGCCCAGGCTCTTTGGGCCTTTTTTTTAAATAGATTTTTATAATATTTCTATAATATAAGAGAATATCGGCACAGGATAAATAATTTTTTACTTAATATTACTGGACCTGTCATTGTATAAAGCAATTAATTAGCCAAGAAGACCATGATTAATAACCGTCTACATAATATGCATTTTTTACAAAATATTTACTATATTCACATTTTTTAATATGTTTTATTTTGCATAATATATAGATTATATATCTGAATGTCAATTTTCCCAGCGCACACCATGGCAGTGTTTAATGTTGCAGTGTTCCCTCCCATCTTTATGTGACTGGTCCGCCTCGCCGTATGCCTCCCCTGCGCCGCATGCCACCCCATTAGCTTTTTTCAGTGTTTTCTGTCCCAGCGTGCGTAAAATCCACACACCAGCGTCCTACTGCATAATTAGGCAGCGTTTCTGCACTATGCACTGTTATGTGTTTCTGTGTCTGTTACACAGCGTGCTCTGTATTCACTGTGATACATTGTATATCCGTACATGGATCTGTGCACATATACCGTGTTTTAGCATGTACACCTTTATTACATGTCGACTATAGTGGTTTGTGTTCCATGTTTGTGTGTGTGTAGTATTTGCTACGGGCATGCGTCTGTGGAATAAACTCTGCGCCCATGTGTACGTACATGTATGTGCATTGTGTGCCCCCCCCCCTATTGTTTATTTGATGTTTTTCATATTGGATTCTAACTCTCTTCCTCTTCTCTCCCCCGTTCAATGTGCCGCTGTGACCTGAAATCACCGGTGAGTTGGAAAAGCCACGTGTAGGAACGCACGCCACCTCTGCACTACATTACACCTTTTACAGACCCTCTGTTATTTACCACAACTCTGCGCTTCTGAACATAGTAGGGTATGCACAATCTCCCTGATGTCCTGCACTGAGTACACTGTCGCCCCTGTGCTTCTACCTGGCCCTGCTGTCTTCCCCTTATTCAGGGCTAACTATACTAAGTTCTCTTTTTGCTGCACCTCCCTGCTATTTCTCAGCAGTCTGGGCTTCGTGTACCCATTTGTAGTGCTTCCTCAGGCATCGTTTTCACTCTGCTCTTGCGTCACTACAGCCGTCCTGACACTGCTACCTCCCTGCTATTCCAGTGCTGATCACATCTGATCTGTCGCTCACTGACACCGTTCGCTGCTACGCCACACACCAACAGGGTTATTCAGAGAGAGCCCAATTGGCTCCGAAATTGCACCAAACAGTGAATTTCCCCGTACGGTGACATTTCGGGGCCTTTCGGCTATTCAGAGAGCAGGCAGTTCACCAAATGTTAGTGAATTGTCTGCACGTACGGTGCCTGTTCAGCAGCAGTGAAATCCCCCATAGAGAAGCAATGCTTTGTCTATTCAGAGACACTGAACAGCAGAGAAAAGTTGTCGAATTGCCCTGCTGTTCGGTGGCTTCATTCGGCAGGTTTATTCAGGCGAATCTCATAGACTTCAATGTTACAAATATTCCCATTTTTATTTATTAAACCATTTATTCTTTTGATTTGCAGCAAAAAGTCTCTATTTTTCAGAGGGGGTTTTATGGCGCTTAGTTTTTTTTTACAGAACAGACCTTTTTATTATTACTCATAGTACCTGATACATGATTTCCAGCCATTTGTGTCCATTAAAGTTGTAGTGGCTTTTTTTTTTTTTTCCGGGGGGGGGGGGGGGGGTACCCTATTCGTCGGCTTTTTCTGGCAGCTATTCGGTGGATTGTCGGCTTTTTTTCGGATGCGTTGGGCGCTTTTGTGGAGGATCGTTGGACGCGTTTGGCTTTTTTGGATGCTTATCGGATCGTTCTGATGTTTTTCTGCATTTTCTTCCGTTCGGTGCTGCAGTTTTTCGTTGTTCGGTGGCCAATTCCCTGCACTTCGGGGGCCCTGTAGTAAATGCCGAATTCAACGCAGGGTCGGCGAATTTGACTCTCTGAAGTGCAAGGAAAGTGCCCTTGGAATAACCCTGTATAACAATGGCAAAGAAATGGTTTCCCGTGGAAAAGACTCATTTAAAAAAAGACGTTTCCGTTTTAGTGTTAGAAATTCGGGTTCTTTTGCTGCGCGCGCATTGCAAGTTGCAGATCATATTTTACTGTAGTGGAATTGGGAGTTGCGGGCTGCAATGTAAAATGTGGGTTTTACTGTATGCATTGAGAGTTACATGTTTTTATGCAAAAAAGTGTTCTATGGTAAAAGGTAGAAATATTATTTGTATATTTTTTTATTTAAAACAAGTGTTTTATACAAGTGTTTTTTTTTAAATAAAAAAATGAGCGTTTTATAGAAATTTTTTTTTTTTTACTGTAAAATAGCAGATTTACGAGATATTGCAAGTTATGGGTCGACTGTGTTGGTGCGTTGTAGCACCAAATAAAAAACACAACACTTATCACCAACTTTGGAATACGGCAATAACTTAACCAGAGCTGTTGTAAACTTCCCAGAGTCGTTATAGTCTATGGAGTTAAGTTTACTTTTAAATTTAAAAAAAAAAAACTATTTAAAGACTCCTTTTCCATTTAGAAAATATACGTTAAAATATATAAAAAAACATTTTTATATTAACATTTTTGCAGTAAATCAATGTACGTATATACAGTAAATCCTGCACTTTTACATTATAGCGGGTAATTTGCAATGTGTCTACTGATCGCAACACCCGTTGTCACTGCTCATCTTTCAGGCCTTGTCATGTCATTGGTTTTATTGTAGTGACCAGGTCTTACAAACTACGCTATTTTCCCAACGCTCGCCACACACAACGCTCGCCACACACAACGCTCGCCACACACAACGCTCGCCACACACAACGCTCGCCACACACAACGCTCGCCACACACAACGCTCGCCACACACAACGCTCGCCACACACAACGCTCGCCACACACCACACGTCAGAGATTTTCCTAGTTTTTTTATTGTGCAAAATAAACAAAAAACTTTTGTATTTTATTTTTATAGCAAATCCTCTAAAATAATGCTACCCCTTACCTCTGTTCATTTTGTGCTAATCACATGCTGGCGTTTCTCCCACGCCGTCTCATTTAGCTCCTGTTACCTCTTTAGTGTTAGAATGATACATGACACTCTGTGTCGCTCTCATGCTCCTTTCATTGTCTCTTCTACACAAAGTGATTGCGCTCATTGTCTCCTCTACACAGTGATTGTATACATCGCTTATTGTCTCTTCTACACAGTGATTGTATACATCGCTCCTTGTCTCCTCTACACACAGTGATTGTATACATCGCTCCTTGTCTCCTCTACATATAGATTGTATGTATATATCGCTCATTGTCTCCTCTACACACAGTGATTGTATACATCGCTCCTTGTCTCCTCTACACATAGATTGTATGTATATATCGCTCATTGTCTCCTCTACACACAGTGATTGTATACATCGCTCCTTGTCTCCTCTACACATAGATTGTATGTATATATCGCTCATTGTCTCCTCTACACACAGTGATTGTATACGTCGCTCCTTGTCTCCTCTACACATAGTGATTGTATACATCGCTCCTTGTCTCCTCTACACACAGTGATTGTATACATCGCTCCTTGTCTCCTCTACACATAGATTGTATGTATATATCGCTCATTGTCTCCTCTACACACAGTGATTGTATACATCGCTCCTTGTCTCCTCTACACATTGTATGTATATATCGCTCATTGTCTCCTCTACACACAGTGATTGTATACATCGCTCCTTGTCTCCTCTACACATAGATTGTATGTATATATCGCTCATTGTCTCCTCTACACACAGTGATTGTATACGTCGCTCCTTGTCTCCTCTACACATAGATTGTATGTATATATCGCTCATTGTCTCCGCTACACACAGTGATTGTATACATCGCTCCTTGTCTCCTCTACACATAGATTGTATGTATACATCGCTCATTGTCTCCTCTACACACAGTGATTGTATACATCGCTCCTGGTCTCCTCTACACACAGTGATTGTATACATCACGCCTTGTGCTGCGCCGCCTCTTGCTCTGGCCTCTGTAATGATGTGCTCCTCGTCTTTGCAGACCTGCAGCGTATGTTTGGAACCTATTTTCGTGTCGGATTTTATGGCTCCAAATTTGGAGACTTGGATGACCAGGAGTTTGTGTACAAGGAGCCGTCTATAACCAAGCTGGCAGAGATATCCCACCGCCTCCAGGTGAAGGACCAGTAACTATAGGCTGGGCATTGTCTTCAGATGTTCCCGATGTAACGTGGAGCCTGATCCTGTGCTGTCTGAACCACAGTGGCACTGTCTGACCTGCGTGTGCCACAAATCTGCTTTTCTTCTTTTCCTTGCCTGAACTATGTGGCCTGTTTCCCTGTGTCAAGCATTCTGTCCTTTCTTGTTGAGCAGCCTGTCCTCCCTGTGTTGTGTCTGTCCTTTCTTGTTGAGCAGCCTGTCCTCCCTGTGTTGTGTCTGTCCTTTCCGGTTGAGCAGCCTGTCCTCCCTGTGTTGTGTCTGTCCTTTCCGGTTGAGCAGTCTGTGCTGCCTGTGTTGTCTGACCTTTCCGGTTGAGCAGCCTGTCCTGTCTGTGTTGTGCCTGGCCTTTCCGGTTGAGCAGCCTGTCCTCCCTGTGTCGTGTCTGTCCTTTCCGGTTGAGCAGACTGTCCTGTCTGTGTTGTGTCTGTCCTTTCCGGTTGAGCAGCCTGTCCTCCCTGTGTTGTCTGTCCTTTCCGGTTGAGCAGTCTGTCCTGTCGGTGTTGTGCCAGTCCTTTCTTGTTGAGCAGCCTGTCCTGTCTGTGTTGTGCCTGTCCTTTCCGGTTGAGCAGTCTGTGCTGCCTGTGTTGTCTGACCTTTCCGGTTGAGCAGCCTGTCCTGTCTGTGTTGTGCCTGGCCTTTCCGGTTGAGCAGCCTGTCCTCCCTGTGTCGTGTCTGTCCTTTCCGGTTGAGCAGACTGTCCTGTCTGTGTTGTGTCTGTCCTTTCCGGTTGAGCAGCCTGTCCTCCCTGTGTTGTGTCTGTCCTTTCCGGTTGAGCAGTCTGTCCTGTCGGTGTTGTGCCAATCCTTTCTTGTTGAGCAGCCTGTCCTGTCTGTGTTGTGCCTGTCCTTTCCGGTTGAGCAGTCTGTGCTGCCTGTGTTGTGCCTGTCCTTTCCGGTTGAGCAGCCTGTCCTCCCTGTGTTGTGCCAGTCCTTTCTTGTTGAGCAGCCTGTCCTCCCTGTGTTGTGTCTGTCCTTTCCGGTTGAGCAGTCTGTGCTGCCTGTGTCTGTCTGTCCTTTCCGGTTGAGCAGCCTGTGTTGTCTGTCCTTTCCGGTTGAGCAGCCTGTCCTCCCTGTGTTGTGTTTGTCCTTTCCGGTTGAGCAGCCTGTCCTCCCTGTGTTGTGTCTGTCCTTTCTGGTTGAGCAGCCTGTCCTCCCTGTGTTGTGTCTGTCCTTTCCGGTCGAGCAGCCTGTCCTGTCTGTGTTGTGTCTGTCCTTTCTTGTTGAGCAGCCTGTTCTCCCTGTGTTGTGTCTGTCCTTTCCGGTTGAGCAGTCTGTGCTGCCTGTGTTGTCTGACCTTTCCGGTTGAGCAGCCTGTCCTGTCTGTGTTGTGCCTGGCCTTTCCGGTTGTGCAGTCTGTCCTGTCGGTGTTGTGCCAGTCCTTTCTTGTTGAGCAGCCTGTCCTGTCTGTGTTGTGCCTGTCCTGTCTGTGTTGTGCCTGTCCTTTCCGGTTGAGCAGCCTGTCCTGTCTGTGTTCTGTCTGTCCTTTCCGGTCGAGCAGCCTGTCCTGTCTGTGTTGTGTCTGTCCTTTCTTGTTGAGCAGCCTGTCCTCCCTGTGATATGTCTGTCCTTTCTGGTTGAGCAGCCTGTCCTCCCTGTGTTGTGTCTGTCCTTTCCGGTTGAGCAGCCTGTCTGGTCTGTGTTGTGCCTGTCCTTTCCGTTTGAGCAGCCTGTCCTCTCTGTGTCGTGTCTGTCCTTTCCGGTTGAGCAGACTGTGCTGCCTGTCCTTTCCGGTCGAGCAGCCTGTCCTGTCTGTGTTGTGTCTGTCCTTTCTGGTTGAGCAGCCTGTTCTCCCTGTGTTGTGTCTGTCCTTTCCGGTTGAGCAGTCTGCACTGTCTGTGTTCTGTCTGTCCTCCCTGTGTTGTGTCTGTCCTTCCTGGTTGAGCAGCCTGTCCTCCTCCCTGTGTTGTGCCTGTCCTTTCCGGTTGAGCAGCCTGTCCTCCTCCCTGTGTTGTGTCTGTCCTTTCTTGTTGAGCAGCCTTTCCTCCCTGTGTTGTGTCTGTCCTTCCCGGTTGAGCAGCCTGTCCTGCCTGTGTTGTGTCTGTCCTTTCCGGTTGAGCAGTCTGTGCTGCCTGTGTTGTCTGTCCTTTCCGGTTGAGCAGCCTGTCCTGTCTGTGTTGTGTCTGTCCTTTCCGGTTGAGCAGCCTGTCCTCCCTGTGTTGTGTCTGTCCTTTCCGGTTGAGCAGTCTGCACTGTCTGTGTTCTGTCTGTCCTCCCTGTGTTGTGTCTGTCCTTCCTGGTTGAGCAGCCTGTCCTCCTCCCTGTGTTGTGCCTGTCCTTTCCGGTTGAGCAGCCTGTCCTCCTCCCTGTGTTGTGTCTGTCCTTTCTTGTTGAGCAGCCTGTCCTCCTCCCTGTGTTGTGTCTGTCCTTTCTTGTTGAGCAGCCTGTCCTCCCTGTGTTGTGTCTGTCCTTTCCGGTTGAGCAGTCTGTGCTGCCTGTGTTGTCTGTCCTTTCCGGTTGAGCAGCCTGTCCTGTCTGTGTTGTGTCTGTCCTTTCCGGTTGAGCAGCCTGTCCTCCCTGTGTTGTGTCTGTCCTTTCCGGGTTGAGCAGACTGTGCTGCCTGTGTTCTGTCTGTCCTTTCCGGTCGAGCAGCCTGTCCTGTCTGTGTTGTGTCTGTCCTTTCTGGTTGAGCAGCCTGTCCTCCCTGTGTTGTGCCAGTCCTTTCTTGTTGAGCAGCCTGTCCTCCCTGTGTTGTGTCTGTCCTTTCCGGTTGAGCTGCCTGTGTCTGTCTGTCCTTTCCGGTTGAGCAGCCTGTTGTTGTCTGTCCTTTCCGGTTGAGCAGCCTGTCCTCCCTGTGTTGTGTCTGTCCTTTCCGGGTTGAGCAGACTGTGCTGCCTGTGTTCTGTCTGTCCTTTCCGGTCGAGCAGCCTGTCCTGTCTGTGTTGTGTCTGTCCTTTCTGGTTGAGCAGCCTGTCCTCCCTGTGTTGTGCCAGTCCTTTGTTGTTGAGCAGCCTGTCCTCCCTGTGTTGTGTCTGTCCTTTCCGGTTGAGCAGTCTGTGCTGCCTGTGTCTGTCTGTCCTTTCCGGTTGAGCAGCCTGTGTTGTCTGTCCTTTCCGGTTGAGCAGCCTGTCCTCCCTGTGTTGTGTCTGTCCTTTCCGGTTGAGCAGCCTGTCCTCCCTGTGTTGTGTCTGTCCTTTCCGGGTTGAGCAGACTGTGCTGCCTGTGTTCTGTCTGTCCTTTCCGGTCAAGCAGCCTGTCCTGTCTGTGTTGTGTCTGTCCTTTCTTGTTGAGCAGCCTGTCCTCCCTGTGATGTGTCTGTCCTTTCTGGTTGAGCAGCCTGTCCTCCCTGTGTTGTGTCTGTCCTTTCTTGTTGAGCAGCCTGTTCTCCCTGTGTTGTGTCTGTCCTTTCCGGTTGAGCAGTCTGTGCTGCCTGTGTTGTCTGTCCTTTCCGGTTGAGCAGCCTGTCCTCCCTGTGTTGTGTCCTGTCCTTCCTGGTTGAGCAGCCTGTCCTCCTCTGTGTTGTGCCTGTCCTTTCCGGTTGAGCAGCCTGTCCTCCTCCCTGTGTTGTGTCTGTCCTTCCTGGTTGAGCAGCCTGTCCTCCTCCCTGTGTTGTGCCTGTCCTTTCTTGTTGAGCAGCCTTTCCTCCCTGTGTTGTGTCTGTCCTTCCCGGTTGAGCAGCCTGTCCTGTCTGTGTTGTGTCTGTCCTTTCTGGTTGAGCAGCCTGTTCTCCCTGTGTTGTGTCTGTCCTTTCCGGTTGAGCAGTCTGTCCTGTCTGTGTTCTGTCTGTCCTGTCTGTGTTGTGCCTGTCCTTTCCGGTTGAGCAGCCTGTCCTCCTCCCTGTGTTGTGTCTGTCCTTCCTGGTTGAGCAGCCTGTCCTCCTCCCTGTGTTGTGCCTGTCCTTTCCGGTTGAGCAGCCTGTCCTCCTCCCTGTGTTGTGTCTGTCCTTCCTGGTTGAGCAGCCTGTCCTCCTCCCTGTGTTGTGCCTGTCCTTTCTTGTTGAGCAGCCTTTCCTCCCTGTGTTGTGTCTGTCCTTCCCGGTTGAGCAGCCTGTCCTGTCTGTGTTGTGTCTGTCCTTTCTGGTTGAGCAGCCTGTCCTCCCTGTGTTGTGTCTGTCCTTTCTTGTTGAGCAGCCTGTCCTCCCTGTGTTGTGTCTGTCCTTTCCGGTTGAGCAGCCTGTCCTCCCTGTGTTGTGTCTGTCCTTTCCGGTTGAGCAGCCTGTCCTCCCTGTGTTGTGCCTGTCCTTTCCGGTTGAGCAGCCTGTCCTCCCTGTGTTGTGTCTGTCCTTTCCGGTTGAGCAGTCTGTGCTCCTGTGTTGTGTCTGTCCTTTCCTTGGTGAGCAGCCTGTCCTGTCCTGTGTTGTGCTGTCCTTTCCGGTTGAGCAGCCTGTCCTCCTCCCTGTGTTGTGTCTGTCCTTTCTTGTTGAGCAGCCTGTCCTCCCTGTGTTGTGTCTGTCCTTTCTTGTTGAGCAGCCTGTCCTCCCTGTGTTGTGTCTGTCCTTTCCGGTTGAGCAGTCTGTGCTGCCTGTGTCTGTCTGTCCTTTCCGGTTGAGCAGCCGGTGTGTCTGTCCTTTCCGGTTGAGCAGCCTGTCCTCCCTGTGTTGTGCCTGTCCTTTCCGGTTGAGCAGCCTGTCCTCCCTGTGTTGTGCCTGTCCTTTCCGGTTGAGCAGTCTGTGCTGCCTGTGTTGTGTCTGTCCTTTTCGGTTGAGCAGTCTGTGCTGCCTGTGTTGTGTCTGTCCTTTCCGGTTGAGCAGCCTGTCCTCCCTGTGTTGTCTGTCCTTTCCGGTTGAGCAGTCTGTGCTGCCTGTGTCTGTCTGTCCTTTCCGGTTGAGCAGCCTGTCCTCCCTGTGATGTGCCTGTACTTTCCGGTTGAGCAGCCTGTTCTCCCTGTGTTGTGGCTGTCCTTTCCGGTTGAGCAGTCTGTGCTGCCCGCCTGTCCTTGGTGACCTCCTCTCTACATTTAAACAATTCGTGAAGTGCCTGTCTGTGTTTTTCATGTGCCTCCTGCTGTTTGTTAGGGGTGGTACTTTGTCGGCACATCGAGCAGGTTTTGTGAGTAAGAGGATGTCGCGTTTCATGACGTTTAACAGCTCTTTTATTTTTTTGTTTTTAGGAATTCTACACGGAGCGTTTTGGTGACGGGGCTGTCCAGGTTGTGAAGGATTCAAACCATGTGGATAAAAGCAAACTGGATCCAAATAAGGTAGGGGCCAGATTTCCATCCTCCTCCTCTAAATGGTCCATATTCCTGCAAATTCCTTGCGTCCTATCCCAAGGTTGTTTATGCTCGGCGTTGAGACGCACACCCCAATGGCAGACCTTATCAGCGGAATTCCTTCACGTCCTATTCCAACGTTGATGTAAAAGAACTTAGACTTTCTGACCTTAGCAGCTCGCATTCCTTATTGTATTTGGCGTCTCTTATACTCAACACAGGACGGGCGAGTCATTAAGAAATGAGAGAATAGCGACGTGTTCCAAGTGGTGACTAAACGTAGCGTCTCGGTGCAAACCAGGGAAATGTAACCCCTCCTAAAAGCCGGTGTGACGCTCCTAACGACACGTAAACCCTGGTGTGACTTCCCTGAGCAGGTGAAGCCTATGGAGCTGTTAAGGCTCTGGTTACGTAAACACCAGGCCTGAAATACACAGGGGGTTAATTAGCAATAGCTGCACGCATATTCACTTTCAGCAGCGCCAGCCTTCCTTACTTTAATAACCTATTTGGCAGGGGGTTTCACCATCTACTGGCCAAATGGAGTTACTGCTGGTAGAACTGCACCTCATGGCTCCGTGTCGGCTGAGAAAGCCCGATATGTCAGGACATTCCCCGGCCGATTTATAAACCGTCTCGGCACCTTGGACATTATGCCCACACGGCTAAATCTTTGGGGCACCTTGTGCAGCCCGAAAGCAAACGGAATTCAATTGTAATAAAGGCATTTCATGTGCAATCACACAGCATAGCTCCACATCGGGTTAACACGATCTCGGGCTGCTGTGTCTGCCACTGCTGATCGTGTATATACTATCATGGTAGTGAAGGGGTTAATAAAAACAGGAGGCAATAAGGGATGCACCGACATTTCGGCCACCGAAAATTATCGGCCCGAAAAAGATTTTTTCGGTTTCCGCCGAAATGGGAATTCAGCCGAAGAAAACGGCCAAAAATCTCCATTTCAAAATTGGGCCTGGAGGCCAGCCGAGCTGCCTGCTGGGGGCTCGGGCAGGCCTCAAGGCCCAGGTGACGGATTTTGTCGGGGGGGGGGGGTAGAGAGCACATACTCACTGACATCGGCCTCGAGTCCTCCACCGGTTGCACATACTCGCCTACATCGGCCCTGAGCTCCTCCACTGGTGGCAGTCCTCCTGCATCCAGTGTCCTCTCTCCGTTGGTCGCCGGTATGACGTCACGGAAGCCTTTGACCCTGGGTCAAAGGCTTTCGTGACGTCATCCTGGCGACCGACAGAGAGCGGGCGCTGGATGCAGGAGGACTGCCACCGGTGGAGGAGCTCAGGGCCGATGTAGGGGAGTATGTGTAGACAACATACTCCCCTACATCCTCCTACTTCGGCCCTGAGCTCCAGCGGTGACCGTCCTCCGGCTGTCGCAGGCTGCTCGGCCGTCCTCAAGGCTCAGGCGAGCCCCCTGGGCCTGGAGGCCAGCCGAGCAGCTTGCCTCGCCGGCCTTCAGGATCAGACGAGGGCCCGGGTTCTCATGTCTGTTTTTCGGTATCGGTTTTCGACGAACCGATCCCGAATTTTCGGTATCGGACGGAAATTTCCGTTTCGGTGCATCCCTAGAGGCAATCCTTATCTTTCACTGGACCTCCAGCATTGTGATTAGTATCCGCTTGCACCGTGGCAGGATCGTGGCTACAGATGCCACGGCTGCAGTTTTCATTCTATGGGATGCTCTTGCTTGATCCTGAATAGGGATGCACCGATACCGATACTAGTATTGGTATCGGTGCAGATACTGCCGTTTGTACGAGTACTTGGTACTCGTGCAAATGACCTGATACATCCCGCCGATGCCAGTATCCGCGGGGCTGGGGAAGCTGGCCGCGTGCATGAAAAGCACGCGGCCAGCGTTCCTCTCCGGCGCACCGCATACTCACCCATCCTGAAGGTCCGGTTGCATGGCAGTGATGCGGCCCACTGGGCGCTCCTGTGTCGCTGCCATGCGACCGGACCTTCAGGATGGGTGAGTATGCGGCGTGACAGAGGGGAACGCTGGCTGCGTGCTTTTCATGCACGTGTCCAGCTTCCCCAGCGTTCAGCTGGGGCAATATCCATGAGAGCTGGGGGCAATATCCATGTGAGCTGGGGGCACTATCCATGAGAGCTGGGGGCACTATCCATGAGAGCTGGGGGCACTATCCATGTGAGCTGGGGGCACTATCCATGTGAGCTGGGGGCACTATCCATGTGAGCTGGGGGCATTCTGTATATATATATCTCGGGGGGGTATATACATGTGAGCTGGGGGCATTTTTATATGAGGTCTGTTCTTATTGAAAAGCGTTTACATGACATAAAATAAAAGTATCGGTACTCGGTATCGGTGAGTACTTTTAAAAAGTATCGGTACTCGGTCTTAAAAAAGTGGTATCGGTGCATCCCTAATCCTGAATGCTGACCTGTCCTTTATTGCTGTCTAGGCGTTCATCCAGATCACGTACGTGGAGCCGTTCTTTGATACATACGAGCTGAAGGACCGCGTCACCTACTTCGATAAGAACTACAACCTTCGCACGTTCCTGTTCTGCACGCCCTTCACGTTAGATGGCCGAGCGCACGGTGAACTGCACGAACAGTACAAACGGAAGACCGTGCTCACCACTTCTCACGCGTTTCCCTACATCAAGACCCGGGTCAATGTGGTGCATCGAGAGGAGGCAAGGACACTAAGATGAAGTTGTGGGGGTGGTGAGACAGGTTCAGGTACATCAGGAGGTAGTGAGGCAGATTCTAGAACACAAATAGATGGGGAGGCAGATTATAGAACATAAATAGATGGGGGGTAGATTCTAGAACACAGAGGTGGCGAGGCAGTTTCAGGTACACCGGTGATGGTGAGGTATAACTTGAACACCAAGAGGTGGGGAGGCAGATCTTGGAACATCAAGAGGTGGCTACGTAGATTCTGGGAGACCTTTAATTGGGTGTGCAGGTTCCGCAACGCCAAGGGATGGCGGGGCAGGTTCCGCAACGCCAAGGGATGGCGGGGCAGGTTCCGCAACGCCAAGGGATGGCGGGGCAGGTTCCGCAACGGCAAGGGATGGCGGGGCAGGTTCCGCAACGCCAAGGATGGCGGGGCAGGTTCCGCAACGCCAAGGGATGGCGGGGCAGGTTCCGCAACGCCAAGGGATGGCGGGGCAGGTTCCGCAACGCCAAGGGATGGCGGGGCAGGTTCCGCAACGCCAAGGGATGGCGGGGCAGGTTCCGCAACGCCAAGGGATGGCGGGGCAGGTTCCGCAACGCCAAGGGATGGCGGGGCAGGTTCCGAAACGCCAAGGGATGGCGGGGCATGTTCCGCAACGCCAAGGGATGGCGGGGCAGGTTCCGCAACGCCAAGGGATGGCGGGGCAAGTTCCGCAACGCCAAGGGATGGCGGGGCAGGTTCCGCAACGCCAAGGGATGGCGGGGCAGGTTCCGCAACGCCAAGGGATGGCGGGGCAGGTTCCGCAACGCCAAGGGATGGCGGGGCAGGTTCCGCAACGCCAAGGGATGGCGGGGCAGGTTCCGCAACGCCAAGGGATGGCGGGGCAGGTTCCGCAACGCCAAGGGATGGCGGGGCAGGTTCCGAAACGCCAAGGGATGGCGGGGCAGGTTCCGCAACGCCAAGGGATGGCGGGGCAGGTTCCGCAACGCCAAGGGATGGCGGGGCAGGTTCCGCAACGCCAAGGGATGGCGGGGCAGGTTCCGCAACGCCAAGGGATGGCGGGGCAGGTTCCGCAACGCCAAGGGATGGCGGGGCAGGTTCCGCAACGCCAAGGGATGGCGGGGCAGGTTCCGCAACGCCAAGGGATGGCGGGGCAGGTTCCGCAACGCCAAGGGATGGCGGGGCAGGTTCTGCAACGCCAATGAGCATAAAGCAGATGGCAGCATCACTGGCAGGTGGCAACTAGATGACAAATTAAATTTACCAGCTCTAGCGTAATGTTATAATTTGACCCACCAGGTGGTCCTCATCCCAGTGGAAGTTGCCATTGAAGACATGCAGAAGAAGACCCAGGAACTGGCCTTTGCTACTCACCAGGATCCAGCAGATGCCAAGATGCTGCAGATGGTCCTCCAGGGTTGCGTTGGAACAACTGTAAACCAGGTAAAGCCCTTTGGGCTGTATAAAAGAAAATAGACAGAGGTCGGATTTGAGCAGAAACGCAGTTCCCTCGGTATTTCAGTAGGGGGATCTCGATTCCAGATTGGTACAAAGGCGAGCCGTGCAATATCTTCCTATTCAGACACAGGTTTACAAAAATGTCTGTATCTTAGAGCGTTTTCCCGGGTCTGCAACACATTGGGGATAAGTGGTATTGACAAGGTGAAGCGTCACAGAAGAAGCTCCTTCTGCTGCTGTTTGCCTCCCCCTTTTTCGTGAACGCAGGGGTTTGTTGCTGTTGTGACATCAGCGATGTTTGTCAGTGTTTGCAACCTCGGCAAACACTGTCACCTCCTGAATACCCCCCCCCGTAGTGGTTTCTGCATCCTATGTGTGTGTATCTCGCAGTCGGCGCTAATATTGTCCGGCATTCACGTTTTCTGCTTGTTTTTTTTGCTCTGGTGGTTTATAAAGAGGATAAAACACCCCGTTACTCTGCTTTCACACCCCGTGTACTTCCCGCGTGCAGACCATAACCGCTCTCCTTTTGTTTCCGAATGATGAATAAAGGCTTTAATTATTATTATTTTTTTTAAATTTTTTTTCGTTAAAATCAAAGCGAAAATAATTCGAGTTATAATTATTTAAATATTCAGCACAAATTCTAGACACGAGTCGAAAGCTGAACACACTGAACCGCAGAGCGTCTCCGATTTCGCGCTTTATAAGGACATAAAAGCAGTTTATTCCTGTAAATCGCGCCGTGTTACTGCTGTTTGTGTTTGGGATTTTTTTATTTGTTTATTTTGCAGAATTTAATGGTTTTGTCTCTAAGGTTTTGTTACTGTTTTCTCGCTTGTCTCTCTTGACTACATACATGTAGTGGTTAGAAGGCGTCAGGGCGTTTCGTTGTGCTTTGAGTTTGGGGGTTTGTTTGTTTTGGGGGGTGTTTTTTGCATAACCCAAATTGATTTTGGCGTCTCTCGTCTCAGGGTCCCCTCGAAGTTGCCCAGGTGTTTCTGGCGGAGATTCCAGAAGATCCACGTCTGTACCGGCTACACAACAAGCTTCGCCTGTGCTTCAGAGATTTCACGAAGAGGTGAGATTCTGACGACCGCGGTGTCCTGGGTGGGCTCAAGGATCCCATGGGGACAAAAATAAATGAATTTACGGTAGAGAAGAGGAGGCGTAAAGTCCTGTGCTTTCTCTTTGAAGCGTAGATGGATGCTGGTGGGTCACATTCAATGCTCCCTCAGCACCTCTGTGTCAATGTGTCTGTCCTGCTAACCCTACAACTAAACCTAATTATAACCCTAACTCTACCCTTTTCTTTTCTGCACTAAACTACACCCGATCCCGATGTCAATGTAGTTTCAATATACTAAAACGAAGCAAACATCTATTCACACAATGGCCGTTCTGTTGTTTGAAGCAATTGTCAATTATTTTATGTACTCGCCATAACAGGATTTTTTATTTTTTATTCTGTGACTTTTTCTCATCGCCGGTAATAAAGTCAGCCACAGGGTGGCACTCTTACATTAGGATACCCCTCATTGTGCCTCTGCCAGTCTACCCCATCCCTCCCAAACACATATCTCTGACCCATCCCCCATAGTGCCTCCACATTACATCAGTTCTCTTAATCCCTTTGCATTTCTCCGTTTTGCTCTGCGCATGGATGTGGACGCAGATTGCTGAGCGGTACCTTAACTTTCAATAGCTGGCAGCGGGCCTGTATTCTGCTCCAGTGCAGCCCCTGCGTAAATCTGGCCCTTGGCGTGGTACAGGTATGGACAGAGGATATGTGACGATTTGCCGTTCTTCTTCTAGCTGCGAGGACGCCTTAAGAAAGAACAAAAGCCTGATAGGCCCAGATCAGCGAGAATATCAACGGGAGCTGGAGAGAAATTACCTGCGTCTGAGGGAAGCGCTCAGCCCTTTAACGTCTCGCAGGATCCCGCAGCTCTACAGTGACCTCCTGCCCCACACCAGCGCCAGGTACACGGCCGGCTCTGTCTAGATGCACCGTGCATGTCTTCTTACACTTTGTTTTTCGATGGTCTGCAGATACAGCTCCGGTTAATAGGAGCATAAGATAAGTGCCTCATGGCGATCAGTGAGCACAAGCCAAATCTGCAGATCCCAGACAGGTCCTGGCCCAGAATGCGGAGCAGGAGCAAAGCCCAGCTGCAGCTCCAGCCACAGGGTTGTATCCGGAGGTCGGAAGAGTCTGGTATTACAAAATAGATTGTGAGGGAAGCAGGAGGTTTAAGTATTCAAGACTGCATTCACAGGTCTTCCCTTCTGCTGTCAGGGCTTCATGTGAGCCCTTCGACATGCCTTTTTTTTTGCCTGGGCTCTTCCTATGCTGCAAAGTCTTTTCCATGCTTTGATGCAAATCCATGACACGTTATTGGAAGGTGTTGATAATCCCTATGTGGTCCTTGCAAAAGCAGTCACCGTCCACACTGGGCAATAGGTAGAGCATCTTTCAGGGTTCTGACTGGATGGGTAAGGGGACCTGGGCCCTAGCTATTGGCATAGGGGAAAATGGGCACTGGATAAAGTGACATAATCCCTGGCTATGGTGAAATGTGCCCTGTCTTCACAATATTCGTTCTCAGTCTGCTAATGTGAAGAGAGGAGAAGGTCAGTGTTATGTAGGAATAATGAATAAACAAAGATAACAAACCCTTCCTCCCCCGAGACTAGGCATCAGTTCACCTCATAGTCCTGTCGATGCTCCAATACGGACAGCGCGCCTAGGAAGGAACCTCCCCCTCCCTGATCTGTAAGCCAAGGAGACGTCTCGGATTGCATGCTGGCAGACTGAGCATGTGCAAAGTGCTTACAGACAGAGCAGATTTACCAAACCGTCCAAATAGACCAGGGGTCACCAATTTAGGACCTCCAAGGGGCCCTATTCCAACCCTGGTGCAAACGTAACCAGAGCTGTTGTAAACCTAGCAACTCCATAGACTATAATGGCTCTGGTAAGTTTACAACAGCTCTGGTTAACATCAAGGCTGCAACAGGGCTCCGGATGTTTTGGAACTACATTTCTCACGAGGCTTAACCAAATTAATGAGTGGCACAGCATCATGGGAGATGTAATTCCAAAACAGCCGGGGGGGGGCAAGGTTACTGACATGTCCTGCTGCTGCTGTTCCTCTAAATTGATATTCTGACAGATTTTAGGAGTTTAATTTCCTTTGACTCTTTATGCTATTCTATTCAAACCCCCCCATCTCACTCAGCCTCGTAATTTTTCCAGGCAGCAAATAAATCCCCGGTAGCGTTGCTCCGCCATTGATGTCCTTGGAGTCAATAGGATTCCGTCAAGAACCATGCAAGGTTGTGTACGCTGTTAAATGTTTTTTTATAAAAATCCCTCATCGTCATCTCTACACCAGTAACCTTTTTGTGGGGTTTGGGGGGGGCTTCACTTGCTAGTCCTTGGCTTCCACTCAATAGAATAAAAAGAATAGGAAGCATAAATGTAGAGTTGGCTGCTGCAAAAGTGTATCAGGAGTTGCGGTTCTACTTGGAAGAGCAGCAGAGCCGCTGACGTTATCGGCTCATCTGGAATAGAGCCTCATATTAGTTTTGTATTATTGTGTTTCCACACTATATGACAGATTAACACATACATATATACGCAGACTGGGGGTGTGTGAATTTACCTATTGTGTTCTCCCTGTTCCAGAGATTCTGTGACGCGCTCCAGTTTACGCAGGATTGAAGCCTGAGGATGTTCACCAGATCACTGCCTCTTGGGGTGAATCCCTTCGGGAGGTCACGCTCCTCCGGTGCCTTCCTTACCAGAGGGTTGTGAATGGTCGGTGGTAGATGTGGAATTTCTGACGCTGTGCGGAGCAAAGCTGAAGGTTTTGTCAGACCCATCTGCGATCATCTAGGAGACCCCATCCACATGGGCGCTACAGACTATGAATCTGACCCAAAATTCCCCACCCCACAAATGTCCACACTGCACTAGGATTTTTTATATATCTATATGGCTGCTGCGCCATGTTGGAAATGTTAAAAAAAAAAAAGAGGATGTAATGGGAAATGGTTTTATAGCGGTCATGTTAACGGTTTGAACCGTGTCTTACTCTCAGGGACCTGCTTCAGCCCACGAACAGAGATGTCATGGCAAGGTCACACGACGCGCGTTTTAAATCCAAGGGTATTTCTCTTTTGTAATTTATTGTTTTTGTGTTTTTTGTTTTTTTTAAGGGCACTGGGCATTTTAAATGGTGCCGCTCTAGCTCCTGGTTGGCAACGCTTGAGAAAGTCCCGTATCTGGGATGGTTTCTGTGCAGAGTTTTTCAGTTTGCCACTCTAACACACAGCGTGAGACTCGCTCGTTAATGATGCGGGAGGTGAAACCTGGTTACAGCGTAGTGATTGTAATACATGGCAGTGGGGAGGTATACGATGGATAAAGATGTCAAACCCTGTTCAGTATATTTGTACAGTCACTGTATCTACCTACTGTCTCTGTCAGTCACTGTCACCATGTGTCCTCCTGTCACTCAGCACTTCTGTGTCAATGTGTCTGTCCTGCTGTCACTCTGCACCTCTGTGTCAATGTGTCTGTCCTGCTGTCACTCTGCACCTCTGTCAATGTGTCTGTCCTGCTGTCCCTCTGCACCTCTGTGTCATTGTGTCTGTCCTGCTGTCCCTCAGCACCTCTGTGTCAATTTGTCTGTCCTGCTGTCCCTCAGCACCTCTGTGTCAATTTGTCTGTCCTGCTGTCCCTCAGCACCTCTGTGTCAATTTGTCTGTCCTGCTGTCCCTCAGCACCTGTGTCAATGTGTCCTGCTGTCCCTCAGCACCTGTGTCAATGTGTTTGTCCTGCTGTCCCTCAGCACCTCTGTCAACGTGTGTGTCCTGCTGTCCCTCAGCACCTCTGTCAATGTGTCTATCCTGCTGTCCCTCAGCACCTCTGTCAATGTGTCTGTCCTGCTGTCCCTCAGCACCTGTGTCAATGTGTTTGTCCTGCTGTCCCTCAGCACCTCTGTGTCAATGTCTGTCCTGCTGTCCCTCAGCACCTCTGTGTCAATGTGTCTGTCCTGCTGTCCCTCAGCACCTCTGTGTCAATGTGTCTGTCCTGCTGTCCCTCAGCACCTGTCAATGTGTCTGTCCTGCTGTCCCTCAGCACCTCTGTCAATGTCTGTCCTGCTGTCCCTCAGCACCTCTGTGTCATTGTGTCTGTCCTGCTGTCCCTCAGCACCTCTGTGTCAATGTCTGTCCTGCTGTCCCTTAGAGTTACTGTCCTGTTACACAGCATCACCAAGTCTCCCCTGCTGTCACTGATCGTTTCTATTTCTCTCCTGCTGACACTCAATGTATCCATTTCTCTCTGGTCACGCATTGTTACTTTGTCCTGTTGTCACTGTGTCTCGTCACTTTCCTAGCTCTCATGATGTCACTTGTTTTCACTACGTCTCTTCTAATGTCACTGTTGCTCCTGATGTCACTGTGTCTCTCCTGTCACTTCTATACAGAGAGGGAGCAGGATACAAGTTACTCTTGACGTCTGCTCATCACAAAACACGCAGAGCAGGGGTCCGCAAAAAATCTGATTAAAAAGTGGATGCCCGGTTCCCTTTCTTCTTCATTCAGTGTCTGTCCTTCTGCCACTCACTGTCACCGTGTCTGCCATGCTGTCAATGTCACACTGTCTCTCTTATCTGTGTCATTGTGTTCTGCTGTCCGTGTCACTTTGTCTGCCCTGCTGTGTCACGGTGTTCTTTTATCAGTGTCACGGTGTCTGCTGTGCTGTCACTCATCCTCCCTGTGTCATGTTCTCATTCACTGGTTACCCTGCCAAGTATCCTCGTCTCTGTCCTGTCGCTCGCTGTGACTGTGGGACCGGGCCTTTACACTAATGACACTGCTGGTCCTGTTGTCGCACAGTATCGCTGTTTTTGACAAGTTGGCAGATTTCTGTCTCTGATGCACAATGTGTCAGCAGACCACTTTTACCCAAGTTCCCTTTCTGTCACATTGAGAGTTTTTTTTTTTTTTTTTTAAATAAAACTTTAATACTTGGTTCTGGTTTAACAATGAATAAACACCATGTGTGTGATTTTAGTTCTACATAACGCCTTAAGCAGTGACTCGTACGCACGGCGGCGCGCAGAGGACAGCGAGTGCGGCCACGTTCATCCATACACGAGGAGAAAACCCTGTGCGATAAGTGATGAAATGTACCCAGGATTCTGATTATGCGTGGAGAATGTCAGCGTATGGGAAATAAACCTCCCATGGACAGGGTTTACCCACTCCTCTGGTATACATGGATAATAAGGGAGGTACATGTCATGTCTGAACACTAAAGTATCCATGTAATTGGGCAGACTAGATGGGCCGAAAGGTTCTTATCTGCCGACATTTTTCTGTTTCTATCACTCACGACACAGGCCCGATCTCTCTCTGTGCTACAGTAAACAGACTTCATTCTAATATAATGTGTGATTGCGTGTAGCACCATGGCCACTTCTCTTGCTTCCTGCTGGCTGTGGGATGCTAGAAGTGTTATTTTTATAGCAATACAAGGGTTAATGAGTAGAGAGCACAGATCTGTTTAATGACAGGGATCGGCAACCTTTGCCCTCCAGATTTTTGGAACTACATCTCCCATGACGCACAGCCACTCATTAGGTTAGTCAACCTGAGCATCATGGGAGATGTAGTTTGTTTTTTAACCAGGAAGGATACATTGAGATTTCTCTTGTTTTCAAGTATGTCCTGGGTTCAAGAGCATTTCAATTTTACAGTTGTTACAGAAATACAAAGTAATAAATGCAAGATATTAAAAACAAAACACAAATATACAGATTAACACGGAAAATAAAAATGTAACATAGTGACTATATTACTTACATGTTTACAGGTGCATTCTGACATCTGGAGAGCCTGGTCGATCACCCCTAGTTTATGGTACAGGGATGGAGAATGACTGGAGCACAGTCCTGTTCATGATTCCAGGAGGGTTAATGAGCAGAGAAAAGTCTGTTTATGGTACTGGGAGGGTTAATGAGTACAGGGTTGTTTATGGTACCGGGAGGGTTAAGGAGTACAGGGTTGTTTATGGTACCGGGAGGGTTAATGAGTACAGGGTTGTTTATGGTACCGGGAGGGTTATTGACTGGTGTACAGGTCTGTTTATGGTCATTGGGGGGGGGGGGGGGTTAAACTGTTAATGGACACTCAATGGTATGTGTTTTCTTCACAGAAACCCCCCACCGGCACAACGGCAAAATCTAGATAAAACACAGGAGACTGAAAGGGGAGCTCTGCTCCCATCTGCAGCATCTTGTACACAGAGCAGCATGCAGAGCAAGCCAATTATACCGTATATGCAAAGAACAGGGCATGCCTCTCCCCACCTATACCATTATATACCGAGAATAGAGCACACTGCAGTCCACCTCCACTATATACAGGGCACGCTGTGGCCCACCTATACTGTGTATATACAAAGAGAATGGGCCACACCGCGCCCCACCTATACCATTATACACAGATTGGGCCGCACCCCACCTATACTATTAAACACAGATCCTGCCGCACCCCACCTATACCATTATACACAGATCAGGCCGCACCCCACCTATACCATTATACACAGATTGGGCCGCACCCCACCTATACCATTATACACAGATTGGGCCGCACCCCACCTATACCATTATACACAGATTGGGCCGCACCCCACCTATACCATTATACTCAGATCAGGCCGCACCCCACCTATACCATTATACACAGATTGGGCCGCACCCCACCTATACCATTATACACAGATCAGGCCGCACCCCACCTATACCATTATACACAGATCGGGCCGCACCCCACCTATACCATTATACACAGATTGGGCCGTGCCCCACCTATACCATTATACACAGATTGGGCCGTGCCCCACCTATACCATTATACACAGATCGGGCCGTGCCCCACCTATACCATTATACACAGATTGGGCCGTGCCCCACCTATACCATTATACACAGATTGGGCCGTGCCCCACCTATACCATTATACACAGATTGGGCCGTGCCCCACCTATACCATTATACAAAGATCGGGCCGTGCCCCACCTATACCATTATACACAGATCGGGCCGTGCCCCACCTATACCATTATACACAGATCAGGCCGCGCCCCACCTATACTATTATACACAGATCAGGCCGCGCCCCACCTATACCATTATACACAGATCGGGCCGCGCCCCACCTATACTATTATACACAGATCAGGCCGCGCCCCACCTATACTATTATACACAGATCATGCAGCGCCCCACCTATACTATTATACACAGATCAGGCCGCGCCCCACCTATACTATTATACACAGATCAGGCCGCGCCCCTCTATTCTATTATACACAGATCAGGCTGCGCCCCTCCTATACTATTATATACACAGATCAGGCTGCGCCCCTCCTATACTATTATACATAGTGCCGCGCCCCTCCTATACTATTATATACACAGATCAGGCGCGCCCCTCTATTATACACAGATCGCGCCGCGCCCCTCCTATACTATTATACACAGATCGCGCCGCACCCCACCTATACTATTATATACACAGATCGCGCCGCACCCCACCTATACTATTATGCACAGATCATGTTGCGCCCCACATAGACTATTATACACAGAAAACGGACCCCACCTATACTATTATACACAGAAAACGGGCCCCGACGCGCCCCACATACACCATTATATGCAGAGAACAGAGCAAGCTGCGCCCCACCTACGTTGAATATACAGAGAACGGGACATGCCGCAGCCCACCTCTACCGTGTATACAGCTAACAGGGCACACTCCACCATTGTTTTGTTTTGAGGTCAGCGGCTTTGTCCACATTTCACCTACAAACCAAACACTTTCCACGCAGGAACATGACAGAGATTTCAAAGTGTTGCCTCCAAATTCCCCAGATCTCAATCAGACCGGGCATCTGTAGGATGTGCTGGAATAACAAATCCCATTGATAGGCGACCCCCCAGCTTGCAGGACTTAAAGAAGCTGCTGCTAGTGTTTTGGTTCAGAGATCTTGGAGTCCATGTCTTGATCCATCAGAGCTGTTTTGGCAGCACAAGGGGGACCTATGTGATTTTAGGCAGGTGGTTTTAATGTTGTGGCTGATCAGTGTATACCAGGACCTTACAACGTCGTACACTGAAAACCATCATCTGGATGTATTTAGCCCATTGGATAAAATGTCCAACGTGATTACTGTGTCTATATTATACATAGCAAACTCCACCACATGGGAATAATCGGAAACGCGCAGTCGTTTACATTGCGTGCAGCGCAGATGTTACAGCAGCTTTTCCTCTGGGGTAAATGTATGATAAAAATAACAAAGTAACACAACCACAGGCAACTCACAAAAACTGAAGACCAACAAATGTATATCAGGATTTCTTAAAGGGACAGCATCCACTATGTCCGTGTTTCCCATCCCTGGTCCTCAGGTTCCTCTAACTGGCCAGGTTTGCAGGGTATGTGAAGCGCAGCACCGGTGCCCCAAAACTGATACATGACCCCCTCCCTTTCTAATGCAATGTCCCCATAAAGCTACTTTCCCGAAAACCTCTGCCTGCTGCCATATTGTCACAATGCACACATACATACACACGGTACGGGCTGGGTGGAGTAGAGGTAACATCACGCTCTGCATGGAGAGAGCCTGTGGAGACATGGGTTCGATCCCAGCAAGAGCACCTCTCCAGTAAGTGTCCTTGGGCGAGACACCTTATTGTACATACTCGCCACCCAGGACATACTTGAAAACGGGAGAAATCTCAATGTATCCTTCCTGGTAAAATACTCTCTCAAAAAAAAATAAATGGGAATTTGGGAACCATTTCCCCCACTGGCAGTTGTGGTTAAGAGGAATGGGCCAAGGTTGTGGCTTTTTTATTCTTGTCCGTTTACGAAAAACACAAAGCTCAATGGAATCACCAGACGTAGCCGGATCCAGGAGACAAAACGGCTCCAGCTCCAATGAGGGAAAAGGTGCCCGTCTGGACTAGAGAATGGGTCACGGTGCCATCGAGGCGGAGAATTCATCCCAACTTGGTAGTAGGGGCACTACGGGGTAAACGCTTCCTCTCGAAGTTCCAGTGGACCCAAAGCCACCCGTTATATGGCCATATGGGGCTGGTGAGGTGGTAAATTTAGGTCACAATCTAAATAACCAAGGTGGAAAAATAGTTTCCATCGTAATTCACTGTAGATCAACACTTAAAAACCCCAGGAGTTTATTCCCCGGTGTTACACACGATGGAGCATTGCCACCGTTTACTAATTTTACAGACGAGAAATGGCGGTGCTGTTGTTCGCTTGACGCTCCCCTGTCTGCTGAATTTCCTGCACTGGATTGACGAAGTTCACCGTAGTTGCAACAGATGTGATTTTTACCCTTGTCTGCAGCTACGGCGTACTCTGGTGTAGGAATAGATCGATATACCTTTTTCAGACCCAATTCCGATTATCGCAGCCTTTCTGGCCGATCGCTGAAATTCTGTAACTTTAACCCCTTGGCTGTGGATGACGTGAGGGAGACGTCACGGGGTTTCTCTGCAACATGCGGAGGACATCCCCCACACATCACAGGATTTCAACAGCCAAGAGAGAGATCTCAACCACTCCGGTGGGAGTCCCACATTTGTCTGACTTCCTTGAAGTCAGGCTGTTTCGTGGGACCCCTCCCAGTGCACACACACCTCATTGCACTGGTACGCGATGACCTCATTTTTAGGCGCCACCCAGCAGAGCCAGGTGGTGTCTGAAGGGGAGGGGGGTCCTTTGGACCCTTCTATCTGCATCCAGGCAGCGAAAAAAAGAAGAGGCATCGCTGGTAAGGACACTGACCTTTCCAATGATGCCCTTCTTAACCCTTTAGCGTTGGATACTGCTGAGGACTCGCTCAGCATGTTTGTCCCAGTACTACGGTCCGGCACAGATCGCAGACTTGTCCCAGAGGAAGCTGACGTCTTGGATGTCAGGCCTGCCTCTGTGGCCGCCCACTGACATAGCATGGGCGCGATGACGTCAGAAAGGGACGCCCCTACCAATCCCTATGGCAGAGATACGAGGGTCCAAAGGACCCCCGTATCTCCTAATCCATGGCAGCTAAAGGGTCATGTTTGGTCTCGTTGAGCATGGACTTTTCAATGATACCAAAACAAGACCAGGTTATGTGTAAAAAAATATATATAAATAAAAGAATAAAAAATCGATAATTTGTGTTTTTCCATTTGTCACATACAGTGGCAAGAAAAGGTATGTGAACCCTTTGGGATTACGTGGAGTTTTGCATGAATTGGTCATAAAATGCTCTGATCTTCATCTAAGTCACAACAATCTGAAAAACACAGTCTGCTTAAAATAATAGAACACAAACATTATATGTTTTCATGTGTTTATTGAATATAACATGTAAACATTCACAGTGCAGGGTGGGAAAAGTATGTGAACCCCTAGCCTAATGACTTCTCCAAGAGCTAATTGGAGCCAGGAGTGAGCCAACCTTGAGTCCAATCAGTGTGATATTATTGGATGTGTTGCTGAAAGCTGTCCTGCCCTTTAAAAACACACAACAGTTTTGGCTTTACTGGTTTCAAGAAGCACTGCCTGATGTGAACCATGCCTCGCAGAAAAGAGCTCTCAGAAGACCTACGATCAAGAATTGTTGACTTGCATGAAGCTGGAAAAGGTTACAAAAGTATCTCTGAAAGCCTTGATGTTCATGTGTCCACGGTAAGACAGACTGTCTACAAATGGAGAAAGTTCAGCACTGTTGCTACTCTCCCTAGGTGTGGTCGTCCTGTAAAGATGACTGCAAGAGAACAGCGCAAAATGCTTAATGAGGTAAAGAAGAATCCTAGAGTGTCAGCTAAAGACTTACAGAAATCTCTGGTACATGTTAACATTTATTGTTGACACTTCTACAATAAGGAAAACCTTAAACAAGAATGGAGTACACGGGAGGACTCCTGGAGGAAGCCATTGCTGTCCAAAAAGAATATTGCAGCACGTTTGAAGTTTGCAAAAGAGCACCTGGATGTTCCACAGCACTACTGGCAAAATATTCTGTGGACAGATGAAACCAAAATTGAGTTGTTTGGAAAAAACACACAACACTATGTGTGGAGAAAAAAAGGCACAGCACACCAACATCAAAACCTCATCCCCACTGTAAAACATGACGGAGGGAGCATCATGGTTTGGGGCTGCTTCGCTGCCTCAGGGCCTGGACGGATTGTTGTCATTGATGGAAAAATGAATTCCAGAGTTTATTAAGACATTTTGCAGGAAAACGTAAGACCATCTGTCCGCCAACTGAAGCTCCGCAGAGGATGGGTGATGCAACAGGACAATGACCCAAAGCATACAAGTAATTCAACAAAAGAATGGCTTCAACAAAACAAAATACCCCTTCTGGAGTGGCCCAGTCAGAGTCCTGACCTCAACCCGATTGAAATGCTGTGGCATGACCTTAAGAGAGCGATTCACACCAGACATCCCAAGAATATTGCTACACTGAAACAGTTTTGTGAAGAGGAGTGGTCCAAAATTACTCCAGATCGTTGTGCAGGTCTGATCTGCAACTACAGGAAACGTTTGGTTGAGGTTATTGCTGCCAAAGGAGGGTCAACCAGTTATTAAGTCCAAAGGTTCACATACTTTTTCCACCCTGCATTGTGAATGTTTACATGTTATGTTCAATAAACACATGAAAACATGTTTGTGTTGTATTATTTTAAGCAGACTGTGTTTCAAATTGTTGTGACTTAGATGAAGATCAGAGCACATTTTATGACCAATTCATGCAAAACTCCACGTAATCCCAAAGGGTTCACATACTTTTTCTTGCCACTGTATATAATTAGCAATACCACTGCCATTACCTTCGCATTTTCCATGCCAGACCCAAGGTCATTGTTTTATACATAGTCATTTTATTCATAAAACACAATCAGGTCTATTCAAAGAAAAGTGAACATCAGGAGAATGACTGGAGAAGTGAAAATTCTAGGTCAAAATAGCCAAACCAGACAAATTCTCCCATTTACAGTATCTCACTTTCCAAATTGGCTATTTGGTCTAGATTGTTCTCTCTTCCTGTCAATTCTCCTGAGATGCACCTTTCTTTGAATAGACCTGCAAGTGTTAAAATACAAGCGAAAAAAATTGTATTTTCACTTTTCGTAAAAATCGTGTATTTTCTCAGAAATGGGAACCTGTTACTGTATTTTTCTATTTTTTTTTTTTTTTTTTTTAACGAGTGCTCCCTAGAATATATACAGTTGTGTTCAAAATTATTCAACCCCCAATGCTGTAAAGGGTTTTAGGGAATTTAGTGTACATTTGTAATTGTATTCAGAATGAAATCCTACAAGGACTTTTTAAAGAACCATATGCAACTAAAATGACATCAATTGGTTTTGTAATACAGTAGTAAATGTTTCTTTTGTGAATTCTTCATTGACACAATTATTCAACCCTTTAAAGACTACCACTCTGAAGAACAGAGGTTCATTCAAGTGTTTTCAATCAGGTATTGAAAACACCTGTGGATGTCACGGAGCAGCAATAAAGCATAATAAGCACCAATTAGGCAGCTTTAAAATGACTGTGATACTCAGCTCCTTCTAGACATTTACTGGTGTGGTTACAAACATGGTGAAGTCAAGAGAAGAGGTGATTACTCTTCACAGGAAGGGCAATGGCTATAAGAAGATTGCAAAGATGTTAAACATACCAAGAGAGACCATAGGAAGCATCATTCGCAAATTCAAGGCAAAGGGCACTGTTGAAACGCTACCTGGTCGAGGCAGATAGAAGATGCTGACTTCGACTGCTGTGCGCTACCTGAAGCGTAGAGTGGAGAAAAGTCCCCGTGTGACTGCTGAGGAACTGAGAAAAGATTTGTCAGATGTGGGTACTGAAGTTTCAGCTCAGACAATACGGCGCACACTGCGTAATGAAGGCCTCCATGCCAGAACTCCCAGGCGCACCCCCTTGCTGTCTCCAAAGAATAAGAAGAGTCGACTGCAGTATGCCAAAAGTCATGTGGACAAACCACAGAAGTTTTGGGATAGTGTTCTGTGGACTGATGAAACAAAATTAGAACTGTTTGGGCCCATGGATCAACGCTGTGTTTGGAGGAGGAAGAACAAGGCCTATGAAGAAAAGAACACCTTGCCTACTGTGAAGCATGGCGGGGGGGGGTCAATCATGCTTTGGGGCTGTTTTGCTTCTGCAGATACAGGGAAGCTTCAGCGTGTGCAAGGTACCATGAATTCTCTTCAGTACCAGGAGATATTGGATGACAATGTGATGCAGTCCGTCACAAACCTGAGGCTTGGGAGACGTTGGACCTTTCAACAGGACAATGATCCCAAGCATACCTCCAAGTCCACTAGAGCATGGTTGCAGATTAAAGGCTGGAACATTTTGGAGTGTCACCTGCCTCAAATCCGATTGAGAACCTCTGGTGGGACTTAAAGAAAGCAGTTGCAGTGCGCAAGCCTAAGAATGTGACTGAACTGGAGGCTTTTGCCCATGACGAATGGGCGAAGATACCCGTAGATCGCTGCAAGACACTTGTGTCAAGCTATGCTTCACGTTTAAAAGCTGTTAGTACAACATCCTTTTACAGTTATAAGTACTAAGATTGAATGTCACTTGGGGGTTGAATAAAACTGATAATGATGTGAGCACAGAAAAGACATTTGTGGTTATTTCATTATAAATGTTATGTTATATTTGTCTGACCTACATGTGCCTCTTTGATTTAATTGTAAGCAAGATGACTGAATGATCAAAATCAATGTCAAACTGGCCAAAACACTCAATTTCAGTGCGGGTTGAATAATTTTGAACACAACTGTAACCGCAAAGGCTCGGATGATAAAATGTGAAAAAAATATATATTTTACACACTATAAATGATTGAAATCGGAATGGAAATTCATTATTTTACATTTTTTTGTTGTAGCATTCCGTCAAGACATGACGTATACATTAGACGCAAAAGAGAGGTGGGATCTTCAAGTGAGGAAAAAAGAATTTATTCGGGTACAGCAAACCTCAAGACAAAATCATGTGACGTTTCGACCCGCAGGTCTTAATCATACATATACACACATCAAAAAAAACCTTTTACTTATACCACCTAGATTGCTTGCATGCTTCTGCAATTAACCAATTATGTGATTAAATATTTAAAGCCGATGAATCATATTATAGACATGCAGCCCCAAGAATATTGGGGAAAAAAAGGGGCCTAGTATAAAAAAAATGAATGAAATTACGTAGAAAAGAAAAAAACGTTTTTATGGTATTCTACATATGCGTATCGTGTAACTTATATGCAACTGCATAATAAAAACGAGAACACATATATCTACAGATACTGATTGTTCAGTTATTGGTATGTTATATTATTCTTAGACATCTTAGACACCCCTCCAATTTTCTTTTAACTTTTTAAACCCTTTTTCTCTTTTTTTCTTTATCTTTTTTCTTTTCTACGTAATTTCATTCATTTTTTTTTATACTAGGCCCTTTTTTTCCCCCAATATTCTTGGGGCTGCATGTCTATAATATGATTCATCTGCTTTAAATATTTAATCACATAATTGGTTAATTGCAGAAGCATGCAAGCAATCTAGGTGGTATAAGTAAAAGGGTTTTTTTGATGTGTGTATATGTATGCTTAAGACCTGCGGGTCGAAACGTCACATGATTTTGTCTTGAGGTTTGCTGTACCCGAATAAATTCTTTTTTCCTCACTTGAAGATCCCACCTCTCTTTTGCTTCTACTTATCTATGGGACTTGCGGCGCCCCCTCGGTGGTGATCTCGTGAGGTCTCTCAAGTCTGGGCTCCCTTCCGGTGAAGATCGTGGTATTTTTTTTTTTTATTTTTTTTTTATGACGTATACATTAACAGAATTATTCAAAGAGATTTGAAAAGTCACCACACGTTCGGTGACTTTTCGTTCTCTTCTATTCGGTGCAAATCGGCTTTCCCATTTCGGAGACCCTGCGGTGTATTCAGCAAGCACCACAGGGCTGTCGAAGTGCAAGGCAAGCTGCTGAAAACTCGGCGAATGCACGCCGAAAACCTGTAAAAAACATCTGGATTAACCCGTCGAAGACGCCGGAAAAACCCGAGCAGGAGCCGAAAACACGCAGCGAAGCAGCTGAGACCGCAGACGAGGCAGTGAATAAATTAGCAAAACAGTTTGCATGAATGATTGAAAAGTGAAACGCTGTTTGCAAAGAAACTAATGAGCGAAAAATGTCTGAAATTTGCATATGAGGTCCAGGGAATGATAATAAAGAGGGCTGTTACAGAAAAAATAAGTAAACATAAAAAAATATATATATATATATATCGGACTTTTAAAAAAAAAAAAAAAAAAAAACAGAAAAATGCTTAAAATATCCTAAAAAATCTATAAATAAAGAGACTCTTTACTGCAGAATTTTATAATGAACGGTTTATTAGATATTGAATTAAAACCAGAATATTTTTACCATTGAAGCCTATGGGATTCGCCTGAATAAACCTGCCGAATTAAACCACCGAATGGCAGGGCATTTCGTCAACTTTTCACTGCTGGTTTGTGTTCTCTGAATAGCCGAAGCAGTGCTTTTTTATGGGGATTTCACTGTCCTCGAACAGGCACCGAATGTGCAGGCAATTTGTCAGGATTTGGCGTATTGCCTGCTCTCTGGATAGCCGAATGGCCAAGAAAGGTAACCGAACGCTGATTTTCAGCGTACGGTTACCTCTCTCCAGCCATTTGGATCTCTTTGAATTACCCTGATAATAATGATATTTTATGGATCTGTCGAGTCTGCTAAAAATAAGAATATATAATTTGGGTCCTACAATAAAACACGACTTCAAATCGCGATTAAACATGTGAGCACGAAACGGTCAAAATGAGCTCAGCAGTGAAGGGGTTAAACTTGTGAAAAAGAAACAGATACAAGTCTGACATTATGCCATTAACTGAATACATTTAATAAAATTGTAAAGATAGCACCAAGCCCATTTTATTCATTCAATTTAATATAAAATAAATATTTTTATTTTAAAAAAAACAAAACAACATAGCCGTGTCTGGTATCATTGGAAAGGCCAGACTATCCGGGTTATTCAGAGAGAGGTGAAACTCAGGAGAATGACTGGAGAAGTGAAAATTCTTGGTCAAAATAGTTTTTCACCTTTCTCTGAATAACCCTGTAACACCTTTGCAATGATACCTCATATGATATGACCAGGTAATGTGAGAAAATCTCTAGATCAGCGCCGGATCAGCTGCGGGTCTTCGCGTGTTGCGACTGCAGTAAGCTGCCTTGGCAAAATGTTGGGAATATCAGCAATGAAAAGGCCGATTATTGGTAATTTGCAGAATATCGGCTCCGGATAATCATCCAATTCCTGCTTTGGTGCAACAATGGTGCTTAGAGAATAAAACAAACGATATTGATTGACTGAGATAGTAAATAAAATTTAACTTTTATTGGAAACTAAGAAACAGAACAACATAATGACAAACCAACGAATAGATAAAAAGTCTCTGTGGCTCCAGGCAGCGTAATAAATGTCACATAGGGTACTAATAGGGATGTGCGTTTCGGAATTTCGGAATTTCCCGATTCGTGTTTTCGGATGCGGCCGAATTTCCGAAAATTTTTAGATCCGAAAATGGCAGATCCGAAAAGTTTTCCGAGCCAAAACGAAATATTTTCGGAATTTTCGAATGGACTTGAAATGTGTCAAATCGAAATTTATTGCTTTGAAACGAGGAGAACAGATGTTCAGAAAAAACGAAAATTTCCGAAATTACGAAAAGTCGATACAAAAAACGAGCAAAGTGACACGAAAATACGAAAAACGGTCGATATTCCGAAAACATGTACAATTACGAAAAACGAAAATTTCGAAATTACAAAAAGTCGATACAAAAGCGAGCAAAGTGACACGAAAATATGAAAAATGGTCGATATTCTGAAAAAATGTACACGAAAAACGAATCGAGCCGAACCGAATCGAAACAGAAATCAGTCGAAACGAGCCGAATCGAAAAGTTTAAAAATCCGAAAAATCGAACCGAAAAAAAAATCGGTGCACAAGCCTAGGTACTAGATGCACCTAGATAAGTCTCTCATAGCAGATACAGACAAACAAGCTAAACTCTGTCAACTCCTATCAAAGTAAAGAAAGGGGCTTTGTGGGTCGGCATAATAGGACAGAGAGAAGCTGCTATAGAGAGAGAGAGTTCCCAATAGGATGAGTGGCAAGTGAAATTGCAATAGGTAAAGGAAAGGTTGAGGCCCAAAATCAATGCTGGGAGTGCTACCAGAATAGCGCCAACTCACCCCAAGATTAACACCAAGCCAAAACTCAATTCAATGAGTTCAATGTGTGTTTTTCTTATATTTTTTTCTAAAAAGACACCCGCACACCCTGAATATATGGAGGAGCCCCTAAAAAGACACCCGCACACCCTGAATATATGGAGGAGCCCCTAAAAAGACACCCGCACACCCTGAATATATGGAGAAACCCCTAAAAATACACCCGCACACCCTGAAAATATGGAGACGCCCCTAAAAAGACACCCGCACACCCTGAATATATGGAGGAGACCCTAAAAAGACACCCGCACACCCTGAATATATGGAGGAACCTCTAAAAAAGACACCCGCACACCCTGAATATATGGAGGAGCCCCTAAAAAGACACCGTCCCGCACACCATGAATATATGGAGGAGCCCCTAAAAAGACACCCGCACACCCTGAATATATGGAGGAGCCCCTAAAAAGACACCCGCACACCCTGAATATATGGAGGAGCCCCTAAAAAGACACCCGCACACCTTGAATATATGGAGGAGTCCCTAAAATGACACCCACACACCCTGAATATATGGAGGAACCCCTAAAAAGACACCCGCACACCCTGAATATATGGAGGAACCCCTAAAAAGACACCCACACCACCCTGAATATATGGAGGAGTCCCTAAAAAGACACCCGCACACCTGAATATATGGAGGAGCCCCTAAAAAGACACCCACACACCCTGAATATATGGAGGAGCCCCTAAAATGACACCCGCACACCCTGAATATATGGAGGAGCCCCTAAAAAGACACCCGCACACCCTGAATATATGGAGGAGCCCCTAAAAAGACACCCGCACACCCTGAATATATGGAGGAGCCCCTAAAAAGACACCCGCCCACCCTGAATATATGTAGGAGCCCCTAAAATGACACCCGCACACCATGAATATATGGAGGAGCCCCTAAAATGACACCCGCACACCCTGAATATATGGAGGAGCCCCTAAAAAGACACCCGCCCACCCTGAATATATGTAGGAGCCCCTAAAATGACACCCGCACACCCTGAATATATGGAGGAGCCCCTAAAAAGACACCCGCACACCCTGAATATATGTAGGAGACCCTAAAATGACACCGCACACCCTGAATATATGGAGGAGCCCCTAAAATGACACCCGCACACCATGAATATATGGAGGAGCCCCTAAAAATACACCCGCCCACCCTGAATATATGTAGGAGACCCTAAAATGACACCCGCACCCTGAATATATGGAGGAGCCCCTAAAAAGACACCCGCCCACCCTGAATATATGTAGGAGCCCCTAAAATGACACCCGCACACCATGAATATATGGAGGAGCCCCTAAAAATACACCCGCACACCATGAATATATGGAGGAGCCCCTAAAATGACACCCGCCACCCTGAATATATGTAGGAGCCCCTAAAATGACACCCGCACACCATGAATATATGGAGGAGCCCCTAAAAATACACCCGCACACCATGAATATATGGAGGAGCCCCTAAAATGACACCCGCACACCCTGAATATATGTAGGAGCCCCTAAAATGACACCCGCACACCCTGAATATATGGAGGAGCCCCTAAAAATACACCCGCACACCCTGAATATATGTAGGAGCCCCTAAAATGACACCCGCACACCATGAATATATGGAGGAGCCCCTAAAAAGACACCCGCACACCCTGAATATATGGAGGAACCTCTAAAATGACACCCGCACACCCTGAATATATGAAGGAGCCCCTAAAAAGTGAAATAAGATGGATTTACACTAAAATAGGGACTGTCCTTGCTGAATAGGGACTCTTGGCACACATGGTATGTTGAATAAACCCTTTAGATTTGACCTTCTCCTGGATTCCCAGTCTTTATATCAGGGTTGTTTATTCCCCTGGCTGTGCATGAAGATCCGCCACAAATGAATCCTTTATAAACTTCCTTTAAATGATTTTCCATGATGTGAGAAAAAAAAATCTCCTTCAAAAATCCCCCCAAACCTCTGTATACTATATGTGACACCACACTGTATGAGAGTGATATACAAGGTATATAGTGCCCCACACTCCCTGCACAGGGGATACTAGCCCTTTTTTACTGTTTCAAATGATTTTCTCCCCCTTCAGTCCCACATCTGTCCCCTGCTGGCCTGTCCCTTTAAGAAGTGGTGGGGTTTAGGAAAGGGAGGGAGGGGGTGGGGAAGGGGTAGTGCTGGGGGGGTCCCAGTAAGAGGTTGAATTTAGCAGATGAGGGAGTTTTGCAGGGAGAGGGCAGAGAGGAGGCTGATCCTGGGACCAGAGCAAACAGTCTGGGTAAGCCTTGAAGAATTTGGGGGTCTCCTCTTTCATCCTTTGAGGGGTGTTGGGGTGTTATTATGGGGTTGGCATGGGGTGGGGGGTACTTGTGTGCTAGTTATTCTTCTTTTCTTTGCCCCCCTTTCCCTCCCCAGCACTTGGTGGCTATTTCTCCCTAAGTGGATCCAGATGTGCTGCCTGATCCCTGTCTGCATCCCTCTGCTCTGTGCCATGATGTGCCCATGGGTGGTGGCATTTAAATCCCTCTGCCCATTGCTGGCAGAAAGGACTGGGCATCCTTCACTTCGTTAACCCAGTAGGTGACGGAGAGCGCGCTCTTTATCTCATTAATATATATATATATTTGCCATCTCGGCGGGCACATGAAAACCCGCTGCCCAGTCTGTGCGGTGATTGGCCTTTTCACCCTTTCACTGCCAATGCTTGGGCTTTCCTCACCGCATCTGGCGCCTAAAGCGTTAAATCTTGCATATTCCTGATTTTTGGTACTCAAACGGTAAATCCTGGCTATATCACCGCAACAGGGGCATTGCGGAGAGGTACCCACCTGGTGAGGGCAACTACAGGAATATTGTCACGTTGGGAAATGCCGTGTACATTGTTGGCTGAGCATGATGAGAGTTGCAGCAGCGAGGAGGGTGAATGTGTTCCCCTGGTTTTAGGAGCCGGGAAAGGATTTCTGAGCAAGCTGGCGCTTAATATAGAGTGCAACTCCAGTCATCCTCAGCCCTTAACGTTTTGTGCTGTCGCCCAGGATGATGGGAGTTGCAAACCCCCCGCATTCCCCGTCTGCTTTGTTTTTTTTGTTTTTTAACCTTATTCTGGTTCCCTTTTTTTTATGGGAGCTGAACGCTGTCGGCCGCCCTTCCTGCGCCGGCTGCGCCACATAAGAGTTGTACTCCGTGACAGATGGAGGTCCTTAGAAGTCGCCTCTCCCTTTTTCGCAGAACTAAAAACCACATCATCTCTTGTTTTTTTTTCCTCGCTCTCCCGTCCCTCCTCGCATGATGCTTTGCTCTACGAAACAAAATGAAGTCCCAGCAGCCTCAAATTTCACTTCCAAAATGTAGGATTACGGGAATAATACCAGAGGAAAAAAATACGGTTTTAAAAAGGCAGCTTGATTTACCAAAAAATCCCCCCCCCCCCGGAAAAAAAAAACCATACACAAAAATCCTTCTGGGCTAAATGTGATTTTTATATATTTATTTTCTTTCTCGCTGGCAGAAATAATAAAATCGTTCAACTCCGAGGCAGAATTACCGCCTCAATCCCCTCAAGAGCTGACGATCTAATGGGACGCTCGCCGTTGTGGCACACATAATGGTCTGGGCGGCAGGAATTCCTGGGCTTTCTCCTGGGATGTCAGGCTTGCTCGGCTTTCTATGAGTTCCAGATTTTCTCCGCAGGATCTCTGAGGACCCACCCTGCCCGGGGGGATGCGGACGCGCAGAGTTTAGAGGGACTAAGGCGGCCGTTACGACCCCCTGACTCGATATACAGCTCCGCTTGGGAATATGAGGAGGGTAAATTAATTTTTTTTAGAAAATGTACGAGCCTGGCGCAAATAACGGGAGCGAAGAAAACCCTCAAACTGACTGGTTTTCCAGTGAGAAAAAAAAAATGGAAGTCTGTGCGGCTATGGATCCCCTTCGTATAAATATAGGATGTTATGGACCATAAATAAAGCCACGGGGTGCTCGGAGGCCCTGTAATTTCGTCAGGGGCGCCAGGAGAGAGACGACTCGGCCCAGCCCTGTGAAACGCGTTCTTTAAACCGATACGTTCATACGCAGCCCTCATATAGGCGACGCGAACAGACTAAACTCTCCTTATCAGGTCTGCATCTCACAATTATTTAAAGAGAAAAAAAAAAGGAGTTATGTAGGTAGAACGACAAGAAGAAAAGTTTGTGAACCCTCCAAGACTAGTTCCTTTGTACCTTTTAAGGTCAAGGTCCCAGTAATAAAAATATTCGTTGTAAAGAGGCGTCGTGCGGACGTGGTGTTTCAACGTCGTTTAATTACGGTTTGTGTATCCAAAACTATTTTTTTTTTTATAGAAAAAAAAATTTGCGTGAAAATTAATAATCTTTAGCTGAGGAACTCAGCGGCGCCCCCTACAGTTGGTCAGGTCGGTGGTGTAGAGGAATTAAGGCGTTCTTCTCATTGAGCTGCTGGAGAACGTTTCATGGTTTCCATGAATGGTCAAGTAACGCCAGATTCTAGGACAAAATGTGTCAGATTTTAAGCCCAGTGTAAACATAACCCGAGAGATTAACGTCTAAGAAGATGCAAAGTGTACCAGCGCTCTGGCTTGGTCAGGTTTGGATTGTTGCACCCCATGCCGGCAGTGTCTAGGGTTGGACCTTGACAGGTTCATTCAAAAATGTGCACTTACAGTTGTGTTCAAAATTATTCTACCCCCACTGAAATTGAGTGTTTTGGCCAGTTTGACATAGAATTTGATCATTCAGTCATCTTGCTTACAATTAAATCAAAGAGGCACGTGTAGGTCAGACAAATATAACATAACATTTATAATGAAATAACCACAAATGTCTTTTCTGTGCTCACATCATTATCAGTTTTATTCAACCCCCAAGTGACATTCAATCTTAGTACTTAGTACAACATCCTTTTACAGTTATAACAGCTTTTAAACGTGAAGCATAGCTTGACACAAGTGTCTTGCAGCGATCTACAGGTATCTTCGCCCATTCGTCATGGGCAAAAGCCTCTAGTTCAGTCACATTCTTAGGCTTGCGCACTGCAACTGCTTTCTTTAAGGCTAGGGTCAGACTGAGGCAGTGCGAACGCGCGTGCAGGCGCACTTAATCACGGCCGTAGTAGCAGAAAATGACGGGCAATGACGGCCAATATACGAAGTACGGTCGCACAAAAGTCCGGCTGCGCAACGCAAGTGGCAAACGAACGCATTTTGTCGAGAACGTAAAACCGCTAGTACGGTTGTACAGAGTGCGCTGCGTCCGCTAGCGGCGTGTGTGCGTGATTTGGAGATGTCAGACACTGCTAATGTCCAGCCAACATAACGTCCAGATGCACAAAGTGTTTTATTGATGATCCGTACAAAATCACGAACGCAAATGCGCATAGTATGACCGCTATCGCGTACTCCGTGAAAAAATGCGTCCATTCGTTCGAACGCACTTTTTCACAGACAACGTGAAAATGCGTTCGTCTGACCCTAGCCTAAGTCCCACCAGAGGTTCTCAATCGGATTTAAGTCAGGTGACTGCGATGGCCACTCCAAAATGTTCCAGCCTTTAATCTGCAACCATGCTCTAGTGGACTTGGAGGTATGCTTGGGATCATTGTCCTGTTGAAAGGTCCAACGTCTCCCAAACCTCAGGTTTGTGACGGACTGCATCACATTGTCATCCAATATCTCCTGGTACTGAAGAGAATTCATGGTACCTTGCAGCTGAAGCTTCCCTGTACCTGCAGAAGCAAAACAGCCCCAAAGCATGATTGACCCCCCGCCATGCTTCACAGTAGGCAAGGTGTTCTTTTCTTCATAGGCTTGTTCTTCCTCTCCTCCAAACATAGCGTTGATCCATGGGCCCAAACAGTTCTAATTTTGTTTCATCAGTCCACAGAACACTATCCCAAAACTTCTGTGGTTTGTCCACATGACTTTTGGCATACTGCAGTCGACTCTTCTTATTCTTTGGAGACAGCAAGGGGGTGCGCCTGGGAGTTCTGGCATGGAGGCCTTCATTACGCAGTGTGCGCCGTATTGTCTGAGCTGAAACTTCAGTACCCACATCTGACAAATCTTTTCTCAGTTCCTCAGCAGTCACACGGGGACTTTTCTCCACTCTACGCTTCAGGTAGTGCACAGCAGTCGAAGTCAGCATCTTCTTTCTGCCGCGACCAGGTAGCGTTTCAACAGTGCCCTTTGCCTTGAATTTGCGAATGATGCTTCCTATGGTCTCTCTTGGTATGTTTACATCTTTGCAATCTTCTTATAGCCATTGCCCTTCCTGTGAAGAGTAATCACCTCTTCTCTTGTCTTCCTGGACCATTCTCTTGACTTCACCATGTTTGTAACCACACCAGTAAATGTCTAGAAGGAGCTGAGTATCACAGTCATTTTAAAGCTGCCTAATTGGTGCTTATTATGCTTTATTGCTGCTCCGTCACATCCACAGGTGTTTTCAATACCTGATTGAAAACACTTGAATGAACCTCTGTTCTTCAGAGTGGTAGTCTTTAAGGAGTTGAATAATTGTGTCAATGAAGAATTCACAAAAGAAACATTTACTACAGTATTACAAAACCAATTGATTTTCATTTTAGTTGCATATGGTTCTTTAAAAAGTCCTTGTAGGATTTCATTCTGAATACAATTACAAATGTACACTAAATTCCCTAAAACCCTTTACAGCATTGGGGGTTGAATAATTTTGAACACAACTGTATATCTCATTGCTCCCCCCCCCCTTATATTTATCGTCGTTACGTTTAAATTCGTCTACTTGCTCAGCTTCAGCTCTTTGACAAATACCCGGAGTTTGTCATCCATGTTTTTCCGATAGTTTGCAGAATTCATGGTTAGGCCCTGATGAAGGGGAGCAGCTCCACACAGAAGGTCTCCCACCATCACCCCTGAACTTGGGTTTGCTCATTTCCACCACATGTAGCGGTGTTTACCGAACGCATGTTCTCTGGCTCTTTGTCTTGGTTTGTTCCAATGCTCTTTTAAAAGGACAATGGTTTCCTTGTGGACACCCTCGCCTCAAGACTATTTTTTATGATCTCTAAGCAATAAACACTAAAACTGGTCAAAACAAGACTTTCAATAGAACTTCAGTTGTTACTCTTGGGCATTCTGGTAACACAGAAGATACATTGAATGGAGTATTAAATTCTTTTTGGACCCTTTAAAGGCCAAAGTTGTTAGGCTTAGTGGCTGGGTATACTGTAATAAGATGTTACAGGGTAATAAGGCGCTCAGGGGCGGGGTTACTGTAATAAGATGTTACAGGGTAATAAGATGCTCGGGGGTCGGGTTACTGTAATAAGATGTTACAGGGTAATAAGGCGCTCAGGGGCGGGGTTACTGTAATAAGATGTTACAGGGTAATAAGGCGCTCGGGGGCGGGGTTACTGTAATAAGATGTTACAGGGTAATAAGGCGCTCGGGGGCCGGGTTACTGTAATAAGATGTTACAGGGTAATAAGGCGCTCAGGGGCGGGGTTACTGTAATAAGATGTTACAGGGTAATAAGGCGCTCAGGGGCGGGGTTACTGTAATAAGATGTTACAGGGTAATAAGGCGCTCGGGGGCCGGGTTACTGTAATAAGATGTTACAGGGTAATAAGGCGCTCAGGGGCGGGGTTACTGTAATAAGATGTTACAGGGTAATAAGGCGCTCGGGGGCCGGGTTACTGTAATAAGATGTTACAGGGTAATAAGGCGCTCGGGGGCGGGTTACTGTAATAGAGATGTTACAGGGTAATTAAGGCGCTCGGGGCCGGGTTACTGTAATAAGATGTTACAGGGTAATAAGGCGCTCGGGGCCGGGTTACTGTAATAAGATGTTACAGGGTAATAAGGCGCTCGAGGGCGGGGTTACTGTAATAAGATGTTACAGGGTAATAAGGCGCTCAGGGGCGGGGTTACTGTAATAAGATGTTACAGGGTAATAAGGCGCTCGGGGCCGGGTTACTGTAATAAGATGTTACAGGGTAATAAGGCGCTCGGGGGCGGTTACTGTAATAAGATGTTACAGGGTAATAAGGCGCTCCGGGGCCGGGTTACTGTAATAAGATGTTACAGGGTAATAAGGCGCTCGGGGGCCGGGTTACTGTAATAAGATGTTACAGGGTAATAAGGCTCAGGGGCGGGGTTACTGTAATAAGATGTTACAGGGTAATAAGGCGCTCAGGGCCGGGTTACTGTAATAAGATGTTACAGGGTAATAAGGCGCTCGGGGGCGGGGTTACTGTAATAAGATGTTACAGGGTAATAAGGCGCTCGGGGCCGGGTTACTGTAATAAGATGTTACAGGGTAATAAGGCGCTCAGGGGCGGGGTTACTGTAATAAGATGTTACAGGGTAATAAGGCGCTCGGGGCCGGGTTACTGTAATAAGATGTTACAGGGTAATAAGGTACTCGGGGTCGGGTTACTGTAATAAGATGTTACAGGGTAATAGGTGCTCGGGGCCGGGTTACTGTAATAAGATGTTACAGGGTAATAAGGCGCTCAGGGGCCGGGTTACTGTAATAAGATGTTACAGGGTAATAAGGCGCTCGGGGGCCGGGTTACTATAATAAGATGTTATAGGGTAATAAGGCGCTCGGGGGCCGGGTTATTGTAATAAGATGTTACAGGGTAATAAGGTACTCGGGGGCCGGGTTACTGTAATAAGATGTTACAGGGTAATAAGGTACTCGGGGGTCGGGTTACTGTAATAAGATGTTACAGGGTAATAAGGCGCTCGGGGGTCGGGTTACTGTAATAAAATGCTCTGGGTGTTATTGTAAATCCAATGGCTGGGTGTGTTGGAATAATAACCCAGGCTCGGGCAGGTTGGGAGGGCACGGCTGGGTGTGAGAACATCTGGAGTACAGATGTTAGATACAGTATTACAGTCAGGATCCACCACCCTGTTCTGATGTGAAACTGAGAAGAGATGGGGAGGGAGATTGAAAGGAGGTTTAGAGAAAAAGAGAGAAGTAGCAGACTGCCGCCGGGTGGGGGAAGGAAATAAAAACTGTAACCAAAGTGGAAGGAAGGAGATATAGAAAGAAAAACAAAAAGAAGGTTGGATGAGAAGAAGTAACAGACTGGAAGGAAAAGTAAGATGCTTGTGGAAGAGCATCAGGTTTGCTGGTCATTCTCTATAGTGTGAATTTTGATTAAGGGATTTCTGTTCGGAGGAGGAGGTGTTCGTAAACATTAATAAATCACCATTATCAGTTAATCACACTGAATGAAATGAATAAAGAGTAAAGGAATGGTCTTAAGCATTAAAACAGATATTCTCCATGGCATAAGAGTGGACGCCGCGTCACTCGCTTCATGGTTATTTTATAATTTATGTAGTTTACAAGCTGCTTTGGAACAGTGTTGTATTTGGCTGCGCTGAAGAGCTTGCAATCTTTTAAAGATGCCTTTCTGGCTAACCGGTACAAAAAAAAGTTCTTGGAGAAATACAAATCCCATCATCCCTTTCCGTTGAATGCGTGGGATCTACTTCCTACTTTTAGAGCGTTATTCCAAATTAAAAGAAGAGTCTGCGGACTACTCCATCCTTACCAAAAGGCATATATACCTTGCATTATACCCCATTATCCCCTCACGCCATGAGGCTGGTATTATAACCCCATTATCCCCTCATGCCATGAGGCTGGTATTATAACCCCATTATCCCCTCACGCCATGAGACTGGTATTATAACCCCATTATCCCCTCATGCCATGAGGCTGGTATTATAACCCCATTATCCCCTCATGCCATGAGGCTGGTATTATAACCCCATTATCCCCTCACGCCATGAGACTGGTATTATAACCCCATTATCCCCTCACTCCATGAGGCTGGTATTATACCCCATTATCCCCTCATGCCATGAGGCTGGTATTATAACCCCATTATCCCCTCATGCCATGAGGCTGGTATTATAACCCCATTATCCCCTCACGCCATGAGGCTGGTATTATAACCCCATTATCCCCTCACGCCATGAGACTGGTATTATAACCCCATTATCCCCTCATGCCATGAGGCTGGTATTATAACCCCATTATCCCCCTCATGCCTTGAGGCTGGTATTATACCCCATTATCCCCTCATGCCTTGAGGCTGGTATTATACCCCATTATCCCCTCATGCCTTGAGGCTGGTATTATACCCCATTATCCCCACATGGCTTCCTGGGTGTCCTGCTCGGTGCTGGGATCTGTTTTGGGGTCTTTCGGTCTGATATGACATGACGCTGGGTTAGGGGGCTTGGCCCGGCAGCAATCACACGGCTAAGTGCTTTCCCTGAAGTCACACGTTGGCTCCCACAGGGCGGCCATGGCGGGAAAAGTGAGTCATGACAGGAGAGTCCAGAGGGTTTATAGAAAGGACGGGGAAAAGGAGAGAAAAGTGTTATGAGTGTTATGTTTTGTTTATATGCAACTCTATAGGGAGGTTAAGGGGGAACGGAGACATTGTGACTGAGTCAGGATTATAGATAACAAGAATTACAAAATGGGAGGGAGGGTGAGACAGACTGGAGAGAGTGAGTATGAGACAGACTGGAGAGAGTGAGTATGAGACAGACTGGAGAGAGTGAGTATGAGACAGACTGGAGAGAGTGAGTATGAGACAGACTGGAGAGAGTGAGTATGAGACAGACTGGAGAGAGTGAGTATGAGACAGACTGGAGAGAGTGAGTATGAGACAGACTGGAAACGATAGAGAGATGGGGATAGATGGAGATAGAGGGACAACCTGGGAAAGATGGGAAAAGGCTCACAGGCTGGGAAAGACGGGGATTGAGAGACAGACTGGAAATGAGAGAGACTAAGGGAGTCAGGGATAGAGGGACTGGGAGAGATGGGGAAAGAGAGACAGACTGGGAATGACAGGGAGAGAGATGAACTGGGAAAGACTGCGTTAGAAAGACAGAGATTGGGGAGACCAGGATAGAGACACAGAATGAGAGAGAGAGAGGCAGAATGGGATTTACAGGAATAGAGTGACAAACTGGGAGAAACAAAGATAGACTGGGAGAGAGATATAGGGACAGAGAAACAGACTGACAAAGAGACAGGGACAGAGACACGGGGACAGAGAAACAGACTGGGAAAGACAGGGACAGAGAGACAGATGAGACACACAGGGACAGAGACACAGGGACAGAGAGACAGATGAGACACACAGGGACAGAGACACAGGGACAGAGAGACAGACTGGGAAAGACATGGACAGAGAGACAGATGAGACAGACAGGGACAGAGACACAGGGACAGAGAAACAGACTGGGAAAGACAGGGACAGAGAGACAGACTGGGAAAGACAGGGACATAGAGACAGATGAGAGAGATGGGGACAGACAGACTTGGAGCGATGGGACAGAGAGAGAGAAGAGTTACTAGCGGGTTATGGAGACAGACTGGAAAGAGGAAGGTTTAGAGACTGATTTTAGGCGCGGGACTGAGCGACATATTGGGGGTGAGGGCGCTTTGTGTGTATGTGACAATAATATTTATTCTCATTAATAATGAGCCGGGTGAGTCCCTCGTCTCTCTGGCAAACAATGAGTTAACCTGCCATTGGGCTCTGTTTGTGTGACAACGACACAGCGGGGACAGGGACGGTGACGCAGTCGACCTGCAGGATATTTCCCCTTGTTTACAGCGTGTTTAGGGCCTGATAGCTTGTGGCTGGGGCTGCTGCCTTCATGCCAAGCTTCTGCAGGCTGAGAGTGATGGGATGAGGAGATCACCATGTCACCAAGCAAGGCGTAGACATTTGCGCCATGAGGTCGTAGTCCATGGACTCTTCTTTTAAGGCCGGTGTCAGACGAGCGTCTTTGGAGAGCGGAAGGAACGTCCGTGAGAGTGGACGTTCCTTCCACTCGACGCCCGTCTGGCCACCTCGCTGAAGGGCACTCAGCGCTGCAAAGCGCTTTGCAGCCCCGTCAACGCGCGTCCTAGCGCACTGACGGGAAGGCTTGGATAACGGACACTTATTATAAGGTTGCCAGATCAGCCATGTTTTCCTGGACACATATTACCATTTCATGCTGAGGGGAGCACAGGGAAAAGTGCTGCCCTGTAACATGTATAATTCATATGCTGCAGGAAGGAAATCAAGACAGGTCACCTGGGATTCCTCGGATTTCTGACCTGCAGTGTATGGATTATACATGCTGTGGGGTGGCATTTTTCATGCACTGTCCATCAGCAAGAATAAAATATATGTGTCCAGGAAAACATGGCCGACCTGGCAATGCTAGTGCACAAGCGTGTGACCGGCCCCGTTGCAGCGTCACAACGCTGCGATGGACGCCGGTGAGCACGTCAGTACGGGCGCACATAGCGCGCTCGTCTGACCCCGGCCTATACAGTAATATCTCGGTAAGGCTAGGGTCAGACTGAGGCAGTGCGAACGCGCGTGCAGCCGCACTTAATCACGGCCGTAGTAGCAGCAAGTGCCAGGCAATGACGGCCAATATACGAAGTACGGTCGCACAAAAGTCTGGCTGCGCAACGCAAGTGGAAAATGAACGCATTTTTTCGAGAACGTGAAACCGCAGGTACTGACGTACAGAGTGCGCTGCGTCCACTAGCGGCGTGTGTGTGTGATTAGGAGACGTCAGACGCTGCTAATGTCCGGCAAACATAACGTCCAGACGCAAAAAGGGTTTTATTGATGATCCGTACAAAATCACGGACGAAAATGCGCATCGTATGACCACTATCACGTATTCTGTGAAAAAATGCGTCAATTCGTTCGAACGCACTTTTTCACAGACAACATAAAAATGCGTTAGTCTGACCCTAGCCTAATTGTAGGAAGTAAATGTTAGATGTAAATCAGGAAAATCCTTGAGACAAATGAATTTAGGCATCGGTCTAAAAAGACTGGAATGTGTTCTTAACATTGATCTGCGCTGCTGCACATGTTGGCGCTCCATAGTAACATTGCTGCACACAGATTGCGCATTTATTGTTTCTTGGTGTGCGTCACTGGCCGCTCGCAGTCAGGGTTGAGTATTACTTGGCTTGTTATTTAAATACAGATTTTTTTTCCTTCTGGTTTATTTTTTTTTTTTTACCAGAATCAACTAATTTCATCCTTTTTGTGGGATGGTTTATTTATTTTTTTTTAGCCCCTTCTTTTTTTTTTTCTCCCGGTGTATGTTTGTTATTTGTTCCCAACTCTCCTGTTCCCGCTGGATCCAGGCCTCTCCTCCTGTCTCCGATCTGGGTATCAGACGGCCTCCAGCTGTTTGCCTGTACTGCCAGGTCTCAGGTTACTCGCCCCCGCCGCCATCTTTCATCACCGCCTCTGGCTTACGCAGCGCTGCTCTGACATCACACTGTGCGCTGTGAATGGGTTTGGGACATTCCATGAAAGGTCAACATATCATTATCATCATTACTGCTACTAATTATTATTACACATTTGGTTCCAACATATTCAGCGACGCCGAACATCCACATTAATCATTTTTAATCAAAATGATAGTATTTGAGATGGAAATATATATATTTTTCCTCTTTTCACAGCGCTCTCGCCCATTTTTCGATATTATTGCGCCTTCTTTTGAATGAACATAAACGAAAGAGACATCAAAGGTCGAACCCGAGACTTTATTCATCATTTATTACTTTGTTGCGAGGAGTGTGGGTCTTACTTTTTTTTTGGGGGGGAGGGTAGAATCAGGGGTCAGGAACCTTTGCCCTCCAGATGTTTTAAAACTACATTACCCACGAGGCTCAGCCAACCTAATGAGTACACGAGCATCATGGGAGATGTAGTTTCAAAACATCTGGAAGGCCAAGGTTGCCGAGCCCCGGGTTAGGTGACCGTGATCACTGATGGACGATAAGTAGACGCCGGATAGAGTTTGGAGGATGATGTCAAATGACCATTCTCTGGTTGCAGGAGCGTCTGACCTCCAGGAAGTTCCTGGGAAGTCGTGACGCCCCTTCCCATACACACACTTCCCATATCAGTCTCGGTCGCCGGGGCTGGGAGGGGTATTTACCCGGCAGTAATTATGTTGTATTTGATCTTTGCCCCCCTATACCAGTGATGGCTAACTTTGGCATCCCCGATGCTTCCGAGCTTCATCTCACATGATGCCCAGCCAACATTAAGGAATCTTGAGATTTCGGCATCCCGACCCATGACCACCCCGGCTTTCCTGCTCGTCTTGAGGGATACAGGGGCTGCCAAGTGCAATGATGGTGCGGGTAAGTCAGGACCTAATGAACTCCTGTGTCAAATCCCCCCCACATCTCCAAGATAAATCTGGGCCCTGGAAGCTAGCTTCCCTTTGCAAGAGGCTGGGTCTCCATTGCTGGGACCCTTATGTGACCTGATAGGAGTTATTCCTGTCACCCCCTGTCACATTAAGAGTTGGTCGCAATGGGACGTGGCTTAATCGTGTAGACATCTGGACAACTTATAAAGCTCACCTGTCGTACCTACCTACAGGCCGTCTCCATCTTTGTTGATAGCCTTGGTCTTGGCTCTGAGGTCCAACCAGAGCTGCCGGTGTTTACCTGTCTGGTGATCAGAAGAGCCGGCCTATAGGAGGTGGGCAATGGTGGCGCCCAGCTGGTGAGTATGAAAGGTGCGCTGTAAAATCCCATGCGCAGTCTCCCATCGACACTGACGTCCCAACTGGGTTAGGCTAGGGTCAGACGAGTGTGATTTCTACGGACTCTACGTCCTTGCACACGGACGGACGTCAGTACGGAAGACGCAGTAGTGGCTACACAGTCCGTTTATTCACTGACGTATATTTTGACGGATGTAGGAGGGAAAATAAAATAAAAAGCAAAACCATTTTGTCCGTGAAAAATGCTGGACGTATAAATGCAGTCCGTCTGACCACGTTCCATCACTCACACACAAAGCTATGCAGACGTTGCGGACGCAGCGCACTTTGTGCGGCCGTTCTAGGGGTTGTACGTTTTTGCCTGCCTTGCGTCCGTGGGCCGCGGTCGTTTTGCGTCCGCAGTTCAGTGCGGACGTACTTCATGTGTCAGGCTCCAATGGACTTCCTGTCATGCTATCACGGACGTACTTTTAGGCGCAATCACGGACGTGAACACTACGCTCGTCTGACAGCAGCCTAAAACTCAGGGGTCAGATTGGCTTAATAAAGCTGATAACCAATCCCCAAAGAATGCCTTGATCAGCCCCCAAAATCTGACCCTTGGGATCAGATTGGGGCTAGGGTTGCCAGATCAGCCATGTTTTCCTGAACACATATTACTGTTTCATGCACAGGGGCGCACAGAGAAAAGTGTTGCCCCGCAACATGTATATTCCATACGCTGCAGGAAAGAAATCAAGGCAGGTCACCTGCAATCCCTCTTTGATTTCTTACTTGCAGCGAATGGATTCTACATGCTGAGGGGTGGCATTTTTCATGCACTGCTCATCAGCATGATTAAATTATATGGGCCCTATTACAATCTTCACGCAAACGTCAGCAAAACCCTTTGTGCTGAACGTCGTATTACAATGTCAGCGCAACAAACGAGCGTATACGTCTACCGCGGGTGAACCTGCGCGAGGTTACTGTACTGCGCGCGTCCTATACTTAACATTGTGAGCACAAATGCGTTTGTGCGCTGGTACGCGGATGGTATTACAATCTATGCGCAGTTTGTAACGCACAGCATTTGCGCGCATAATTTTAGCAACTCCTAAAAGCTGGTGTTAATGTCAAATTCTATCAACCTGGCCGAAACCAAATACACCAGCCCAAAAAAATACGCAGCAAAGTATAGTTACACATTCTACACATACCCAAACCAATAAATGTGAGGTGTGTGCGTGCATGTATTATTGATGCAGCATATACAGCAGGCGCAGATTGACTTTGACAGGCACAAAAACTTAACGTGAGCTAATTGTGGTTCTTAATTCTGATTGGCTGAATCGCGTGAAAAAAACAGTCCGCACACAGATTTCTGTGCGCAACGTTGCTGCGCGCGCGTTTGTGCGTATCCGTTTTACGCGCGTTATTTTTTGACGGATGAAAACATGTGCGAGGATTGTAATGACAGCATTGATTTACGCGCGTTAACGTTTAACGCTTCGTGCAAAAATTTGCGCGTTGCGCCTGCGTTTTTGCGCAAAGAATGTAATAGGGCCCTATGTGTCCAGGAAAACATGGCCGACCTGGCAACCCTAATCGCGACGACTCTTTAAATCGTGTTTATTCAGCGATTGCAATAACGTTCGTTTTTATTTTATGCTTCGTGTAATTACTTTTCCCCTTCTGCTCAGAACATCCACAGCAATATGTCCATCCGCCGACGTGTTGATGTTGTGCCCTAGGCATTTCACCAAGCTCGTCTTGTTGGAAGAGGGGAAAATGTCACTTTCTGGAGTGGAAATGTAGTGAATAGACATATTCAGCTGGAATGCGATGGTCACGCTCCCCAGTTAAATCCTGCCTCCCCCCCCCCATCAATTTTTTTGCAGAAAAAGCCATCAAAACGCTTCTATGTGCATTACCGACACCCCCCCCCCCCCCGAGGGTTGCCAGATTGGCCGTGTTTTCCTGGACACAAATAATGTATTCATGCTGATGGACAGTACATAAGATATGCCACCCCGCAGCATGTAGAATCCATACGCTGCAGGTAAGAAATCGAAGCGGAATCCCAGGTGACTCAGCCTTGATATCCGTCCTGCAGCATATGAATTATACATGTGCCAGGGCAGCAATTTTCCCTGCGCTCCCCTCTGCATGAAATAGTAAGGAAAACATGGCCGATCTGGCAACCCCAGCTGGGGATAGGTTTGCCAAATCGGCCATTTTTCCCTGAACACACATTACTATTTCATGCACATGGCACACACAGGAAAGATGCTGCCCTGCATCCTGTATAGTCCAAATGCTTCTAGTGGGAAACCCTGTAATCGAGGCAGATCATCTGGGATTCCTCTATTATTTGCCACAGACAGCATATGAACTTTTCATGCTGCATGGTTGCATGTTTTCATGCGCAGCCCATCGGCATGAATAAATTATATACGTCCAGGAAAACATGGAGGATCTGGCAACCGTAGCTGGAGAACTGCTTAGTGCATCTTACTATTAAAAGCACAGTGACCCCCTAATAGATGCAGGCTGAGCGATTGGCGTGTAGTACGCATTAGGGATGCACCGAAATTCCGGCCACCGAAAATTATCGGCCACGAAAATGGTGTTTCGGCCGAAATGTAAATTCAGGCGAAAAAAAATCGGCTGAAACTTTCCCTTTCGAAGGCTCGCCTGAGGAGGCCAGCCCAGCTGCCTGCGACAGCCGGAGGACTGTCACCGCTGGAGCTCAGGGCCAAAGTAGGAGGATGTGAGTATGTAGGTGCAACCAATCAGCCATGCAAACGTGAGCAAGCTGCTTGGCCGGCCTCCAATCTCAGGCGAGCCCCCAGCTCTGCTGGGCCTTGAAGGCCCAGCCGTTGCCGGGGGCTCGCCTGAGCCTGGAGTCGAGATCAAGCGAGTCCCTGGCTCGGCCGGCCTCCAGGCCCAGGTTCTCATGTCTGATTTTCAGTTTCGGTATCGGTTTTCAGCCCAACCGATTCCAAATTTTTGGTATCGGCTGGAAATTTCTGTTTCGGTGCATCCCTAGTACGCATGTTAACCCTTTGTATGCAGTGAATCACCGCGTTAAATGATCCGATCTGGCCCGTGCAGAGCTCAATATCCCGGTATCCCTTATCTCTGCTCTGTGATTAGTCCAGAAATGCATATATGTGTCTGTTTATGTGTACAGGCGTGTGTGGAACATCTGGATATACTCCGGGTAGAAGAGCAAAGCCAAGGATCTAATGTGTATATGGTGTAGACCGGGCTGTATGTGTGAATCGACCAGCTAGGCCTGGGCAGGTTTTTTCCCTAATGTCCTTTCTTTTAAAGGTCCAGTATATTCAGAGTTGTGCGGGTCCATAAATATGTAATAACGATGAAGAACAAAGTAACTTTATTTACACCCAGTGATTTCTAACAGCATTAATACACTGAGTAGCCAGATTATTTGACCACCTGACTTTTTAGGCAAATTAGCTATAATTTGGAGCTGAAGTTGCTAGAGGGCCAGACCATTATAAATAGGGAAGCAGGTTGTTTAGGCTAGGGACAGATGAGCGCATTTTCTGCGGCCACCGTCAAAATGTACGTCGATGCGTGCGCACGCATTTTTTCACGGAATACGCTTAAGTGGTCAGACGACCACAGTCGCACAGTCGCAGGTACTCACCAACGCAATTCTAGGGAAATCCGGCTGTTTGAACGTTATGTAGGCCGCACACTAGCAGCGTCTGACGTCTCCTAATCACGCACACACGCTGCCATGCGGCCGCAGCGCACTCTGTACGTCTGTAGCAGCGGTTTCACGTTCTGAGAAAAATGCGTTCATTTGCCGGTTGCGTGGTGTCGGCGCACTTTTGTACGCACGTACTGCGTATATTGGCCGTCATTGGCCGTTATGTGCTGCTACTGCCGCCGTGATTTAGTGCGCCTGCACGCGCGTTCCGACTGCCCCACTCTGACCCTAGCCTCACCACGACAGATAGAAGTGATTTTTTTCTGAAGATATGGGTAAACAACGCGATTTAACAGCCTTTGAATGTGGGATGATTGTTGGCGCTCGGAGCCATGGAGCGAGTATCAGCAGAATTCGTTAAATGTTCAAGAGCAGCTGTTGTTATGGTGTTTAAAGACTGGACTGTCAGACGAAAATCTGGGTCTGAACGTGCGATTTGTGACCGTCAGCGACTAGTCAATGTTAGGGCAGAACGGAGAGTGGCAAGACTGGTACAAGACGATCAGGTCTATTCAGAGAAAGGTGAAACTCAGAATGACTGGAGAAGTGAAAATTCTAGGTCAAAATAGCCAAACCAGAAAATTTTTCCCATTTATCTCATTTTCCAAATCGACTGCTTGGTCTAGATTGCTCTCTTCTCCTGCCAGTTCTCCTGGTTTTCACCTTTCTCTGAATAACCCTGAACAGAAGGGCAACAGTGCATCAAATTAATGCAGATCTTAATCAGGGATCCTCTCAAATGATCTCTGAACGCACTGTTCGCCGTACACTGCATCGTATGGGATATGGAAGCCGAAGGCCTGTTCGAACACCTTTGCTGTCTGCAGTTAACAAGATAAAACGTCTCCATTTCGCACGGGAACACAAGGATTGGACAGTCGAGCATTGGAAAAAAGTCATGTGGTCCAATGAATCACGTTTCCAGTTGCATCATGCAGATGCCAGAGTGAAAATTTGGTGGAAGCAGCACCCCACACGCATGAGTACAACCCTTCAAGCTGGTGGGGGCAGTGTTATGGTTTGGGGACCTTTAATTCGTGTGGAACAACGTCTGAATAGCACAACATACCAAAGCATCGTTGCTGATCAAGTTCATCCTATCATGTTGATGGCGTATCCCAATGAAGATGGCTTCTTCCAACAAGACAATGCGCCATGTCACGGTGCTCGTATTGTGCAGGAGTGGTTTCAAGAACATGAGGGAGAATTTCCCTTGCTTAGGTGGCCCCCACAATCACCAGATCTCAATCCAATTGAGCATTTGTGGGACCAAGTTGAAAGAGCCATCAGGCAGCTGCTTCCACAACCATCAAATCTCACAGAACTGGACAGGGTTATTCATCAGGCATGGTGTCAGATTCCTCGCATCACTTTTCAACATCTTGTGTCGTCAATGCCAAGAAGAATCGCCGCAGTATTGAAGGCAAAAGGTGGCCCAACCAAGTACTGATGGGGTGGTCATAATAATCTGGCCACTCAGTGTATATAATGTATGGAGGAGCCCATAAAAAGACACCCACACACCCTGAATATATGGAGGAGCCCCTAAAAAGACACCCGCACACCCTGAATATATGGAGGAGCCTCTAAAAGACACCCACACACCCTGAATATATGGAGGAGCCCCTAAAAAGACACCCGCACACCCTGAATATATGGAGGAGCCTCTAAAAAGACACCCGCACACCCTGAATATATGGAGGAGCCCCTAAAAACACACCCGCACACTCTGAATATATGGAGGAGCCCCTAAAAAGACACCCGCACACCCTTAATATATGGAGGAGCCCCTAAAAACACACCCGCACACTCTGAATATATGGAGGAGCCCCTAAAAAGACACCCGCACACTCTGAATATATGGAGGAGCCCCTAAAAAGACACACCGCACACCCTGAATATATGGAGGAGCCCCTAAAAAACACCCGCACACCCTGAATATATGGAGGAGCCCCTAAAAAGACACCCGCACACCCTGAATATATGGAGGAACCCCTAAAAAGACACACGCACACCCTGAATATATGGAGGAGCCCCTAAAAAGACACCCACACACCCTGAATATATGGAGGAGCCCCTAAAAAGACACCCGCACACCTTGAATATATGGAGGAGACCCTAAAAAGACACCCGCACGCCCTGAATATATGGAGCTCCTAAAAAGACACCCGCACACCCTGAATATATGGAGGAGCCCCTAAAAAGACACCCACACACCCTGAATATATGAAGGAACCCCTAAAAAGACACCCACACACCCTGAATATATGGAGGAGCCCCTTTAAAGCACCCACTCACCCTGAATATATGGAGGAGCCCCTAAAAAGACACCCGCACACCCCCAATTATGTAGGAGCCATTAAAACAGGTAAATGGTAGGAGAGAATAGACAGCCGAAGGGATTCAAGCCCAAAATAGGGGCACTTGGGTGGTATGTGGTAATGTTTATATGTAGATGCAGAGTATGGTGTTGTTGCACACGTGGAGCATTGTGATGTGTGTGCATGCATGTGTCTCTGTACACCCTGCATTGTGTATGTTATACATGTTACTCATGTGCGTGAGTTTCATGCTGTCTCTGTTAGACTATCTGATCATCTGGGACATCAAAAAGAACCCAGGGAACATTGCATGGGAAAAAATGTAAATATGCCCCCATCACGTCTCTGCGCCTCTCCTTCATTCCTCCTCACCCTGTGCCTCCTCTACCCAGGATAAACATCCTCACCCTCTCATCCAATACTCATTCTCTTAAGCCCCATCCTTACTTTCTCAACCAGAACTCTTGCTCTCTCGCCCTCTCTCAGTCTCTCGCCCTCTCTCAGTATCTCGTACTCTCTCAGCTCTCACCCTCTCTCAGTCTCTCGCCCTCTCTCAGTATCTCGTACTCTCTCAGCTCTCACCCTCTCTCAGTATCTCGTACTCTCTCAGCTCTCACCCTCTCTCAGTATCTCGTACTCTCTCAGCTCTCACCCTCTCTCAGTATCTCGTACTCTCTCAGCTCTCACCCTCTCTCAGTCTCTCGCCCTCTCTCAGTATCTCGTACTCTCTCAGCTCTCACCCTCTCTCAGTATCTCGTACTCTCTCAGCTCTCGCCCTCTCTCAGTCTCTCACCCTCTCTCAGTCTCTCGCCCTCTCTCAGTCTCTCGCCCTCTCTCAGTATCTCGTACTCTCTCAGCTCTCACCCTCTCTCAGTCTCTCGCCCTCTCTCAGTATCTCGTACTCTCTCAGCTCTCACCCTCTCTCAGTATCTCGTACTCTCTCAGCTCTCACCCTCTCTCAGTATCTCGTACTCTCTCAGCTCTCACCCTCTCTCAGTATCTCGTACTCTCTCAGCTCTCACCCTCTCTGTCTCTCGCCCTCTCTCAGTATCTCGTACTCTCTCAGCTCTCACCCTCTCTCGGTATCTCGTACTCTCTCAGCTCTCACCCTCTCTCAGTATCTCGTACTCTCTCAGCTCTCATCCTCTCTCAGTATCTCGTACTCTCTCAGCTCTCACCCTCTCTCAGTCTCTCAGCTCTCACCCTCTCTCAGTATCTCATACTCTCTCAGCTCTCACCCTCTCTCAGCTCTCGCCCTCTCTGTCTCTCGCCCTCTCTCAGTATCTCGTACTCTCTCAGCTCTCACCCTCTCTCAGTCTCTCGTACTCTCTCAGCTCTCATCCTCTCTGTCTCTAGCCCTCTCTCAGTCTCTCGTACTCTCTCAGTCTCTCGTACTCTCTCAGCTCTCACCCTCTCTGTCTCTCGCCCTCTCTCAGTATCTCGTAATCTCTCACCCTCTCTTTCTCTCGTACTCTCTCAGCTCTCATTCTCTCTGTTTCTAGCCCTCTCTCAGTCTCTCGTACTCTCTCAGCTCTCACCCTCTCTGTCTCTTGCCCTCTCTCTGTCTCTTGCCCTCTCTCTGTCTCTTGCCCTCTCTCTGTCTCTTGCCCTCTCTCAGTCTCTTGCCCTCTCTCAGTCTCTCGTACTCTCTCAGTCTCTCACCCTCTCTCAGCCTCTGGTACTCTCTCAGCTCTCGCCCTCTCTCAGTCTCTCGTAATCTCTCAGCTCTCACCCTCTCTGTCTCTCGCCCACTCTCAGCTCTCACCCTCTGTCTCTAGCCCTCTCTCAGTCTCTCGTAATCTCTCAGCTCTCACCCTCTCTGTCTCTCGCCCTCTCTCAGCTCTCACCCTCTCTGTCTCTAGCCCTCTCTCAGTCTCTCGTACTCTCTCAGCTCTCACCCTCTCTCAGTCTCTTGTACTCTCAGCTCTCACCCTCTCTGTCTCTCGCTCTCAGTCTCTCATACTCTCTGTCTCTAGTACTCTCTCAGCTCTCACCCTCTCTGTCTCTCGCTCTCTCAGTCTCTCATACTCTCTGTCTCTGGTACTCTCTCAGTCTCTCACCCTCTCTCAGTCTCTCACCCTCTCACCCTCTCTCAGTCTCATTCCCTCCCAGTGTCTCTCAGTCTCCTAATCTCAATCTCTTCCCCTCTTCACTATTCATTGACTCTCAGTCTCTTTCCTCACTTTCTTATTCTATCCTGTCTCTCATCCCTTCCTTACTCATTCCCTCCTCAGTCTCTCCTTCCTCACTCTTTCATTCGCTCCTTGCCCTCTCATCTCTTCCTCACGTTCTTATCCTGTGTCTCCCTCTCCTCACTTTCTGCTCCCCTCTTCACTCTTAGGCTAGGGTCAGACTAGCGCAGTTTTAACGTGCGTTTAGCCGCACGAAATCACGGCCGTACTAGCAGCAAATGACGTCCAATGCCGGGGAACATACGACGAACGGCCGTACGAACGTTCGTCCGCGCAACGCAAGTGGCCAACGAACGCATTTTTTCGAGAACATCAAACCGCTACTACTGACGTACAGAGTGCGCTGCGGCCGCATAGCGGCGTGTTTGCGTGATTGGGAGACGTCAGACGCTGCTAATGTCCGGCTAACATAACGTCCAGACGCAAAAAGTGTTTTATTGACGATCCGTACAAAATCACGGACGAAAAGGCGCATCGTATGACCGCTGTCGCGTATTCCGGGAAAAACTACGTACGTTCGTTCGACCGCACTTTTTCACGGGCAACGTGAAAAATGCGTTCGTCTGACCCTAGCCTAATCCTGCTCTCTATCTTCCCCAGCTTCCCTTGTCTTTCTTCCTTTCAGTTTTTCTGCTTTCCTTCATTTTTGTTCTCCCTCTTTCCCTCTCTCAGTCTTCCTCCCACGTATCCCCCATCCCTGACTCTTTCCCCCTCTCTCTCCCCATTTCTCCATCTTGCCTTCCCATGCCGCTATAAATGCTCCTTTTGTGTTTCTGGGCCATTTCCAGGCTCTCCCCGCGCTGCACACATGTATCTAATAATATCCACTGCAGCCCAACCAACATCTGTCTTCTACGAGTCCTCGAGGTTCCACAAGGCCCTGCGCTGGCTGTGTATTGTCCTAGAGGTGCCTGGTCTCATATTAACTCTCCGTATAATCCATATATAGAGTCACAGCCAAAAATATTGGCCCCACTGCATTTCTGTCAGATAAGACACCACTTCCAGAAAATTGTTGCAATTACAAATGTTTCTGCATTCTCATGTGGAGAAAGTGGAGGAAAAAAAAGGCCAAATCTGACACATTCCACACATCTGACACATTCCACCAAACCCTTAACCCTTTCACTGCTGAGGACGTGTGGGGAACGTCCTTATTGACTCCTAAGGAAAGATAGGGGTTTGTTTGAACCCCGATAGCTCCCGATTGTTTTCAGCTAGCAGGGTCATGTTTGGTATCTTTAGAAAGGCCAGAGCATGGCCTTTCCAATGATACCAAACATAACCATGTTCAATGTAAAGAAAAAAAATAACAATAATAATAAAAAGAAAAATGTGTTTTTTTTAAAACGTGAAATGGCTCAGCAGTGAAGGGGCTAATATTTGGTAGCGCACCCCTTGGACAAAATAACTGCTATCAATGGCTTTCCGTAACCATCAATGAGTTTCTTCCATCTCTCTACTGGAGTTTTGGACCACTCTTCTTTCACCAACTTCTCCAGGTCTCTCAGATTGGAAGGTTCCTCTTCCCAGCTGCTGTTTTGAGATCTTTCCACAGGTGCTCCATGGGATTTAGATCTGGACTCCTTGCCGGCCAGTTCAGTATCTCCAGTGCTTTGTCTTAAACCATTTCTGGGTGCTTTACGACGTGTGCTTTGGGTCATTGTCCTGCTGTAAGACCCATGACCTCTGACGGAGACCCAACGTTCTGACACTGGGCCCTACATTGCACCCCACAATTCTTCTGATTCCATAATGCCGTGCACACAGTCAAGACATCCAGTGCCTGAAGCGGCAAAGCAACCCCAAAACCTCAGTGAACCTCCACCATGTTTGACCGTAGGGACTGTATTCTTTTCTTTAAAAGCCTCATTTCTTTTTCTGAAAACAGTAGAATGATGGGCTTTACCAAAAAGCTGTCATTTTTGTATCATCTGTCCACATCACATTCGCCCGACAGGATTTTGGCTTCCTCAGGTAAGTTTTGGCAAACTCCAATCTGGCTTTTTTATGTTTCTGTGTCAGCAGTGGGGTCCTCCTTGGTCTCCTACCATAGCGTCCCTTTTCATTCAGATGGCGACATATAGTGCGAGGTGACACAGTTGTATCCTGTGCCTGAAGGTCAGCTTGAATTGGTCTGGAAGTTGATCGAGGTTCTTTATCCTCCATTCGAACAATCCCAAATGGTTTAAGACAAAGCGCTGGAGATACTGAACGAGTCCAGATCTAAATCCCATGGAGCATCTGTGGAGAGATCTCAAAACAGCAGTTGGGAAGAGGAACCTTCCAGTCTGAGAGACTTGGAGCAGTTGGAGAAAGAAGAAGTTGGAGTGGTCCAAAACTCCAGTAGAGAGGTGGAAGAAACTCATTGATGGTTACAGGAAGCCATTGATTTCAGTTATTTTTTCCAAGGTGTGCGCTACCAAATCTTAAACTGAGGGTGCCAATAATTTTGTCCAGTTCATTTTTGGAGTTTTGGTGGAATACGTCAGACTTGGCTTTTTTTTCTCCACCTTTTTATGTATCCCACCAATACAAAAGAAACATGAGAATGCCTAAACATTTGTAACTGCAGCATTTTTTTGGGCAAAGTGGTGCATTGTCTGACAGAAATTCAGGGGTGCCAATATTTTTGGCCATGACTGTACAATATCAGAGGTGGCGATGTGCAATAACCGTATGCCATCCTAGAGGTGCCAGGCTGTGTAATCTGCATATGCAGTCCTGAAGATGCCCAGTTCTGTAATCCATGATTTACCAGAGTTTCCAAGCTCCTTATTGGCATGCTGTGTGTCCATATATCCAGTATTACAGGTGCCAGACTCATCACTGGCATGCAATCAGTTTTCTTAGTGCCAGTCTTGGCAACCAGGGCATTCTTTGGGCTCACTCTAATAGGAGCTATTTGCTGTCATGTCATGTCTTCAATCCTAGAGATGCCATGCTCAGTGTCTCATGCATTATGTGCTAGATGTGCCAGGCTCAGTATGCCAAGCTTTGTATCCTAGTTGTGCCGGGCTCAGTATGCCATGCATGGAGCCCTAGAGGTGCCATGCCCAGTTTTTCTATGCATTTTGCCCTAGTAGTGCCAGGTTCAGTAGGCCATGCTTTGAGCCCTAGATGTGCCATGCTCGGGTTGCCATGCATTGTGCCCTAGTAGTGCCAGACTCAGACTGACACTCATTGAGGCCTAGTGGTGCCAGGCTGTGTATGTTTGTTTTTAGCCCTAGACACACTAGGCTCTGTTTTTTTTGTGTTAGAGATGCCAGGCGTTTTGTTCTTTGTGGAGGCGCCAGGCTCTGTACTCGTGCTGTCATTGTTATAGCTGCCAAACCCACTTTATCCTCTGTGCCATCCCAGGGGAGGCAAGGTATTTACTGCTATGTGTAATTTGTTCCACATGAGTGGTCCTGAAGGTGTCTGCCCTTGTACCAATCGTGCCAGTCCTGGCAGGGCTAGTTTACATTGACTTGGGATGGTGGCACTATGCTGCGCCAGTACTAGATGTATAATATTAGTCTGATTCCACCCATTCCCGCTCATCCCAGATGCCTGGCAGGAGAGGTTCTTTATAGAGCGTTAAAGTCTTTACCAGTATCAATCGCATCATGTTTTCGATCGTCGTATTATACCACAACAAGTGATGCCCCCTGGTATATAGCATTCTGATGCTGCAGGGGGGAAACGAATGCGCTGACCCAAGCTGCTCTCTCTGAATCCTCCCAGCTTAATGTACGGGTCGGGTGCTATGTGAGGAGTAACAACAAATTTCTGGTAGATTACACACATCTCTTCACACATATCTATCCTGTATCGCAGGCGTCTCTATCCCGTATCGCAGGCGTCTCTATGCCGTATCGCAGGCGTCTCTATCCCGTATCGCAGGCGTCTCTATCCCGTATCGCAGGCGTCTCTATCCCGTATCGCACGCGTCTCTATCCCGTATCGCAGGCATCTCTATCCCGTATCGCAGGCGTCTCTATCCCGTATCGCAGGCGTCTCTATCCCGTATCGCAGGCGTCTCTATCCCGTATCGCAGGCGTCTCTATCCCATATCGCACGCGTCTCTATTCTGTATCGCAGGCGTCTCTATCCCGTATCACACGCGTCTCTATGCCGTATCGCACGCGTCTCTATGCCGTATCGCAGGCGTCTCTATCCCGTATCGCACGCGTCTCTATCCCGTATCGCAGGCGTCTCTATCCCGTATCGCACGCGTCTCTATCCCGTATCGCAGGCGTCTCTATCCCGTATCGCAGGCGTCTCTATCCCGTATCGCAGGCGTCTCTATCCCGTATCGCATGCGTCTCTATCCCGTATCGCACGCGTCTCTATGCCGTATCGCAGGCGTCTCTATCCCGTATCGCACGCATCTCTATGCCGTATCGCAGGCGTCTCTATCCCGTATCGCAGGCGTCTCTATCCCGTATCGCACGCGTCTCTATCCCGTATTGCAGGCGTCTCTATCCCGTATTGCATGCGTCTCTATCCTGTATCGCGTGCCTCTCTATCCCGTATCGCAGGCGTCTCTAGCCCGTATCGCAGTCGTCTCTATCCCGTATCGCAGGCGTCTCTATCCCGTATCGCAGGCGTCTCTATCCCGTATCGCAGGCGTCTCTATCCCGTATCGCAGGCGTCTCTATCCCGTATCGCACGCGTCTCTATCCCGTATCGCAGGCGTCTCTATCCCGTATCGCAGGCGTCTCTATCCCGTATCGCAGGCGTCTCTATCCCGTATCGCAGGCGTCTCTATCCCGTATCGCAGGCGTCTCTATCCCGTATCGCACGCGTCTCTATCCCGTATCGCACGCGTCTCTATCCCGTATCGCACGCGTCTCTATCCCGTATCGCACGCGTCTCTATCCCGTATCGCACGCGTCTCTATCCCGTATCGCAGGCGTCTCTATCCCGTATCGCGCGCCTCTCTATCCCGTATCGCACGCGTCTCTATCCCGTATCGCACGCGTCTCTATCCCGTATCGCACGCGTCTCTATCCCGTATCGCGCGCCTCTCTATCCCGTATCACACGCGTCTCTATCCCGTATCGCACGCGTCTCTATGCCGTATCGCACGCGTCTCTATGCCGTATCGCAGGCGTCTCTGTCCCGTATCGCACGCGTCTCTATCCCGTATCGCAGGCGTCTCTATCCGTATCGCACGCGTCTCTATCCCGTATCGCAGGCGTCTATCCCGTATCGCAGGCGTCTCTATCCCGTATCGCAGGCGTCTCTATCCCGTATCGCATGCGTCTCTATCCCGTATCGCACGCGTCTCTATGCCGTATCGCAGGCGTCTCTATCCCGTATCGCACGCATCTCTATGCCGTATCGCAGGCGTCTCTATCCCGTATCGCAGGCGTCTCTATCCCGTATCGCACGCGTCTCTATCCCGTATTGCAGGCGTCTCTATCCCGTATTGCATGCGTCTCTATCCTGTATCGCAGGCGTCTCTATCCCGTATCGCAGGCGTCTCTAGCCCGTATCGCAGGCGTCTCTATCCCGTATCGCAGGCGTCTCTATCCCGTATCGCGCGCCTCTCTATCCCGTATCGCAGGCGTCTCTATGCCGTATCGCAGGCGTCTCTATGCCGTATCGCAGGCGTCTCTATCCCGTATCGCAGGCGTCTCTATCCCGTATCGCAGGCGTCTCTATCCCGTATCGCACGCGTCTCTATCCCGTATCGCACGCGTCTCTATCCCGTATCGCACGCGTCTCTATCCCGTATCGCACGCGTCTCTATCCCGTATCGCACGCGTCTCTATCCCGTATCGCAGGCGTCTCTATCCCGTATCGCAGGCGTCTCTATCCCGTATCGCGCGCCTCTCTATCCCGTATCGCACGCGTCTCTATCCCGTATCGCACGCGTCTCTATCCCGTATCGCACGCGTCTCTATCCCGTATCGCACGCGTCTCTATCCCGTATCGCGCGCCTCTGTATCCCGTATCGCACGCGTCTCTATCTCGTATCGCACGCGTCTCTATCCCGTATCGCGCGCGTCTCTATCCCGTATCGCGCGCGTCTCTATCCCGTATCGCGCGCGTCTCTATCCCGTATCGCGCGCGTCTCTATCCCGTATCGCAGACGTCTCTATCCCGTATCGCACGCGTCTCTATCCCGTATCGCACGCGTCTCTATCCCGTATCGCACGCGTCTCTATCCCGTATCGCGCGCCTCTCTATCCCGTATCGCACGCGTCTCTATCCCGTATCGCACGCGTCTCTATCCCGTATCGCGCGCGTCTCTATCCCGTATCGCGCGCGTCTCTATCCCGTATCGCGCGCGTCTCTATCCCGTATCGCGCGCGTCTCTATCCCGTATCGCAGACGTCTCTATCCCGTATCGCATCACATGTTTCTATCATTACAACGCCACTTTGTCAACACAACTGCAAATGACACATCAAAAAAGATGTGGATTGCAAAAGTGTCCTCACAAACAATCCAACACTTGGTAAAAAAATGCTTGCTTGCATTGCTTTTTGGAGCAACTTTGTGCCATACATTGCGTCCGTTTTCTGTGGTTTGTGTCCAACACATGGAGTAAAATGAAAAAATTTAGCACAATCTGTTATTGCGTCTATAAATGGAGCAGATTCTTTTTTTTATTTCAGGCAACAGATTCTGCTTCATTTCTATTTTTTTTTTTTAAACAGATTCTGCTCCATTTATCTTAAGCAGCATCAATTTTTTTATTTTTTTTGAGGCGTCTTTTTTATAATCCTCCGACTTTTTTTTTATTCGACTTTACCAACGTCGACCTAAAGGGGTCCCTGTTCTAACGGTACACCCGGTATAAGGTTAGTGTTAAGGTAAGGGTCGCATTGCTTTTTATGTTGCTCGCATCATTTTTTGCTTTTTTTAATGGAGCAAAAGCTGTTGCTTAAAATTGTTGGAGATTCTCGCTGAACTGGTCTAGAAGAATGAAGCATAATCTGATGTCTAATAGAATGGAGATCAAGCAGATATATATATATTTTGGGGGGGAGATGTGAGCAACGGTAAAGTGATGATAAGTTGCACAAAAAATTTACACATATTTGCCTCTTTTTTTTCCCACGTGAAATGCAACCCACATGATATATAGTACCATCGGCAACTACATTGCAAACCGCATCCATCCATCATCTCCTTTACATATAGAACCAATAGAAGCCCTTACCATTACTATATGCTATTTTGTTCTCTTGACATTCATCCCTCACCTACATCACATACACCAAATATTTCTCACCCACATTACACACTTTTCTCTCCCATGATACATGAAGTAATGATATTATTTATAGAGCTATCTCTCACTCACATTGTATCCATCTTCAGAGAATCTTCAGGTCAACACTGCATTCAATAAGGATGTCCTGATCTCCTTCTAAGGCCGGGGTCAGACAAGCGCACAATGTGCGCCCGTACCGACGTGCTTCCCGGCATCCGGCAGAGCTGTTATGCTTCGATGGGGCCGGTCACACGATGTAGCGCGCGCACGAATTGCGCGTGCTACAAGCGGCCGTACAGAAAGCCTCCCCGTCTAAACGCTAGACGCGCGTTCGGCTGGGCTGCAAAGCGTGATCCTCCATAGGAGAATCGAGCCTTGCAGTGCTGAGCGCACTATCTGTACTCAGCGAGGTGGCCAGACGGGCGTCAGAGAGGAAGGAACTTCCGCTCTCACGGACGTTCCTTCCGCTCTCAAAGACGCTCGTCTGACCCCGGCCTTAGAGCCGCCGGTCTCAACCAAGTCCCGAACTGAAACTGACCCATGGTTGGACCTGCAGCTTGGTCAGTAAATAACCTTGACATTCCCCGCGGTGGCTCCAGCATGGCGGCTTACAGCTAGGGATGCCAGACTGGCCATGTCTTCCTCGACACATATAATTTATTCGTGCGTGAAAAATGCCACCCCGCAGCATGTAGAATCCATAATCCACGGGTAAGAAATCATAAAGTAATCCGTTTTAAATGATCATTTTTTTCTCTATTTAAGTTTGACTGTGGCGTCTGTTATTTTTATTATGATTATCATCATTTATAGTCACGGCTGAAATGATAATCCCGGGCGTCAGGGTTTCCCGGCCGAGCTCCCACGTTTTGAGAGTCTCCTTTTGTTGCCCCAGTTTACTTTTACGGTGTCCTCCCTCCACTTACTACAGTCACTGTGACATGGGACATTGCTACCGCTGTGCTGTTTATGTGAACCCGCGGCTGCATCGTTCTAAGCACCACCAATCGGTGGCCTTGATATACCGTTTTATTGTGGTTCCTCTCTTGTATAGACCAGTGGCTTGTTCTCATACCTTTTCTGTTGATCTCCTGTTGCTGACTCGGCTTTGTCCTGACATCGCTGCTTTCGGTTGTCCTGACCTCGGCCTTGTTTACTCGTTCTGTTCTTCTCTGGTCTCCTTGACCTTTGCTTTATTCTCTGTTCCGTTTTCTCACATTATCCTTTTGTGTTACTGTTAATCCGGCCATTACAATGACCGATATTTTACGTGTTCCTTCTGAATTCAGATCCGTGTGCTGAGATATCCAACTCTCAGGTTGGGTCTACCATGTAACAAGATTTGACTGTGCGACACGCAGTTTTCTCTCGGTCCTCCTCATAACCTGTCGGCCCTCGGCTGCCCCTCAGGTTTCGGAGGAACGAGGGAAGATGTACACTAGCGCTTGTTTATTGGTGCGCACGTTGCTTAAATACCGGTCAAAACCTTGCCTTTGTAAGCTCGAGTGCTATGGCAGTGTTGGAGCATGGGCAGCCCTGATTGGCTGCTGGGACAGGTAGTGGCATGCATGCGCGTAATATGAAACGTCTCTTTTAAGGTACGTCCGCCAATGATGACGCAAATTACATTAGTACCTTCAGCAGCCGTACCCCCCAATGCCCCGATCTCAGACCTGCCAAAATTGGCAGAGCAGCCAATCAGAGCAGCGCATACAATAAGCGCTGCATTAGCGCTCGTATATGGGCACACATAACCCTGATTTTCACTACTTGGGCACTGCGAGCGCCATTAAACAGGCAAAAAAGAAAAAATTCGCAGCGAGGCGTGAATATAAAAGGTTGGATGAGAGTCATGAGAGGAGAGGTGCGAGGCACCTAAAAATATGAGTAGGTCTTATATTTCTTTTTATATATATTTATTGTTTTAACCATCTACACTATCATACTTTTTATATTCTTCCTCAACCCCAATCCCTCTAGATTGTAAGCTCCTATGAGCAGGGCCCTCTACACCTCTCGTTTCCATCCTATGTCCGTTTATCTGTATCTTGTTCCCTTTGGTTATTGTAAAGCGCTGCGGAAACTGTTGGCGCTATATAAATGATGATAATAATAATATAGTATATTCTGAGGTTAGGAAAAAGAAACATCCCCAGAAAAAGACGAAACAGGAGAGGATTCAGATATTAACTCTTTACCGCTGCAGGGCGTACCATGCCATCCCCGTGGCGGGTGGGACTGAACGTCGTGGGGCGGCATAGCACACCCCCCCCCCCTGGAGTCTATGGGCCGCACCACTAGTTAAACTCAGGCCGTCCTCATGCAGCCAATGATGCACACCGCTCGTCAGCTGCGTAGGTGGGCCAGAGGAGGGGCCCGCCACAGCAGCTGAGAAGCGGGGTGTACTAGTATCCCCGCCAGTGTTAATGCCCTCTCCACCGGGCACCAGCCGTCCGGCAGTAAGAGGTTAAGAAGCCGAAAGCATTCTCTGTTATGTTGAAGATGTTGCAATTTTTCGGATTCATATAGAGGAGATGCCAGCCTTTAAACCACGCTACTTTATGACTTAATGTCTTTTGGACGATTATCTCATTTCTCTTGATTTTTGCAATAATAACACCACTTCATGTATCCTTTGAGCGCTATACTGTTTATATTGGTGCGCGGGGAGAACATTCACATTTCTGCTTTCTTTTTGCCGAACTTTATTCAGTATTTTTAGAAGATTGCGTAGTAATGTTTTTTCTCATATAGCAGCATCATTTACAAGGTAATTTTCTGTGTGTTTGATATCCTTTCATATATATAGATTTCAGTAAGATTTCAGTAAGGCTTTTGATACTGTTCCGCATAGAAGGCTTATCAATAAATTGCAATCTTTGAGCTTGGATTCCAATATTGTTGAATGGATTAGGCAGTGGCTGAGTGACAGGCAACAGAGGGTTGTGGTAAATGGAGTTTATTCGGCGCAAGGTCTTGTTACCAGTGGGGTACCTCAGGGGTCAGTACTTGGACCCATTCTCTTTAATATTTTTATTAGTGATATTGCAGAAGGTATTAATGGAAAAGTATGTCTTTTTGCTGATGACACAAAGATTTACAACAGGGTTGACGTTCCTGGAGGGATCAGCCAAATGACAAATGATTTAGGTAAACTAAAAAAATGGTCGGAGTTGTGGCAATTGAGTTTTAATGTGGATAAGTGCAAGATAATGCACCTGGGACGTAAAAACCCAAGGGCTGAATATAGAATATTTGATACATCTGAGGGGTGGGATTTAGGGGTTATTATTTCAGAGGATCTAAGGGTAAGTAGTCAATGTAATAGAGCAGCAGGAAATGCTGGCAGAATGCTTGGTTGTGTAGGGAGAGGTATTAGCAGTAGGAAAAGGGAAGTGCTCATGCCACTGTACAGAGCACTGGTGAGACCTCACTTGGAGTACTGTGTGCAGTACTGGAGACCGTATCTCCAGAAGGATATAGACATCTTAGAGAGAGTTCAGAGAAGGGCTACTAAAATGGTGTACGGCTTGAAGGAGAAAAGTTACCAGGAAAGGCTTAATGATCTTAACATGTACAGCTTGGAAAAAAGACGAGACAGAGGAGATATGATAGAAACATTTAAATACGTAAAGGGAATCCACAAGGTAGAGGAAGGGAGTATATTTAAAAGGAAACAAAGTAGCAAAACAAGAGGACATAGTCTTAGATTAGAGGGGCAAAGGTTTAAAAGTAACATCAGGAAGCATTATTTTACTGAGCGGGTGGTGGATACATGGAACAGTCTTCAAGTAGAAGTAGTAGAGGCCAAAACAGTAATTGAATTTAAGCAGGCATGGGATAGGCATAAGGCTATCCTAAACAAAAGATAAATCCAGGTAAAGTATCCATGTAATTGGGCAGACTAGATGGGCCGAAAGGTTCTTATCTGCCGACATTTTCTATCTATGTTTCTATATATAGCGCGCGCACGTTTGTATTGTATTATTTCCTGCTATTAAACAGGGCGCCTGCAGCGCAATTCTCCTTAGGCCGGGGTCAGACGAGCGTTTTGCAGAACAGAAGGAATGAATGTGAGAGTGGACGTTCCTTCCTCTCTGACGCCCGTCTGGCTGCCTCCTATGGAGGATTGCGCTTTGCAGCCCCGTCGAACGTGCCTAGTAGCGCTTCAACAGGGAGGCTTTCAGAACATCCGCAGCACGGCTGCTGTAGTGCGCGCGCTACAGCGTGTGGCTGGCCCCGTCGAAACGTCACAACACTGCGACGGACGCGGGGCGCACATACAGGGTTATTCAAAGAGAATCGAAAAGTCACCGCACGTTCGGTGACTTTTCATTCTCCTCAATTCGGTTCAATTTGGCGATCCCATTTTGGCGACCCTGCGGTGTATTCAGCAAGCATCACAGGGTCCCCGAATTGCAGGGAAAGGTCGCCGCAAACCCGCCGAACACTCACCGCCAAACCCGCCGAACACTCACCGCAAAACCTGACGAAGGCACACCGAAAACCCGCAAAAACATCTCGATTAAAAATGCTTAAGAGATCCTAAAAAATCTATAAATAAAGAGACTTTTTACTGCAGAATATTATTACGAACGGTTTATTAGATATTGAATTAAAACGGGAATATTTTTAACATTGAAGCCTATGGGATTCGCCTGAATAAACCTGCCGAATTAAACCACTAAATGACAGGGCATTTCGGCAACTTTTCACTGCTGGTTTGTGTTCTCTGAAAAGACGAAGCATTGCTTCTCTATGGGGATTTCACTGCCCTCGAACAGGCACCGTATGTGCAGGCAATTCGCCAGGATTTGGTGAATTGCCTGCTCTCTGGATAGCCGAATGGCCAGGAAAGGTAACCGAACGCTGAATTTCACTGTTCGGTTACCTTTCTCCAGCAATTCGGATCTCTTTGAATAACCCTGATAGTACGCTCGTCTAACCCCCGGCCTTAGTCCTCCCAAAAACCTGTAACAGCCTATGGCTCCCAAGGGATCAGGAGGCCTGAGGGAAACCCATGACGGTTATTCACTAAGCACCGAAACTGAGTACAAATTTCAGTGCTATTAATTTCGGCGCATTCCTCCATACTTTGGCAATTCCATTTTGGCGAAAACGGAGCCGTCAAAGCAGTTATCAAAAGTTGTGGAAAAGCGTGGAATAGGCCTCGGAATTCCACCGAACTAGACAAAAATAATAGCCAATAGGAAGTCTCCTATTCTCCTAATAGGGATTTAAACCAGTAACAATGTATCTAAATGATAATAAGGTCTGTTAAAAAAATAAAACTAATAAAAAAAGTCTTTTAAAAATAAATGTAATATTTTTATTACAGTCAGGTCCAGAAATATTGGGACATGGACACAATTCTAACATCTTTGGCTCTATACACCACCACAATGGAGTTGGAATGAAACAAACACAATGTGCTTTAACTGCAGACTGTCAGCTTTAATTTGAGGGTATGTACATCCAACTCAGGTGAACGGTGTAGGACTTACAGCAGTTTGCAGATGTGCCTCCACTTGTTAAGGGACCAAAGGTAATGGGACAGAATAATAATCATAAATCAAACTTTCCCTTCTTAATACTTGGTTGCAAATCCTTTGCAGTCAATCACAGCCTGAAGTCTGGAACACATAGACATCACCAGACGCTGGGTTTCATCCCTGGTGATGCTCTGCCAGGCCTCTACTGCAACTGTCTTCAGTTCCTGCTTGTTCTTGGGGCATTTTCCCTTCAGTTTTGTCTTCAGCAAGTGAAATGCATGCTCAATGGGATTCAGGTCAGGTGATTGACTTGGTCATTGCATAACATTCCACTTCTGTCCCTTCAAAAACTCTTTGGTTGCTTTTGCAGTATGCTTTGGGTCATTGTCCATCTGCACTGTGAAGCGCCGTCCAATGAGTTCTGCAGCATTTGGCTGAATGTGAGCAGATAATATTACCCAAAACACTTCAGAATTCATCCTGCTGCTTTTGTCAGCAGTCACATCATCAATAAATACAAGAGAACCAGTTCCATTGGCAGCCATACATGCCCACGCCATGACACTACCACCACCATGCTTCACTGATGAGGTGGTATGCTTAGGATCATGAGCAGTTTCTTTCCTTCTCCATACTCTTCTCTTCCCATCACTCTGGTACAAGTTGATCTTGGTCTCATCGGTCCATAGGATCTTGTTCCAGAACTGTGAAGGTTTTGTTAGGTGTTGTTTGGCAAACTCTAATCTGGCCTTCCTGTTTTTGAGGCTCACCAATGGATTACATCTTGTGGTGAACCCTCTGTATTCACTCTGGTGAAGTCTTCTCTTGATTGTTGACTTTGACACACATACACCTACCTCCTGGAGAGTGTTCTTGATCTGGCCAACTGTTGTGAAGGGCGTTTTTTTCACCAGGGAAAGAATTCTTCGGTCATCCACCACAGTTGTTTTTCATGGTCTCCCGGGTCTTTTGGTGTTGCTGAGCTCACCGGTGCGTTCCTTCTTTTTGAGAATGTTCCAAACAGTTGTTTTGGCCACGCCTAATGTTCTTGTTATCTCTCTGATGGGTTTGTTTTGTTTCTTCAGCCTAATGATGACTTGCTTCACTTATAGTGACAGCTCTTTGGATCTCATCTTGAGAGTTGACAGCAACAGATTCCAAATGCAAATAGCACACTTGAAATGAACTCTGGGCCTTTTATCTGCACATTGTAATTGGGGTCATGAGGGAATATCACACACCTGGCCATGGAACAGCTGAGAAGCCAATTGTCCCATTACCTTTGGTCCCTTAACAAGTGGGAGGCACATCTGCAAACTGGTGTAAGTCCTACACCGTTCACCTGAGTTGGATGTACATACCCTCAAATTAAAGCTGACAGTCTGCAGTTAAAGCACATTGTGTTTGTTTCATTCCAACATTGTGGTGGTGTATAGAGCCAAAAATCTCAATGTATCCTTCCTGGTAAAATCCTTTATAAATAAATAAATAATAAATAAATTGTGTTGATGTCCCAATATTTCTGGACCTGACTGTATATTAAAACATTCGCCTGTTTAAACCTGATGAAGATAAATCACTGAAATCCGGTCATTTTGCTGCAATTCCGGTGCAGTTCGGCGTTCTGTGAATAGACTAATCATTAGATCTCTATGATGGGACAATTTTGGCGCTGCCAAATCGCATCGAATTTCGTCAAAACGCACCATATTTCACCTTATTTTTGCAGAAATACAGGACATTGAATTCACGAATTGCACCAAAATACCGAAATCACAGATACTGTGAAATTCACATTTCAGGGCAATTCGGAGGTGGCAAATTCGGTGCTTAGTGAATAACCCTCTGTGTGTCACGTGACATAATCATGTGACTTGATGTTCTGCACATAGAGCAATCATCTCCGTCACCCACGTTACAACCAAGCAGCTACCTATAATGCAAACACAAAAAACAACATCACATGCCATCTCTGACATCATCATGTGCCATCTCTGACAACATCACACACATCTACCCTCTCCCACCCACGTTACACTGAGTTCCACAAGCCGCCAAGATGGCATCCATCATTTGTCTGTCTGCCATCGCACTGCGCCCTGAATCCCGGGGTATTCTGGGAAGTCTTCATGTCGCAGTGCGTAACATTTAGCAGAGATACACACTTTGCGTAAGAGTATTTCACTCACTACAACCACCCTCCTGTACATGTCACCCGGGCCCGCACTAACTGTATATGTCCCCTGAATCATACACGATCACCTAAACTCTGCTTTACTACAAGTGTGTGTCAGGAATGCGGCCTGGAATGTGTGTGAGTGAACTGGAGGCCCTGGGAGCCCTGCGTCTGCTGCCCGGTGATGAAATAATCCATTTCATGTCATTTCTGCTCTAATCTCATGCCAGAGGAAGGGGGAGAGAGGAGAGGGGTCTGCATTCTGTCACCCAGACCCTGCCTCATTAACCTCTTCACTGCCATACAGAAACAAACCATGCTTTTTTTCCATATAACCCCCCTATTACTCCCCGTAACCCCTATTACTCCCCGTAACCCCCCTATTACTCCCCGTAACCCCTATTACTCCCCGTAACCCCCCTATTACTCCCCGTAACCCCCTATTACTCCCCGTAACCCCCATATTACTCCCCGTAACCCTCCTATTACTCCCTGTAACCCCCCTATTACTCCCCGTAACCCCCCTATTACTCCCCGTAACTCCCATATTACTCCCCGTAACCCTCCTATTACTACCTGTAACCCCCATATTACTCCCTGTAACCCCCCTATTACTCCCTGTAACTCCTAATTAGTCCGTATAACCCCCCTATTACTCCCCGTAACCCCCCTATTACTCCCTGTAACCCCCCTATTACTCCCTGTAACCCCCATATTACTCCCCGTAACCCCTATTACTCCCTGTAACCCCTAATTACTCCCTATAACCCCCTAATTACTCCCTATAACCCCCTATTACTCCCTGTAACCCCCTAATTACTCCCTATAATCCCCTATTACTCCCTGTAACCCCCATATTACTCCCTGTAACCCCCTATTACTCCCTGTAACTCCTAATTAGTCCGTATAACCCCCTATTACTCCCCGTAACCCCCCTATTACTCCCTGTAACCCCCCTATTACTCCCTGTAACCCCCATATTACTCCCCGTAACCCCTATTACTCCCTGTAACCCCTAATTACTCCCTATAACCCCCTAATTAATACTCCTATAACCCCCTATTACTCTGTAACCCCTAATTACTCCCTATAATCCCCTATTACTCCCTGTAACCCCCATATTACTCCCCGTAACCCCTATTACTCCCTGTAACCCCTAATTACTCCCTATAACCCTCCTATTACTCCCTGTAACCCCCATATTACTCCCCGTAACCCCTATTACTCCCTGTAACCCCTAATTACTCCCTATAACCCTCCTATTACTCCCTGTAACCCCCCTATTACTCCCTATAACTCTCCTATTACTCCCTGTACCCCCCTATTACTCCCTATAACCTCCCTATTACTCCCTGTAACCCCCCTATTACTCCCTATAACCCCCTATTACTCCCTGTAACCCCTATTACTCCCTGTAACCCCCCTATTACTCCCTGTAACCCCCATATTACTCCCTGTAACCCCCCTATTACTCCCTATAACCCCTATTACTCCCTGTAACCCCCTATTACTCCCTATAACCTCCCTATTACTCCCTGTAACCCCTATTACTCTGTAACCCCATATTACTCCCCGTAACCCCTATTACTCCCTGTAACCCCCATATTACTCCCTATAACCCCCTATTACTCCCTGTAACCCCCTATTACTCCCTATAACCTCCCTATTACTCCCTGTAACCCCCTATTACTCCCTATAACCCCCCTATTACTCCCTGTAACCCCTATTACTCCCTGTAACCCCCATATTACTCCCCGTAACCCTTATTACTCCCTGTAACCCCCTAATTACTCCCTATAACCCCTATTACTCCCTGTAACCCCCTAATTACTCCCTATAACCCTCCTATTACTCCCTGTAACCCCCATATTACTCCCCGTAACCCCTATTACTCCCTGTAACCCCTAATTACTCCCTATAACTCTCCTATTACTCCCTGTAACCCCCTATTACTCCTATAACCTCCCTATTACTCCCTGTAACCCCTATTACTCCCTATAACCCCCTATTACTCCCTGTAACCCTCCTATTACTCCCTGTAACCCCCCTATTACTCCCTGTAACCCCCTATTACTCCCTATAACCTCCCTATTACTCCCTGTAACCCCCTATTACTCCCTGTAACTATTACTCCATATGATCCCTGCGTATAACCCTCCTATTACTCCATATAACCTCTCCCTATAACCCCCTATTACTCCATATAACCTCTCCCTATAACCCCCCTATTACTCCTTTATAACCTCTCCCTATAACCCCTATTACTCCATATAACCTCTCCCTATAACCCCCTATATTACTCCATATAACCTCTCCCTATAACCCCTATTACTCCATATTACCTCTCCCTATAACCCCCTATTACTCCATATAACCTCTCCCTATAACCCTCCTTTTACTCTATATAACCTCAACCTATAACCCTCCTATTACTCCATATACCCTCCCTATAACCCTCCTATTACTCCATATAACCTCTCCCTATAACCCCCTATTACTCCATATAACCTCTCCCTATAACCCTCCTATTACTCCATATAACCTCTCCCTATAACCCCCTATTACTCCATATAACCTCTCCCTATAACCCCCCTATTACTCCATATAACCTCTCCCTATAACCCTCCTATTACTCCATATAACCTCTCCCTATAACCCTCCTATTACTCCATATAACCTCTCCTATAACCCCCTATTACTCCATATAACCTCTCCCTATAACCCTCCTATTACTCCATATAACCTCTCCTATAACCCCCTATTACCTCTCCCTATAACCCCCCTATTACTCCATATAACCTCTCCCTATAACCCCCCTATTACCTCTCCCTATAACCCCCCTATTACTCCATATAACCTCTCCCTATAACCCCCCTATTACTCCATATAACCTCTCCCTATAACCCCCCTATTACTCCATATAACTCTCCTATAACCCCTATTACCTCTCCTATAACCCCCTATTACTCCATATAACCTCTCCATATAACCCCTATTACTCCATATAACCTCTCCTATAACCCTCCTATTACTCCATATAACCTCTCCCTATAACCCCCCTATTACTCCATATACCTCTCCCTATAACCTCCTATTACTCCATATAACCTCTCCCTATAACCCCCTATTACTCCATATAACCTCTCCCTATAACCCCCTATTACTCCATATAACCTCTCCCTATAACCCCCTATTACTCCATATAACCTCTCCCTATAACCCCCCTATTACTCCATATAACCTCTCCCTATAACCCCCCTATTACTCCATATAACCTCTCCCTATAACCCCCCTATTACTCCATTATAACCTCTCCCTATAACCCCCTATTACTCCATATAACCTCTCCCTATAACCCCCTATTACTCCATATAACCTCTCCCTATAACCCTATTACTCCATATAACCTCTCCCTATAACCCCCCTATTACTCCATATAACCTCTCCCTATAACCCCCTATTACTCCATATAACCTCTCCCTATAACCCATATTACTCCATATAACCTCTCCCTATAACCCCCCTATTACTCCATATAACCTCACCCTATAACCCCCTATTACTCCATATAACCTCTCCCTATAACCCCCCTATTACTCCATATAACCTCACCTATAACCCCCTATTACTCCATATAACCTCTCCCTATAACCCCCTATTACTCCATATAACCTCTCCCTATAACCCCCTATTACTCCATATAACCTCTCCCTATAACCCCCCTATTACTCCATATTACCTCTCCCTATAACCCCCCTATTACTCCATATAACCTCTCCCTATAACCCTCCTTTTACTCTATATAACCTCAACCTATAACCCTCCTATTACTCCATATAACCTCTCCCTATAACCCTCCTATTACTCCATATAACCTCTCCCTATAACCCTCCTATTACTCCATATAACCTCTCCCTATAACCCCCCTATTACTCCATATAACCTCTCCCTATAACCCTCCTATTACTCCATATAACCTCTCCCTATAACCCCCTATTACTCCATATAACCTCTCCCTATAACCCCCCTATTACTCCATATAACCTCTCCCTATAACCCCCTATTACTCCATATAACCTCTCCCTATAACCCCCTATTACTCCATATAACCTCTCCCTATAACCCCCCTATTACTCCATATAACCTCTCCCTATAACCCCCTATTACCTCTCCCTATAACCCTCCTATTACTCCATATAACCTCTCCCTATAACCCCCCTATTACTCCATATAACCTCTCCCTATAGCCCCCCTATTACTCCATATAGCCTCTCCCTATAACCCCCCTATTACCTCTCCCTATAACCCCCCTATTACTCCATATAACCTCTCCATATAACCCCCCTATTACTCCATATAACCTCTCCCTATAACCCTCCTATTACTCCATATAACCTCTCCCTATAACCCCCCTATTACTCCATATAACCTCTCCCTATAACCCTCCTATTACTCCATATAACCTCTCCCTATAACCTATTACTCCATATAACCTCTCCCTATGACCCATATTACTCCATATAACCTCTCCCTATAACCCCCTATTACTCCATATAACCTCTCCCTATAACCCCCTATTACTCCATATAACCTCTCCCTATAACCCCCTATTACTCCATATAACCTCTCCCTATAACCCGCTATTACTCCATATAACCTCTCCCTATAACCTCCTATTACTCCATATAACCTCTCCCTATAACCCCCTATTACCTCTCCCTATAACCCGCTATTACTCCATATAACCTCTCCCTATAACCCCCTATTACTCCATATAACCCCTATTACTCCATATAACCTCTCCCTATAACCCCCTATTACTCCATATAACCTCTCCCTATAACCCCCTATTACTCCATATAACCTCTCCCTATAGCCCCCCTATTACTCCATATAGCCTCTCCCTATAACCCCCCTATTACCTCTCCCTATAACCCCCCTATTACTCCATATAACCTCTCCATATAACCCCCTATTACTCCATATAACCTCTCCCTATAACCCTCCTATTACTCCAATATAACCTCTCCCTATAACCCCCCTATTACTCCATATAACCTCTCCCTATAACCCTCCTATTACTCCATATAACCTCTCCCTATAACCTATTACTCCATATAACCTCTCCCTATGACCCATATTACTCCATATAACCTCTCCCTATAACCCCCTATTACTCCATATAACCTCTCCCTATAACCCCCTATTACTCCATATAACCTCTCCCTATAACCCCCCTATTACTCCATATAACCTCTCCCTATAACCCGCTATTACTCCATATAACCTCTCCCTATAACCCCCTATTACTCCATATAACCTCTCCCTATAACCCCCCTATTACCTCTCCCTATAACCCGCTATTACTCCATATAACCTCTCCCTATAACCCCCTATTACTCCCTATAACCCCCTATTACTCCATATAACCCCTATTACTCCATATAACCTCTCCCTATAACCCCCTATTACTCCATATAACCTCTCCCTATAACCCTCCTATTACTCCATATAACCTCTCCCTATAACCCCCTATTACTCCATATAACCTCTCCCTATAACCCCCTATTACTCCATATAACCTCTCCCTATAACCCCCTATTACTCCATATAACCTCTCCCTATAACCCCCTATTAATCATATAACCTCTCCCTATAACCCTCCTATTACTCCATATAACCTCTCCCTATAACCCCCCTATTACTCCATATAACCCCCCTATTACTCCATATAACCTCTCCCTATAACCCCCCTATTACTCCATATAACCTCTCCCTATAACCCCCTATTACTCCATATAACCTCCCTTCTAGTTATATTATATTGTATTGGTGGTTTAGCATATTTTTACATGCGCCATTAAAAGGTATTTTTCTATATACTGGGATATTTTGCTGTACTCGTGATGTTTTATTCACCCCTGTATTTGATCCTATGAGTAGGGGGTGTCCTCTGTATAGCGCCTCCTGGATCCCCTCTGACCGTAGTGCTTCCCACGGGGCCGGTCCAGGGTGAGGCTGCGCTGGCGCGGTGCCGGGCAGTATCCAGACTGGGGTAGAAATGTTTATTTATAGAGAAAATGAATTCCATAAAAGGGGAAGCGATGCGGGGACAGAAGGGGTGAGCGGGAGAGCAGTGATGCGCTTTGAGCCTGGAGAATATTAAAGTACAGAAAGAATGGAATTAAGTACATGATTTACTGGAAAATAAAATTCTGCAGTGAGGATGTACATGGCCGAATATCCCGGGGGATAATATATGACATGCACAGAATCAGGTTTATTATATAAACCAGGGCTGTCAACAACGGAGTTGTTGAGAATTCTTCCAGTGTAATAGATGGCCAGGGAATCATGGGAGATGTAGTTCAGAAACATCTGGGGGATCAGAGTTTGACAGCCCTGATATAAATAGTGAATGGAACAATGTGTTTTTTAATAAAAGTCAATGTATCCACTTTGGAAGAAAAGTCTCCTGTTTAGCTACTTTAGCCTCGGTTTGCACTCCTGCTCGCTGTTTAGTGAATAAGCCCCAATGTATCTATACAGTAGTGAATTATCCGCATACCTAGGGCTTTTGCAGTGATATAAGCACACAATAGCAGATGATATACTTATTGTTAGCATTCACAGTATATCAGGATGTAAGGAAGCTTATGAGGTCCAAACCTCTTATTTCCTTGCACAATGCGTATTGCAGCTGGGCCCAAGAATGAATCTAGAGCAAAATTAAGGCTGATGCATTTTTTGTGGCTTCCAATCTGCCTTCTCATGGAGGCTTCCATGTTTTTTGCTTACTCTCTGTCGCAGGAGGGATTAAACATCTAAGATGTGTGATTGGCAGATCGGCACTGAGAGGGGAGGGGCGTTCAGATAGCAAGGAGGCTTCTAATATTAACTCTGAAAGGCTGAAAAGGTTTTTTTGCCATCATCCCACTGTTGAACTGAACTGCAAACATTCTCACACACACACATATACATAAACACACTTGCAAAGGGAATCACAACGCTGCAGGGAAGGATTAACAGTTTAGATGTACCAAGCATCCAGGACCCTGCCCGGCAGCGTCGTTCTCGCTGCTCGCTGGCCGGGCGCCAAGTGATGTGCAGGCCCGCGGCGGTCACGTGGGTGGTCAGGGGATGGGGACCGGTGTGATGACATGAAGCCGACAGGTTTAAAGTCAGTCTGCTTGGGCACACTCATTGCCCTGACGTGGTTTTGCTTCCCTCTGTGCTAATTGCTATTTACTGTATCGTGTATGACTCTGGCTATTGAAAACTAACCCTCTCTGTGTGTGACCCTGGCTATTTCTGAGAGCTCTGCTTTGTGTATGACACCCCCCCAGCTATTTCCGAGAACCCTGCTTTGTGTATGACCCCGGCTATTCCTGACCGCCCTGCTCCAAGTGTCACTCACGGTTTAAGGCTGATCAGCTCTCCTGGTACTTAAACATCTGCTTCCTGGGCTAAGAGTTTCCTTTTCATTTGGTATCTGTCAACCCTTACTGGGTGTTACAAGATCTGGGGCAGGCATGGGCCAGGTCACCGCCCCCCATCTTTGATTCTTTGATTCTCCAACCAGGCCTAGAAAATAACACGGCTGCAATTAGGCCGGGCCCCCTAATTAATGAGCTGCCACTGCCTGAGCCCCCCTCCAGTGGCCGAATGCCAGGGCCTGGTCACAAGTGCGACCGCTTTGACTCTGGTAGTTCCACCACTGGAGGAGCCCCTAAAAATACACCCGCACACGCTGAATATATGGAGGAACCCCTAAAAAGACACCCGCACACCCTGAATATATGGAGGAGCCCTAAAAAGACACCCGCACACCCTGAATATATGGAGGAGCCCTAAAAAGACACTCGCACACCCTGAATATATGGAGGAGCCCTAAAAAGACACTCGCACACCCTGAATATGTGGAGGAACCCCTAAAAAGACACCCACACACCCTGAATATGTGGAGTAGCCCCAAGAGGAAGATGGATATTAGGAGGTAAAAAATTATTTAAATAAGGACTGTCACTCCTAAATAGGGACACTTGGGAGTTATGGTTCACAATCAGGGACAATTGAAGGAATGCAGCATTCAAGCTTGGCACATTGCTGGGGGGGCACGGGTTGTGTGCCACTATGAGTCATATTCAGCCTTATCATTTAACCCCGTGATCGCCACACACTCCTGTCCCGTCTCATGGCTTCCTATTAATAATCCGCCATGGGCTGGGGAGATAAGGGTACAGTCACATGTAGAGCTTAGTGCAAACATTGGCGGCCACGAACTGCAACTGCGAGTGATTCATCTGCCGCCCTATGTCTAATATTTGGTTAAAGGCCAATTTAACCCATCCTGCACTTCCACTCCCTTGCTATACTGTCATATGTTTCCCCCACACTTTCATGGAATAATTGGAAATTGATGAAAGTCGTGTATTGTTTTCCCCTAGGGTTGTCAGATTGGCCATGTTTTCCTGGACACATATGACTATTTCATGCTGAGTGAAGCTCAGGGAAATGTGCTGCCCTGCAACATGTATAATTCACATGCTGCAGGAAGGAAATCAAGGCTGGTCACCTGGGATCCCTTTTTGATTTCTTACCTGCAGCTTATGGATTATACATGCTGCGGGGCGGCATTTTTCATTCACTACCCATCAGCATGAAATGAATACATAACATGCGTCCAGGAAAATATGGTCGATCTTGCAACCCTACAACACCTCTTCCTTTTGGATCAGCAGCCCTAATGAACATAGCAAGAGGATGAACCAAGCATCTCAAACTCTGCCCCTCCAGATGCCGATTGCCTACGATTCCCCGAATTCCTCAAGTGCAATAAATGGCCAGGGAATCAAGGGAGGTGCAGCTCAACAACATCTGGGGGGGGGGGGTAGCAGAATTTGAGATCCCTTGGTCATCTATAACAGCGAAGACCTATCTTGAAGCCTCAGATGTTTCAGAACTACATGTCCCATGATGCTTAGTCACACATAAGACTGGCTGAGCATTATGGGACATGTAGTTCAGACACATCTGTGCTGTCAAGGTTCGCATCACTGATGTATGAGAACTGCTGTTGTGGGACATGGCAACCGTACGTCTGTTTAACGCCGCCGTCTGAGCTTTTTTCCCGTTTGTCCCTTTGCGCGTAACCAATGACACAGTGATTTTATTTTTTTGGCGGATTTTGTGATGTAACAATTGGTGCCTTATTGATAAGAGCGTAGCATTATTTGCCTTGATTTTATAGTTTTATTCCTAGATTTACCCTTTATTCTACAAAACGGCTCCACTTCCAGCAAGGGGGCTGGAGATAATTAAATGGGTGTGTGTCTATGTATATATACAGTCATGGCCGAAATTGTTGGCACCCCAGACATTTTTCCAGAAAATCAAGTATTTCTCGCAGTAAAGTATTGCAGTAACACATGTTTTGCTATACACATGTTTAATCCCTTTGTGTGTATTGGAACAAAACAAAAAAAGGGAGGAAAAAAATCAAATTGGACATAATGTCACACAAAACTCCAAAAATGGGCTGGACAAAATTCTTGGCACCCTTAACTTAATATTTGGTTGCACACCCTTTGGAAAAAATAACTGAAATCAGTGGCTTCCTATAACCATCAATAAGCTTCTTACACCTCTCACCCGGAATTTTGGACCACTCTTCCTTTGCAAACTGCTCCAGGTCTCTCTTATTGGAGGGGCGCCTTTTCCCAACAGCAATTTTAAGATCTCTCCACAGGTGTTCAATGGGATTTAGATCTGGACTCATTGCTGGCCACTTCAGAACTCTCCAGCGCTTTGCCATCCATTTCTGGATTCTTTTTGATGTATGTTTGGGGTCATTATCCTGCTGGAAGACCCAAGATCTCGGATGTAAACGCAGCTTTCTGACACTGGGCTCTACAGTGCGAGCCAAAATCCTTTGGTAATCCTCAGATTTCATGATGCCTTGCACACATTCAAGGCACCCAGTGTCAGAGGCAGCAAAACAACCCCATAACATCATTGAACCTCCACCATATTTCACTGTAGGTACTGTGTTCTTTTCTTTGTAGGCCTCATTCCATTTTCGGTAAACAGTAGAATGATGTGCATTGCCAAAAAGCTCTATCTTGGTCTCATCTGTCCACAAGACGTTTTCCCAGAAGGATTTTGGTTTACTCAAATACATTTTGGCAAACTGTAGTCTTGCTTTTTTATGTCTCTGTGTCAGCAGTGAGGTCCTCCTGGGTCTCCTGCCATAGCGTTTCATTTCATTTAAATGTCGACGGATGGTTCGCGCGGACACTGATGCTCCCTGAGTCTGCAGGACAGCTTGAATTTCTTTGGAACTTGTTTGGAGCTGCTTTTCCACCATCCGGACTATCCTGCGTTGCAACCTTTCATCAATTTTTCTCTTCCGTCCACCCACAGAGATATTAGCTACAGTGCCATGGGTTGCAAACTTCTTGATAATGTTGCGCACTGTGGACAAAGAAATATCTAGATCTCTGGAGATGGACTTGTAACCTTGAGATTGTTGATATTGTTCCACAATTTTGGTTCTCAAGTCCTCAGACAGTTCTCTTCACCTCTTTCTGTTGTCCATGCTTAGTGTGGCACACACAGACACACAATGCAAAGACTAAGTGAACTTCTCTCCTTTTTATCTGCTTTCAGGTGTGATTTTTATATTGCCCACACCTGTTACTTGCCCCAGGTGAGTTTACAGGAGCATCACATGCTTGAAACAATCTGATTTATCCACAATTTTGAAAGGGTGCCAATAATTTTGTCCAGACCATTTTTGGAGTTTTGTGTGTCATTATGTCCAATTTACTTTTTTTCCTCCCTTTTTTGTTTTGTTCCAATACACACAAAGGGAATAAACATGTGTATAGCAAAACATGTGTTACTGCATTACTTTTCTGTGAGAAATACTTGATTTAATTGCGTTAATTTGTGCGCGAAGCGTTAAACGTTAACGCGCGTAAATTAACGCTGGTATTACAATCCAAACGCATTTTTTCATCCGTCAAAAAATAATGCGCGTAAAAAAGACGCACAAAAACGCGCACGCATTAACGTTGCGCGCAGAAATCGGTGATCGGACTGTTTTTTCACGCGATTCAGCCAATCAGAATTAAGAACCACAATTGTCTCCCGTTCAGTTTTTGCGCCTGTCAAAGTCAATCTGAGTATATATGCTGCAGCAATAATAAAAACACGCACAACGTCTCCATTTTATTGTTTGGGTATGTGTAGAATGTGTAACTATACGTTGCTGTATTTTTATTTTGGTGCTGGTGTATTTGGTTTTGGCCAGGACGTTCAGATTTGCCGTTAACACCAGCTTTTAAAAGACGTTAAAATTATGCGCGCAAACGCTGTGCGTTGAAAGCTGCGCATAGATTGTAATACCATCCGCGTACCAGCGCACAAACGCATTTGCGCTCACAATGTTAAGTATAGGACGCACGCTGTACATTACGCTCGCAAAGGGTTCTCGCAGGCTCACCCGCGTTAGACGTTAACGCGCATTTTTTTCGCGGATATTGTAATACGACGTTCTGCGCAAAGGGTTTTGCCCCTCGCGTTAATGCGTTTTTGCGCACACGTTAACGTTTGCGCGAAGATTGTAATAGGGTCCGATATCTTGTATCGTTCGGCAATCTAAACACAAGGCATTTCAAAATTGGGGCAGTCCAGGAGTGCGGGAGTTTTTGGCAACTTTATATATATAAACATTTCTAAGTATTAAACCAGAACGGAGAATCCGGGCTCGGACGCATTTGTCTGGAAGGACAATTATAAAATGTTCCGACGAGTAAACAGTTTCCGTGTGGATAAACACCAAAAACCTCTTGGACACAAGTATGCGTGAGTCGTTAAATTGGCCAGATATTCAGCGTGACGCCCTGTGTATTTAAATGCCGCGTTCCAGCAGCCAATTAGCTTACACGCCCTATTTGTAATGCTCCCTCGGAGAATGGCCAGATCCGTGCCTAATGGTGCCCTAGGGCAGTGCCGGCCGGGCATCACTAAGGAATGTGATAGACAGGAATGGATAAATTGCGACATTTCAAAGAGGGACGCTCACGTTATAATGAATGTCGCTGGAGGCGGGGCCAGACACAAGGCTCCTCCCAGACTTATCGGAGGCTTTTATTTCAATAAAAATATAAATTTAGAATGAGAGCAAAGTATGTTATATAAACACAGCTATTTACAGTTGTGTTCAAAATTATTCAACCCCCACTGAAATTGAGTGTTTTGGCCAGTTTGACATTGATTTTGATCATTCAGTCATCTTGCTTACAATTAAATCAAAGAGGCACGTGTAGGTCAGACAAATATAACATAACATTTATAATGAAATAACCACAAATGTCTTTTCTGTGCTCACATCATTATCAGTTTTATTCAACCCCCAAGTGACATTCAATCTTAGTACTTAATACAACATCCTTTTACAGTTATAACAGCTTTTAAACGTGAAGCATAGCTTGACACAAGTGTCTTGCAGCGATCTACGGGTATTTTCGCCCATTCGTCATGGGCAAAAGCCTCCAGTTCAGTCACATTCTTAGGCTTGCGCACTGCAACTGCTTTCTTTAAGTCCCACCAGAGGTTCTCAATGGGATTTAAGTCAGGTGACTGCGATGGCCACTCCAAAATGTTCCAGCCTTTAATCTGCAACCATGCTCTAGTGGACTTGGAGGTATGCTTGGGATCATTGTCCTGTTGAAAGGTCCAACGTCTCCCAAGCCTCAGGTTTGTGACGGACTGCATCACATTGTCATCCAATATCTCCTGGTACTGAAGAGAATTCATGGTACCTTGCACACGCTGAAACTTCCCTGTACCTGCAGAAGCAAAACAGCCCCAAAGCATGATTGACCCCCGCCATGCTTCACAGTAGGCAAGGTGTTCTTTTCTTCATAGGCCTTGTTCTTCCTCCTCCAAACATAGCGTTGATCCATGGGCCCAAACAGTTCTAAATTTTGTTTCATCAGTCCACAGAACACTATCCCAAAACTTCTGTGGTTTGTCCACATGACTTTTGGCATACTGCAGTCGACTCTTCTTATTCTTTGGAGACAGCAAGGGGGTGCGCCTGGGAGTTCTGGCATGGAGGCCTTCATTACGCAGTGTGCGCCGTATTGTCTGAGCTGAAACTTCAGTACTCACATCTGACAAATCTTTTCTCAGTTCCTCAGCAGTCACACGGGGACTTTTCTCCACTCTACGCTTCAGGTAGCGCACAGCAGTCGAAGTCAGCATCTTCTTTCTGCCACGACCAGGTAGCGTTTCAACAGTGCCCTTTGCCTTGAATTTGCGAATGATGCTTCCTATGGTCTCTCTTGGTATGTTTAACATCTTTGCAATCTTCTTATAGCCATTGCCCTTCCTGTGAAGAGTAATCACCTCTTCTCTTGTCTTCCTGGACCATTCTCTTGACTTCACCATGTTTGTAACCACACCAGTAAATGTCTAGAAGGAGCTGAGTATCACAGTCATTTTAAAGCTGCCTAATTGGTGCTTATTATGCTTTATTGCTGCTCCGTGACATCCACAGGTGTTTTCAATACCTGGTTGAAAACACTTGAATGAACCTCTGTTCTTCAGAGTGGTAGTCTTTAAGGGGTTGAATAATTGTGTCAATGAAGAATTCACAAAAGAAACATTTACTACTGTATTACAAAACCAATTGATGTCATTTTAGTTGCATATGGTTCTTTAAAAAGTCCTTGTAGGATTTCATTCTGAATACAATTACAAATGTACACTAAATTCCCTAAAACCCTTTACAGCATTGGGGGTTGAATAATTTTGAACACAACTGTATAACATTTATTATGGTTTGAGACGCATTGCTGGACGTTTTATTGCTTTGCAACTCTGTTATACAACCGTAAACCCCAAATATATAGAGGAGCCCCTAAAAAGACACCCGCACACCCTGAATATATGGAGGAGCCCCTCAAAAGACACCCGCACACCCTGAATATATGGAGGAGCCCCTAAAAAGACACCCGCACACCCTGAATATATGGAGGAGCCCCTAAAAAGACACCGCACACCCTGAATATATGGAGGAGCCCCTAAAAAGACACCCGCACACCCTGAATATATGGAGGAGCCCCTAAAAAGACACCCACACACCCTGAATATATGGAGTAGCCCCTAAAAAGACACCCGCACACCCTGAATATATGGAGGAGCCCCTAAAAAGACACCCACACACCCTGAATATATGGAGGAGCCCCTAAAAAGACACCCGCACACCCTGAATATATGGAGGAACCCCTAAAAATACACCCGCACACCCTGAATATATGAAGGAGCCCCTAAAAAGACACCCACATACCCTGAATATACGGAAGAACCCCTAAAAAGACAACCACCCTGAATATATGCCCCTATAAAGAAGGACAGTAGAAGAGTAAAGAGGGGTAGAGGGATTTGGACACAAAATACAGACTGTCCCTCCTAAATCGAGACTCTTGGATGGAGGAGATTAGGAGAGAAATGAGGTTGGCTATGTTTTCCAGGGACCCATATAACTCGATTTTAACTGAAATATGGACAGGGTGGATTTTTGACCGAAAATTGGGACTTGGAAGGTATGAGAATTACCATGGAGTCCTTGCTGCCCCATTGAACAATTAAAACAATGATTAATAAATCCAGAAGCCAGGTACTCACAGGCTCTTAAGATTGCACCTGCCATGCTCCATGCTGGGCGCCACCATTGCTTGTCTCCCATTGGTCGGCTCTTCTGGTTTCACCTGTCAGGTAGACATCGGTAGCTCTGATTGGCCCTCAGACTGCTGTGCCAGCGCCATTACCAAGATGGTGGCGCCCAGTAACTAAGTATGACAGATGCACTCTTAAACTTGGCTTTGGAAGCCACAAACAGCGAGGCGCATCTTTATTTTTGGTCTTCTGTCAACCTATTCATAACATGTATAAATTGCTAAAAAACGTGTTTATCTGCTCAGGACAGAAAAATGTTTTTTTCTTTAAGGTCTTATTTTAGCACCGGCGCCCATATCCTGTGAGATTTATAACGAGGCTCATGGAGGCCGCGCGGTTTATTCCATAAACAGAGGGGAAAGAATGTAAAATACAATGACGAGATAACAACGTAACGCGACGGTAAATCGAGTTAATGTACGGCAGAATGGTCGCGGCTGGAGCGGTTCCAGCTGCGCGGTCTGCGTCGCGTCATGGCTCCCAGCTAATAAACAGAGACCCCGTTGTCACATCGAGCCGGGAATCCTCGTTGATGGGGACTGGCGGTGCGCAATATGAGGAAAATAACTGGGGCATAGAGAGGGCAAGGGTAAGACGGGGGCGAGGGTATCACCGCGAGGGAGGCGCCGACGTAAGAGGAGGGGGACAGAAGAGAAAGCGGGAGCGGAAATAAGAGGACGGCGAGGAAGGTATGAGCGTTTTGTTGGGGGGGAACATAAAGTCGGGGGGTACGAAAGAAAAAAATTGGACCGGGGCGAGAGTCTTGGAATGAGAGGGATGGAAAGAAATGAAGAGTATGGAAATCGTTTATGTGATGCGAAGGCGGGCGAGAGAGCGCGGCGGCGGCGGCGAAGGAATTGGCGTGGAAGGCAAAAGAATGCCTGGGGACGAGATGCTCGCACAAGAAATAGTGAGGGGAGGAGCCAGAACATTTTGTGGTAAAAATCGTCTGCGATTTCACGAGGAGATCAAGGGATGGGAGGCAGAGCTCAGCCCGAGAGGGAGAGGAGGAAGAGAGGAGGCGATGAAGGAGGGAGAGGAACCACAGAACTCAGAGATTTGTGTCAGGAAGACGTGATTAGTGAAACTCGTGACAGGTCATGTATGGGACTTGTGATGTCCAGAGAGAGACGCACCCTGAATGGAGATGTGAGGAGAGGCGAGGACGAGAGGTAATGGATGACGGGGGGACGGAAAGAGAGGACACTATGGCGCGTGAGAGCATCATACCCCCTCTCCTCTCTTAGATTGTAAGCTCTTGAGCAGGGTCCTCTCTCCTACTGTTCTGTGTGTTTAACTTGTAGGTATATGGTTATTCTGTCTCACCCATTGTACAGCGCTACGGAATTTGGTGGCGCTTTATAAATACTTGTAACTGTAACTGTACCTCTTACTGCTTGTATATATACATGTTACAGGAATATGAAATATTCTACAGATACTGTAACAGATTCAAACACTCTTATCTCAGTGTCCCAGAGCTCCCTCCTGTCTGTGTCACCCTGTGCCGGGAGGGACAGACTCCGTATCCCAGAGCTCCCTCCTGTCTGTGTCACCCTGTGCTGGGAGGGACAGACTCCATATCCCAGAGCTCCCTCCTGTGTCACCCTGTGCCGGGAGGGACAAACTCCATATCCCAGAGCTCCCTCCTGTCTGTGTCACCCTGTGCCGGGAGGGACAGACTCCATATCCCAGAGCTCCCTCCTGTCTGTGTCACCCTGTGCTGGGAGGGACAGACTCCATATCCCAGAGCTCCCTCCTGTCTGTGTCACCCTGTGCGGGAGGGACAGACTCCATATCCCAGAGCTCCCTCCTGTCTGTGTCACCCTGTGCTGGGAGGGACAGACTCCATATCCCAGAGCTCCCTCCTGTCTGTGTCACCCTTTGCTGGGAGGGACAGACTCCATATCCCAGAGCTCCTCCTGTCTGTGTCACCCTGTGCCGGGAGGGACAAACTCCATATCTCAGAGCTCCCTCCTGTCTGTGTCACCCTGTGCCGGGAGGGACAGACTCCATATCCCAGAGCTCCCTCCTGTCTGTGTCACCCTTTTTCCCGAGGGACAGACTCCATATCCCAGAGCTCCCTCCTGTGTCACCCTGTGCCGGGAGGGACAAACTCCATATCCCAGAGCTCCCTCCTGTCTGTGTCACCCTGTGCTGGGAGGGACAGACTCCATATCCCAGAGCTCCCTCCTGTCTGTGTCACCCTGTGCCGGGAGGGACAGACTCCATATCCCAGAGCTCCCTCCTGTCTGTGTCACCCTGTGCTGGGAGGGACAGACTCCATATCCCAGAGCTCCCTCCTGTCTGTGTCACCCTGTGCTGGGAGGGACAGACTCCATATCCCAGAGCTCCCTCCTGTCTGTGTCAACCTGTGCTGGGAGGGACAGACTCAATATCCCAGAGCTCCCTCCTGTCTGTGTCACCCTGTGCGGCCGGGAGGGACAGACTCCATATCCCAGAGCTCCCTCCTGTCTGTGTCACCCTGTGCTGGGAGGGACAGACTCCGTATCCCAGAGCTCCCTCCTGTCTGTGTCACCCTGTGCCGGGAGGGACAGACTCCGTATCCCAGAGCTCCCTCCTGTCTGTGTCACCCTGTGCTGGGAGGGACAGACTCCTTATCCCAGAGCTCCTCCTGTCTGTGTCACCCTGTGCTGGGAGGGACAGACTCCGTATCCCGAGCTCCCTCCTGTCTGTGTCACCCTGTGCTGGGAGGGACAGACTCCATATCCCAGAGCTCCCTCCTGTCTGTGTCACCCTGTGCCGGGAGGGACAGACTCCTTATCACAGAGCTCCCTCCTGTCTGTGTCACCCTGTGCCGGGAGGGACAGACTCCGTATCCCAGAGCTCCCTCCTGTCTGTGTCACCCTGTGCCGGGAGGGACAGACTCCGTATCCCAGAGCTCCCTCCTGTCTGTGTCACCCTGTGCTGGGAGGGACAGACTCCATATCCCAGAGCTCCCTCCTGTCTGTCACCCTGTGCTGGGGCAGAATACATTTCAGTACATTAAATAGCGCTTGTCTTTTTGCCTTTGCAGGATATGTTTATACAGTGACCTCGGGCAGGCTGTGATCAGACGGTAACATTTGGTGACATGATGGCGCAGGTTCTTCACATGGAAAGCCACTTCCCAGGTAGGGTGGACTCGCCACTGATGTTGATGCAGCTAAATTATTTGGCTGTCGCTTCGCGGTGTAAATGTATGTTTGTGGGCAGGATCTGACGCTATGCTGGCATATATTAATACCCATGTTCTCTAATGTTTCTGTTTCAGATCTGTTTTCCTTCCGGCCTCTCTTTATTTGTTGCGCATAATTGTCAAGACGTAACAGTTTGTGGTGGGAACATCTGGGATCCTTACCACCTCTTTCTTTTTTTTCCCAGGCAAGTCAGGACCCTCATCACTGATGAAAGACCCAGACGTCCCATACTCGGTGGAGACACCCTACGGTTACAGATTGGATTTGGACTTCCTAAAATATGTGGATGATATCGAGAAAGGTCATACCATAAAACGCGTGCCGGTTCACCGCAGACCTCGTTATGGATCCTTATCCCATGCACCTGGTTACACCGGTTCCTGGTGGACATCTACGGAGTCCCTGTGCTCAAACGCCAGCAACGACAGGTGAGGGCTGTCGGACAGGGAAGAGAGGGCACGGAAATGTCTGTTGAGGGTTTGAGGGCCAATCTTGAGTTGGGAATGGGGGTAACGTACTCATGAAGATTGGACGTAGACTGATTCTTTTTTTATTTATTGCAGTCGACACTCCTCTTATTCCTATTGTGGGAGAAGCTTCTACCCCGCCTATGAGGTCAGAGGTGGACCTCAGACTCAACACAACTTCAACCCAAGGGTTGAGAGAACGTTGATGGATGCTAGCAAGAAGTTGGAAGCTGGACAATCCCGTCCTCTCAGCCTGACCTGCCGATCTTCCAACTCTATTTCCACCCCGTCTCTTTCTCGCCTGCCCTCATCTTCATCTTGTCACCAGATCTCCTCATTTACCCCACTAAGTTCTGGGATGTCCACTCCAGTCTCTCCGACACCTGTCCACCTCCAACACGTCCGTGAGCAGATGGCAGTGGCCCTCAAGAGACTCCGTCAGCTGGAGGAGCAAGTCAAGATGATTCCAGTCCTCCAGGTGAAGATATCGGTGCTTCAGGAGGAGAAGCGTCAGCTCAGTGTTCAACTCAAGAGCCAGAAATACCTGGGACATCCAGGGGGAAATTCCAGGAGCAAAGGAAGAGGGGAGCTGTACATTGAGATACCCGAGGAAGAATCAAAGGATGGGAGAGAGGCGAATGGAGACATATGTAAAGAAGCAGGAGCAGATAAGGAAGGCAATGGAGAAGAAACGAACAAGCAGTATTTGCCACCCAGGAAAGCAACCTGCAGTGTCGGGGTGTGGGTGAGAGAGTCAGACTTTATCCCTTTCACTCTTAGACAGCCAGAGACCGACAAGCAGAAACTTCTTCTCCAGGCCTTGTCCGCCAAGGTGACCGTTTTGGAAAAGCAGCTGGCCAGAGCTTTGGCCGAGGTTCAGAATGCCAACCGGAAGCTGGAAGAGGCAGAGAAAGCAGGAAAAGCAGAAGTGGTGGAGAGGAAAGAAAAAAAGGAGGAGGTGCGGGCTGATGCGGTCAAGGTGGCCAGGGTGGAGAGAGGGAGCGAGGTGGTCTCTAGCACCATGGTAGGACCTGGGGTACAGCCACAGAGAGCAAGAGACCTGGAAACCAGGGGAGGTGGTGTTGGAGGAGGACACGTTAAAGCCAGAGAAGGCGAAGAGGAGAGAGTGTACCGCAGCAGGGAAGTGTTGGAGAAACCGTTCCTCAGTTCTTCCGGGCCAGCAGTTACCATCCACGTGGTCAAGAAAATCAGCATCACCGGACAAAATGCCAACGATTGCGAGAGGAAAGGTGAGGAACCGTTCCGAGGCGGCGATGCCTGCGCATGGCCAAAGCTACGCAGCCAACGATGGTGTTTTGTCAGTGTAAAGGAGTTGTGGTCCTGCTTGTACTTGATCAACATGTATTAAACATGGAGTAAACTAGAACTAGAATGGAAGTCAATCGAGGATGGCTTTTTATGTGCTCAAAACCGTTTAGAACACATTAAAACGGTCAGAAACGGCAAGACATTAATTATTATCTTTTAATTAACTCCACAAAATTCCGCGGCGCTTTACAGGGTCAGTGTACAAGGGGTTAATACGTTGTAATACCACACATGGATGATACGGCCTGATTCAGAGGGTCCCTGTTCCCAAGGGAACTTACAATCTCTGAGATGTACAAGTATTTTGTGAGGTAGGTGCATCCAAATCGTTAGGTGTTTTGCCCAAGGACACTCGCTGGTGGTGTCCTCTGAGTGGGATCGAGTCGTCTTTCCTTGATTGTAGAGCAGCGACCTGGTGGTTTGGTTGAACCCGCTTCTCGTAAAGTCGAGACTTGCTTCTCCACAGCTGTATTGGAGGGATGTGCTGAACAGGATTTGACTTGCTTCTCCACGGTCGAGGGTAGAGACGTTACCACTGGACTCCACACCCGATATTGGGCCCTTTTACATTCTTCACGCAAATCCGCACGCGCAACGTGTGATTTTTTGCGCGAAGCGTTAAACGTTATCGCGCGTAAATCAACGCTGGAATTACAATCCTCGCGCATTTTTTCATCCGTCAAAAAAATAACGCGCGTAAAACGTGCGCGCAGCAACGTTGCGCACAGAAATCTGTGTATTTTCATGTGATTCAGCCAATCAGAATTAAGAACCTCAATTGTCTCACGTTTAAGGCTAGGGTCAGACGAACGCATTTTTCACGTTGTACGTGAAAAAGTGCGTTTGAACGAACGTACGTATTTTTTCACGGAATACGCGATAGCGGTCATACGATGCGCCTTTCCGTCCGTGATTTTGTACGGATCATCAATAAAACACTTTTTGTGTCTGGACGTTATGTTGGCCGGACATTAGCAGCGTCTGACGTCTCCTAATCACACACACACGCCTCTATGCGGCCGCAGCGCACTCTGTACGTCAGTAGTAGCGGTTTGACGTTCTCGAAAAAATGCGTTCGTTGGCCACTTGCGTTGCACGGATGAACTTTCGTGCGGCCGTTCGTCGTATGTTCCCCGGCATTGGACGTCATTTGCTGCTAGCACGGCCGTGATTTCGTGCGGCTAAACGCACGTGAAAAATGCGTTCGTCTGACCCTAGCCTAAGTTTTTGCACCTGTCAAAGTCAATCTGTGCATATACGCTGCGTCAATAATAAATGCACCCTCAACTTCTCCATTTTATTGGTTTGGGTATGTGTAGAATGTGTAACTATACTTTGCTGTATTTTTTTTGGGCTGGTGTATTTGGTTTCGGTCAGGTTGATAGAATTTGCCATTAACACCAGCTTTTAGGAGTTGCTAAAATTATGCGCGCAAAGGCTGTGCGTTACAAACTGCGCATAGATTGTAATACCATCCGCGTACCAGCGCACCATCACATTTGCGCTCACAATGTTAAGTATAGGATGCGCGAAGTACAGTAAGCTTGCGCAGATTCACCCGCGGTAGACGTATACGCTCGTTTGTTGCGTTGACATTGTAATACGATGTTCTGCACAAAGGGTTTTGCCCCTCGCGTTAATGTGCATGCGCTGACGTTTGCACGAAGAGTGTAATAGGGCCCATTGTGTGTAGGCGAGTATGTACCGTTGGGTGTCTTGCCCAAGGACACTTACTGGAGAGGTGCTCTGGCCGGGATTCGAACCTGGGTCTCCACTGTTATAGAGCAGTGATGTTACCTCTACTCCATCCAGCCGGTTAATTCGTCAAAAGAAACAATGGCTAGAGAATTTATGTTGTGTATCAGCTTCCACCATGAGCTGAAGAGTTTGGATTCCTTCGACTCCTTGCCAAAGCAGTAGTTGCTGTAAGTGGAACAGCCGGACGGCGGGTCATGGATGTGACTGAGAGCTTTTCCTTTCTTGTTTATTCTTTTTATAGATGCCTGTATCTCGGACAGAGGGGAGGATCAGACCGCGACGCTACCAATATCCCTGGAAAACAGTGGAAGCAAACCCACCATGGGAGGCCAGATGACCGGGGGCGACGGAAGCAGCACTGGTAATGATGGGCACTGGGCATATTCACAGAGCTAGTGGGCAACGATGAGGGAATGAGCAAATATCATTTCCCGTTTCCACGCTGCGTCATTTATTAAATACAGGACCCAAATAAGAGGACTATCCCTGAAAAAATGACAATGAGAGAGAGGGTATCCCTGGGAGAAGGGAACTCTGTCCTGCAAAGCTAACATTCAGATTATTCAAAGGGACGAATACCCTGCCTGGCCAAAAAAAGTCACACCCTCTCATATTTAGATGGCCTCCTTTTGCTGTGATTGCGGCACACATTCGCCGGGGCATCGTGTCGATAAGCTCATGCAATGTCCCGGCATTTATTTGCGTCCAGAGTGGCATTAATTTGTGGCCAAGATCTTGTATTGATGATGGGAGAGTCGCGGCGCTGCGTAAAGTCTTCTCCAGCACATTATCCCAAAGATTCTCAATGGGGTTAAGGTCTGGACTGTGCGGTGGCCAATCCATGTGTGAAAATGATGTCTCATGCTCCCTGAACCACTCTTGCACAATTTGAGCCCGATGAATCCTGGCATTGCCATCTTGGAATATGCCCGCTGTGCCATCAGGGGAGAAAAAACCCATTGATGGGAAAACCTTCTCATGAAGTGTATTCAGGGAGACACATGACTTCATTTTTGGAGACATAACATCGCTGAACCAAGACCTGACCAACTGATGCCACCGCAGATCATAACAGGCTTGTACGGGAAGTGGGGACTTCTTTTGGCCGGGCAGTGTATCATTTATGAAGGTAAACAGGGTTATTCAAAGAGATCCGAATTGCTTGAGAAAGGTAACTGAACGCTGAAAATCAGCGTTCGGTTACCTTTCTGGCCATTCGGCTATCCAGAGAGCAGGCAATTCGCCAAATACTGGGGAATTGCCTGCACATACGGTGCCTGTTCGGTGCCTGTTCGAGGGCAGTGAAATCCCCATAGAGAAGCACTGCTTCGGCTATTCAGAGAACACAAACCAGCAGTGAAAGGTTCCCCTAATGCCCTGCCATTCGGTGGTTTAATTCGGCAGATTTATTCAGGAGAATCCCATAGGCTTCAATGTTAAAAATATTCCGGTTTTAATTCAATATCTAATAAACCGTTCATTATAAAATTCTGCAGTAAAAGTCTCTTTATTTATAGATTTTTTAGGATATTTTAAGCATTTTTCTGGATTTTTTTTTTTTTTAAAGTCCGAATTTTTTTTTTTATTTTTTTTTTTTATGTTTATTTTTTTTTCTGTAACAGCCCTTTTTATTATCATTCCCTGGACCTCATATGCAAATTTCAGACATTTTCGCTCAGTGGTTTTTTTGCAAACAGTGTTTCATTTTTCAATCATTCATGCAAACTGTTTTCCTAATTTATTCACTGCGAAGGCTGTGATCGGCTCCTGTTCGGGTTTTTCCGTGGTTTTCAGCAGGTTAATCCAGATGTTTTTGAGGGTTTTCGGCGTGCATTCGCTGGGTTTTGCGGTTAGTTTTCGTCAGGTTTGCGGCAGCTTTTCCCTGCAATTCGGGGACCCTGTGGTGTTTGCTGAATACACCGCAGGATCACCGAAATGGGATCGGCAAGAGGAACCGAATTGAAGTGAACGAAAAGTCACCGAACGTGCCGTGACTTTTCGAATCTCTTTGAATTACCCTGAAAGTCTGACGTACTAGTGTTTTTATCACGGCATGGTTTGTTGTTGAACTGCAGCTCCCATGATGCCTTGCCATTTTTAAAAGGTAACTGATGTTCTACAATAGTCGGTGGTTCGCCTGTTGATCCTCCCTGGTTTATGCCGTCTGTACATTTGCGGGTGTTTTTCAGATACACCCCAGGAGGACACAGATTCGGGTAAAGGATCGTCTCTGGACAAGCAAGAAGCAAAATCCGTGCAGTTTTCAGGAGTCAACGGAGAGTGAGTGGCTTTGTCTTCTTTCACGTTGATGGACCTTGTTCCTTAAGGGAATTATTCGCTAAGCGGTGAGTTGCTGGAAAATTGGCAGTTTGGCCAAGCTGAAGGAACATTGGAGTTGTAATTTATTTTTTTCCAAATACAGTTTTTTTTTTTTGTTCCCCTTAAATGTGAAATCTCTTACCAATTCTCCAGCGAGTCACCTGTTAGCGAATAAGCCCCTATGATGTCATTTTAATCAGCATATCATCTGTCCATGTTTTGTATTGCTTTTCTTTCATGGGTCTGAAAACTCGGCCCTCCAGATGTTTTGGAACTACGTCTGCCATGATGCTCAGCTACTCATTGGATTGGCTGAGGCTCATGGGAAATGTTGTCCAAAAACATCTGGAGGACCAAGGGTGCCGACCCCTGACCTCCTTGCTCCCAATTAATTTTCTATAATGCCTTCCTGCTGCCCCCGCTGTAATCCTGTCTTTATTTCACATTGTTTCTACATGTCACAGCATACTATCGCAGGCGGCCTCAGAGAGGGTGACAACGGCACGCTCGCTGCATGCTGACATCACTGGTGACCGCCAGCCGGGAAATTCAAAATCATGGTTGCTGATGACACTGAGGGCCATATTACATAGTTGGTGCTAACTTAACCAGAGCTGTCGTTAACTTAAAACCGTCCGGCCCCTATTACATTCTTCACTCAGTGTGTTTTGCGTGCACAAATGCGCATTTGTGCGAAGGGGCACAACCCTTTGCGCTGAACGTCGTATTACAAGGTTCGCGCAAACGATGCGCGTTATCATTTAACGCGGATGGACCTGCGCGAGGGTGACGAACTGTGCGCGTCCTATACTTAACATTGTGAGCACAAATGCGTTTGTGCGCTGGTACGCGGATGGTATTTCAATCGATGCGCATTTTTTTTTACGAACGACGTTTGCGTGCGTAATTTTAACGTCTTTGAAAAGCTGGTGGTAACGGCAAATCTGAACGTTCTGACTGAAACGAAAAACACCAGCACGAAAAAAAAAAATACAGCACAGTATAGTCACACATTCTACACATACCCAAACAATAAAATTGTGAATTCGTGCATATTTTTTTTATTGCTGCAGCATGTAAACTCAGATTTATTTTGACAGGCGCAAAAACGTTAGTGAGTCAATTAAGGTGAATTGATGTCTATTAAGGTTCTTAAATCTGATTGGCTGAATCCCGCGACAAAACCAGTCCGCACACTGATTTACGTGCTCAACGTTACTGCGCGCGTGTTACACTTTGTTTTGCGCGTCTTTTTTTTTACAAACGTTATCTTTTGACGGATGAGAAAATGCGTTAGGATCGGTATACCACGTTAATTTTCGTGCAATAACGCTGGACGATGCGTTGGAAACAATTTGCACTGCGCGGACGAAATTGCGCAAAGAATGTAATAGGGGCCTCCATAGGCTATAATGGCTCTGGTAAGTTTACAACAGCTCTGGTTAAATTAGCTGCAACTTTGTAATATGGCCCTGTGTGGGGTGGAGGAAGCTCATCCACTTCACCCAACGTTTTCTGCAAGATCGGCACCAGAGGCGTCGAGTGGAAGGAAGGTGCACTCTCACGGACGTTCCTTCTGCTCTTACTACCGCTCGTCTGACCCCGGCCTTAAACCACCGTGCGGCTCCCATGGAGACATGGAGATGGTACCTTGTTCTCACCTGCATTTATCACCAATGTCCTGGAGATTGTGGTAATGGTCGAGGTACAATGTTACGCATCGGGCTGGGCAACTTATCTGGATCTTCATGATTAAATCAAGTTTAAGTTCCACTTCGATTTTACTATCGAGGAATTGTAATGGATTTTTTTTAATGCCCCCCCCCCCTCCGATCGCTGGCGTGGCACACTCATCAGTTTAGGCAGGAACCTGCTGGCTCTGCTTTGCCCGTGCTCGGACAGATGGCCCGCCATTTAAAAAAAAAATAATCCAGATTTCTCGATTTCCAGAAATGGTAAAAGCGAAGTCGACCTTAACCCCTTCACTACCAAAGGATTTTCCAGGAGTCCACTGTCAGGAGCTGTTGGGTTGTTTTTGTAAAAATCATTTTTAATTATATAGTAAGAAATATTTGGGAATATTCCCCGTGTTTTCTTTACTGTAACAGACTATTTGACCGGCAGTTGTCACCATCTGCTGGCCAAAAGGAGTTACTGCAGCTCTGGGCTCCATGCAGGATCAGCTGGGGAGATGTCATTCAGAAACTTTCCCAGCTGGTTTTAAAAAGTGTTCATCATGCCCACGCTGCTAAAACCTTAGGGGCATGTTCCTGGGGCCCAAATGCATACGAATCCCTCTAGCAATAAGCATGCCGTGAAAGGAGGGGGCCGGCAAAAGATACGGGCAGAGGTGTAGCTACTGGTATTGTCTTCTGCGAAAGCAAGATCACCAGAGTCTCCGAGCCAGTATTTATGTAACTTATTGATCCCTGTCCACATGCAGAATGCTCCCCTAGCCGTCAGTATCCCGCAGGAGTACTGCTTCTGGCCCAAAACAACATTGAAACACAGGAGATCCTTGTAGGGGAAAAGCAAACTGAGACGGAGTTTATTTACATTTTGCAACTGGTTGAAACACACACACAGGGGAAGGTACAGAAACAATGGAAACACGCCCAGCATTGGAACAAAGGATTAGAAGTGGCACGGCGATCCGGTTTAAGCTCGTGGCTGCGGGAATTGGGGGGTGATGGAAGCATGTGAAAACAAAGGAATAGAACAGCACAGTATACAGTTACAGTTATACCACAGGAGACTCCACAATAAATACATACATAAGGCCTAAAGCATAGGAAGGGTTATTTTACGGTGAGAACAATAAAGCTGTGGAATTCTCTGCCTGTTGAGGTGGTTGGGTCAGAGACTGTACAGACTTTTAAAAAAGGACTGGATGACTTCCTGCAGACACAGAATATTAAGGGTTATAATATTTAATATGTGAGTATAAGCTTCTTGGTCCAAGGAGAAATCTGGTGCCATCTGGGGTCAAGAAGGAATTTTTTCCCAGTATGTTGCATATTGGCGAGCGCTTCAGACTGTTTTTTCGTGCGTGATTTGTTACGGATCCAAACCAGGAAACTTTGGGTGTCTGGACGTTATGTTGGCCGGACATGACGTCTCCTAATCACGCACACACGCCGCTATGCGGACGCAGCGCACTCTGTACGTCAGTACTAGCGGTTCTCCGTTCTCGAAAAAATGCGTTAGTTTGCCGCTTGCGTTGCGCGGCCGGACTTTCGTGCGGCCGTACTTCGTATATTGGCCGTCATTGCCCGTCATTTGCTCTACTGTGATTAAGTGCGTCTAAATGCACGTTCAAAGTGCGCTAGTCTGACCCCAGCCTAAAATTGTAGATACAGGGTGACTTTAACAAAGGAAAGAGCAGGAAAACAATTTGAAACATCAGGCCTGCACCTCTCAAATACATTTCTACTCCCATGTACTTCAAGTCCAAAGTGATGCACGCCTCAATTTATTTTTAGATATCAGTTTGAGCTGAGAATAATGAGCTACCGGGAAATGGCTTGTTATTCTCCCGCTAGTCAATAGTTAATGGTTTCTATGCAAAGTATTCAAGAATAGGGACCTTTAACAGCCACACGGAACCACACAGGAGCCGCTAGATGGCTCATATAGAGGAATGACTGGCGCCGTTGCTATTATGGCTACATCGGAGTAGGGCACTTAGTTGGCAGAATAAATATAGAGTATCAGTATTTACATTCCGGTCACCGTCTGATACACATGGTGGAGCCCTGCCAGGCCGCTGTAAGTAATATTTTGATTTACATTGTGCTGTCATCCTGTAGCAATGAGACATTTTGCACCTGTTGTTAATGGGATGGAATGGAAACGGCATGTTTATTCTTCACAGTATGGATTCTGCGTCATCGGAGGATTCAGGGACCATGGAGAACCCATCAGACAGCGAGAGCACAGAGAGCGAATACCACGAGGCCAGTGAGGGGCCGACGGGGACCCAGACCGAGGTACACTGCCACGGTGCGACCCAAATCCAGACAGCAAGCGAGACGCAGAAGGAAAAGGCAGAAGCACCTGTACTCAATGTGTCACCAACAAAACCTACACCTAGGTAAAACCTCCGGGGTTACCTCCATCCCTATGACAGCCTGTGTGTGATAGACTCTGTAACAGATCTCAGCACCCCAAATGGGTCACCTCTGCTAATGCTGCACCCTTGCCTGACACCCGGTCTCCCACCAGCCGTCTTTCATGCCCACTCCAGCCCTTAGCTGAAGCTTAAGGACAAGTACAATGAGAGGGAGGTGACAGCATTCCTAAGAAATGAGGCAGCACGCAGATCTGGGGGTAAAACATGGTGCCATGAAATCACAAGGAAGACATGAATAAAGTGGATAACCGCTCAAACACACAATGGACTGATAACGGTGCAGTGTTTGGCACGCTGTGCTGGGAGGGACTGACTCCATATCCCAGAGCTCCCTCCTGTCTGTGTCACCCTGTGCTGCCTGGGAGGGACAGACTCCATATCCCAGAGCTCCCTCCTGTCTGTGTCATCCTGTGCCCTGTCATCCCCCCCACGTCCCTGAGGAGCAGACACAAGCGAAACGCCGCGTTGGACGTGCTCTATTAACCCATTTAAGGTTTTCCTCTCGTTGCATGCCTGAGCTGGACGCATCTATATTTCATAGAGAACAATACCATTACAGCACAATCTGTTTGGGCTATGACTGATTGCCCATAACCGTTCAGCAACATTGTAGCATGTTTAATGTTGAGATGGATTTTTAATCTCATGATCCCCTTTATGTATTATATGAATTTTCTTGCTGAGTAATACACTTGTGGCTGGGAGATTGCTACTGCTTGCACTCTATTGTGATTTCTCCATCAGTGCATGCAAATTGTAGCTACCAGGTTCACTCCTTGTCTTTATATTTACCAGCTGTATTCCGTGACGTGGACCATTTATGTTTGCACCTCATCGTGACGCTTTTGAGTGGCGCATGCTAATTACAACAACAAATTTGGTGGCATATGTCTTTAAGCATTTAAGTATACTCCAACGTATGCACTTTTTTTTTCTGAGGAATACTTTTGGCTGGGTGATTGCTATTGCCTGCACTTTATTGTGATTTCTCAATCAGTGCATGCAAATTGTAGCTTAGCTACCAGGCTCACTCCTTGTCTCTGTATTAACCAGATGTATTCCGTGACGTGGACCACTTATGTTTGCACCTCATCGTGACGCTTTTGAGTGGTGCATGCTAACTACAATAACCAATTTGGTGGCACATGTCTTAAAGCATTTAAGTATACTCTAACGTGTGCATACTTTTCTGAGGGGATTCTTAGGCATCTCTTGCTTATTATTCATTTCAGGTGGTGGTTCTCAGTTTTTGACAAACAATTGTTGTCACAGAGACCTCATCCTGCATTAGATGCCTTTTGTGATTGGTCACTGACCTTGAGTTATGGTCTCTAATTTATGACCTTTTTTGTGTGTTTTTTATACAGTTTGTGGGTGTGTACGTTTTTTCTCAGAAGTCCAATAAAGGTTTAGAATTTTAATCATTTGTTCCCACCTTCCTTTTGGGTTCTTTGGAATCCAATTCCTCCTTCATCATTAGGGCTAAGTCCTGCAAGTTTTTGGTGGACGATTGCTAGTACTCAGAGGCTATAGTAATCACTTGCCACTTCACGCCCCACCCTGTTTTGAGTGGGTGCTTGCTTCTCTTCACCCTGTGCTGGGAGGAACAGACTCTATATCCCAGAGCTCCCTCCTGTCTGTGTCACCCTGTGATGGGAGGGACAGACTCCATATCCCAGAGCTCCCTCCTGTCTGTGTCACCCTGTGCTGGGAGGGACTGACTCCATATCCCAGAGCTCCCTCCTGTCTGTGTCACCCTGTGATGGGAGGGACAGACTCCATATCCCAGAGCTCCCTCCTGTCTGTGTCACCTTGTGCTGGGAGGGACAGACTCCATATCCCAGAGCTCCCTCCTGTCTGTGTCACCCTGTGATGGGAGGGACAGACTCCATATCCCAGAGCTCCCTCCTGTCTGTGTCACCTTGTGCTGGGAGGGACAGACTCCATATCCCAGAGCTCCCTCCTGTCTGTGTCACCCTGTGATGGGAGGGACAGACTCCATATCCCAGAGCTCCCTCCTGTCTGTGTCACCCTGTGCTGGGAGGGACAGACTCCATATCCCAGAGCTCCCTCTTGTCTGTGTCACCCTGTGTTCTACGTCCCAGAGCTCCCACATTTTACATCTGTTTCCGTCCATGATTTTCCAGACGTTTCACCCTGGGTATCTCCTTTCTGTATTTGCAGGGTGGAGCTGAGTAACTTGCTGATCTCTGGTTGTGTTACGCTGCAGAAGTTCATAGATGACCCCAGTGCTGTTACAGATGCAGAGAAGGTCAGTCGCTTGTGGTTTGGTAAACCCTCCCTGCTTTGGCAGCAGACTGCATTTTATAAACCCCTGGCGTCTCATGTGATGAAACCATTTCATACAAATCCTATTCTGACCTCCTGTACGTCGTAAGCTCCGTATCCGTCCCACGCCATAAACACGGAGAGAGTGCTCATTGCCTCATCGGGTTCTGCCTTTCAGGTGGCGGCTCACGAGGCGGTTCTTCAGGAATGGATGAAGATCTTGCGGCAGAAGGACGTCGATCCGGCCATCATTCGCCATCACCTAACGGTCTTCCGAGCCATGTCTCCGCTGCTCCTGCAGGTTATCGTAAACATGGCCGACGCCAAGGGGAACACGGCCGTCCACTACGCGGTGTCACAGTCCAACTTCACCGTGGTCAGGCAGCTCCTGGAGACCGGTGAGTGGTCCATGGGCCTAGTGGTTGAAACGTACATGACGGCCAGTGTGCTATATGGCAAACCTAGAAATACAGGGGGAACTTGCCGTAATCGTTGGTGCTCCCAGGCCAGTGTTTATATGTTTTGAAGGTAACTTTTGCTGATATCAGACCATGAGTGTTGAATTTTTTTCCCTGTCCTCGTTTAAACCCAGCGGGCAGGCTGACAAGTTTCATAATGGAGCTCAATCCAGCTCAGCGGATGGGGAATATTTCCTCCTTAAATTACATTTCGCACACAGGCTGTCACATCTTTTAGGCACGATTAAATAAGGCCTGCGGCCAGAAAATCTGGATCATACCTCATTTCTTGGGGGGGGTCGAAATCTGTAATACACACTCCTTCCCGATCCTTCGCAGAAGCAACGCGACCTCTTCTTAAACTTTTACTGAACCGGCTTGAAAACAAAGTAAAAACGCAAAGTGTAAGCATGGTGGACCTTTTGGGCAGCTATTCCCCGAAAAAACCTGCTACAGCCGCTGAGGAACCCCCAAAAACTGGGCAAATATACTCTGAGGCAATCCGTGGTCCCCAATTCCTAGTGACCTTGGTAAGTTGAGTGAGACCCCCTCCTTTCACCCTACACACTCTGTGAGTGCATTGGCAGGGTTGGTGGATTATATTATTGTCATCATTTATATAGCACCAACAGTTTCTGCAGCGCTTTACAATAACCAAAGGGAACGAGATACAGATAAACGGACATAGGATGGAAACAAGAGGTGTAGAGGGCCCTGCTCATAGGAGCTTACAGTCTAGAGGGATTGGGGGGTTGAGGAAGACGACGGGAATTTTACTGGATGTCGGGATCATTAGTGCCAGTGGTTTGGGAATGGTGGGGCCATAGAAGCAGCTCCAATCACGTGTGAGTAGGTGAGCAGAGGGATGAGTTGCATCAGTGATGTGGCACGCTAATCTGAAGAGATGGGTTTTGAGGGATTTCTTGAAGGCCTGAAGGTCAGGGGAGAGTTTGATAGGACGAGGCAAGTCATTCCACAGGACCGGAGCTGCCCTTGAGAAGTCTTGGAGGCGAGAGTTGGCCGTGCAGGAGTAGACAGAGGACAGGTGGAGATCGCCCCCGACCGTAGATGTCTGGATGGGACGTGCTTGCTGAGTAATGAAGACATGTAGGGAGGAGTTGAGTTATTGAGGGATTTGAACGTGAGCGTCAGTATTTTAAATTGTATCCTGGAACGAACAGGAAGCTAATGGAGGGACCGGCAGAGGGGGGAGGTACGTGAGGTGCATCTGGTGAGAAAGATAAGCCTGGCCGCTGCATTCATTACAGATTGCAAAGGGGTGATACGGGAGTTGGGGAGGCCAATAAGGAGCGAGTTGCAGTAATCAAGCCGTGAAATGACAAGCGCATTATATCAGATGTGTCATGATTCTAAACAGGCTTAAGGTTGGCTGAGAATCATGGGACATGTAGTTCCAAACCATTTGATGCACCCAAGGTCAGTCATCATAAATTCATACGGTATTTTCCGGATTAGACAGAAAAAAGATTGATCCCTCGATTTTGGGGAGATATTTCCCATTTGCAACCTCATAGAGTCTACCTGATCACCCCAAGATTTCTGTTAACTATATTTCCCATGATGCTCACCAAAGCTGGTCACAAACACCTAGCATGTTGAGTTCATCCAGCGCCATCATACGACTTCTCATAATGAATGGAAGCAGCGACTCACCGACTTCCAAAACAAAGCAGAAACTGCATGAAAACTCCACATGGTTACAAAAACGTTTCATGCCACGACGGAGGAGCTCGTTCATGGAAACACTTCGCCAAAAAAGAAGAAGAGTTGGCCAGAGCTCATTACGGTGGTCACAGCTGTTGGACTCAGATCAGACGAGCATCCGTTTGAGCGTGAAGACCTCCTGGTCTCCTGATGGTGCACCCTGGAGTCTCTGACCTGAATTGTCCACCATTAGCTACGTCTTTTATTTACAGCTGGGTTTCATGGTGAACTCCCACTCGGTGTTCATCTTCTTCTTATGTTTCTGGTGTTAACTGATTTGACCGAAGAGACCGTCTGGGCTCTTTCGTGTTCTGCCACGTTCTCAAATGGTCCCGGAGCGGTGACAGCGCTGGAGCTATTATCAGAATTAGTTGCTAGGGCACTTTTCCAAATTAAAGGGCCAGTACCACAAAAAAATGAGATGTCCTTATTGTGTTTATTTAATGTTGCTGATATCTGACATGTGCTTTGTTTTTCTCTTGTTCGTTTAGTTAAGAAAATATTTTCCTCTATATGTCACTGGGTGCATCCATTGTGTGATATTTTCCTCTATATGTGTCACTGGGTGTATCCATTGTGTGATATTTTCCTCTATACGTGTCACTGGGTGCATCCATTGTGTGATATTTTCCTCTATATGTGTCACTGGGTATATCCATTGTGTGATATTTTCCTCTATATGTGTCACTGGGTGCATCCATTGTGTGATATTTTCCTATATATATGTGTCACTGCACACATCCATTGTGTGATATTTTGTGTTTTAAACTCCCCCCCCCCCCCGTATCTTTCCATCACTTGCTCCTCACTGTGTGGCGTTGGTCATAGAATGGAGTGAATGGGTCAATAACCGACTCACATCAATGTATTGTGTGTGATGTGTTCAAAGGACAACACCAAGGGGTAGATTAGAAGTCTTTTAAACTCCCTGTCAGATCTCATTCAGCTGCCATCTTTGATCTTAAGTAGCCAGGAGAACACAATAGACCCCCTGCTGCCTCATCTAAACATTCCCTCCTCCATCTCACTAACTGTTAAATATTGTCGATTAGATAAACCACAGCTGTAAAGTAAACCTTTTACACAGATTTTGATAAATGTTGCATCCCAGGAAAAATCCACCAACTGTTAGCAGGAGATGAAAAAACTTACTTTGGCCACTATTACATTCTTCGCGCAGTGTTTTCTGCGTGCGCAAATGCGCATTTGCGCGAGGGGCAAAACAACGTTAGCATTTAACGCGAGTGACCCTGCGCGAACGAAATTTTGTGCGCGCATCCCATACTTAACATTGTGAGCGCAAATGCGTTCGTTCGCTAATATGCGGATGGTATTACAATCTTCGCGCGCATTTTTTTTAACGTCTTTGAAAAGCTGGTGGTAACTGCAAATCTGAACGTTTTGGCCGGAATGAGAAACACCAGCCAAAAAAAAAAATACAGCTCAGTATAGTTACACATTCTACACATACCCAAACAATAAAATTGTGAATTTGTGCGTGTTTTTTTTTATTGCTGCAGCATGTATACTCAGATTTACTTTGACAGGCGCAAAAACTTAAGTGAGTCAATTAAGGTAAATTGATGTCGATTACGGTTCTTAATTCTGATTGGCTGAATCCCGCGAAAAAAACAATCTGCACACTGATTTATGTGCGATACATTACTGCGCGCGTATTACACTTTGTTTTGCGCGTCGTGTTTACGAACGTTATTTTTTGACGGATGAGAAAATGCATTCGGATCGTAATACCACCGTTAATTTTCGCACGATAATGCTGGTTGATGCGCGCAAAAAAAATTGCGCTGTGCGAACGAAATTGCGCAAAGAATGTAATAGGGGCCTTTATTTCCTTTTTACCTGTAATTACCACAGACAATATAACGCGTTTGTAACGCACAAGCAATATAGTGACCGCTTATGTGTGCCTTTTAACTACTACCCTGAGCCATAATACGCCTGCGCAGGATAAGTGGTTGCCCCAAGCCGCACTGTATCGTGGCATACAGTGTGTATGTGTGTCTCTAATATAAATATATAGGGTTAGATCCCAGCAACTACCTTTCCGGCCATTTTCAAGGTAACCTTGAAAATGGCTCACGCACGAGCCGAAACGTCTGTTCATTTTAATCTGATTCAATAAAGTTTATTATTTTAATACACGTGTGCGGCCTTTGGATCTATATCTTTGGATCTACAGCTTTGGATATATATATATATATATATATATATATATACACCCACGTATTCATTCCTTCTCTCATTCTTAGTTCTGCTTGCTATTCTTCCATTCCTCACATACTTCTCATCTCACTCTCCCGCTTTACCATTTTCCATGCTTTCCTTTCCTCATATCCATCCCCTTATTCCCACTCTTACTCATCACTTTTTACCTCATTCATTCTTCATATCCAAGAATTCATTCCTTCTCTCATACATCATTCCACTTGCTTTCCCCTCTTCCAATGTCTTTCAATTCCCACCATTCATCAGTCATCTCTTCATTCATACTCTCCCTTTACTTTTCCTATTTTGCACTCATTCCTTCCCTCCTATTCCCCCCCTATTCCTTCTCCTACTTCTCACCTCATCCATTCTTCATATTCAGCACTTCATTCCTTCCACTCACGTATCATACCACTTTCTTTCAACTCCTCTTACCTGTCTCACAACTCCCACTATTCCTTTATACCCCTTTATTTTTTGTACTTTTGATTCCTCATTTTCATTGTTTCCCTCTATCACTCCTTATTTTTCATCTCTATCGTTCTTTATATTGAATTTGTCATTCCTTCTCTCGATCTTAATCCCGCTTCCTATTCTCACATTCCTCCCATACGTCTCCTCATTCTCGCTCTCCGTTTTTACCTTTCTAGTTTTCCACTCTTTCCTCATATCCATCACCTAATTCCATCTTACTTTGTCCATTCCTAATATCCAAGAATTCATTCCTTCCCTCACCGCTTGCTTTCCACTCCTCGTTCCTGTCTTTGAATTCCCACTTTTCCTCTTTACCCTTGTTCTTTTTCCTCCTCTCCAGTCCTCGTTTTCTTCATGTTTTCCTCTATCAATCTTCACTTTTCATCTTTATCATTCATAATATCGAATTTCTTCATTCCTTCTACTTGCTTTTCTTCACATCTCTCTCTTCATTCCCACACTCCCTCTTTACCAGTTCACCCTTTCCTTTCCTGATATCCATCCACTCGTTTCCTCTCTAACACCTCACTTTTCTCCTCGTCCAGTCTTCACATCCAACACTTCATTCCTTCACTTGCTCCTCATTCTAATTCACCTGTTTACTAATTCTCTCTGTCCCTTGTCCCTCTCCTTGTTATCGCTCCTTCGATGCCTCCTATTAATAGCCTCCATCACTCCTCGCTCATTTTACATCTCACCCTGCACATTCTTTATTTCCTCTCCTCCTGGATTCGCTTTAGTAAGACTGATTAATTTTCACGGAGCAGCATGAGCGATGGAATGATGGATGGATACCAGGAATGGAAGTGATTTCTTAATTAGCATCCCTGATTCCCACACTCATTCTCTATTCTCGCACTCCAATTGTTGTGTTTCCTCTCTTATTCACCATACATGTCTCTTCTTACCCTCTCTCATTCCTTCGTCTCGGTCCTTTTGTTGTTGGCTGAGCTTGGTGTTGTATCTCCATCACTTACTCGCCGCCCTCCCCTCTCTCTCCCCCAGGCTTGTGTGATGTGAACAGACAGAATAAGGCCGGCTTCACTCCACTCATGCTCACAGCTCTGGCGGCTTTCCGGTCAGATGAAGATATCGAGACAGTCAAGCAGATTCTGCGCCTGGGAGACGTCAACTGCAGAGCCAGCCAGGTAACCCCAAAGGCTGCGGAGCCGTGTACATGTAAAGTGCGATATTTCTGAACTGAAATAAGGCTGTACAAACAGGCATAACACCACACATTGTGCAGTGAGAGTAACAAAACTTTTATCGGCTTGTTTATATTCTGACAGAGTGCTTGGTTTGGGTAACAGAATGTCTGGGAGAGTAATCGAGGGAAGATATTTAGGACCCAGAATCCTATCCTCTATCCTCTAGCACACTTGTTGCCAATTAATTAACCCAATAGTGACAAAGGCTGTTTTACCATTGTCGGTCCGAAAGTACCCACTGCTGTTTTTACATTTCTGCGCTGTTTGTGTTTAGCTCTAATTTTCCTCGTACTCGTTTGTGGAACCCACACATATTATACACCGTTTTTACCGCCATTAAATGGACTTTCTAAAGATATCATTATTTCCATCAGATCGTATAATTTACTATAAAAAAAATATGAAATATGATGAAAAAAAACACACTTTTTCGAACTTTAATCCCCAGAATCTCCAACCGCCAAAAAAGACCCCAGCTAAATAGTTTTGAAATTTTGTCCTGGAAATAGAAATACTCAACTTTAACATGTTTTTGCTTTTTAACCCCTTCACTGCTGAGACATTTCACCTCTGTGTGCTGAGCTAATTTTGACAGTTTTATGCTCATCATGTTTAAATGTGATTTGCAGTCTTGTTTTATTAACCGCCCGACAATTATTATTATTATTTTTTTTAAAACAAACAAGCATTTTTTTTCTTTTTACCAGACCTGGTCATGTGTGGTATCATTGGAAAGGCTATGATCAGGCCTTTCAAGTGATGCCACACATGACCCCCCTAGCTCCACTTGGCAGCTAGGGGGTTCACTGGCCAACTGACGTCATCGCTAATATGGCGACAACGTCATTGGGTGGGGTGTGATGATCCAAGATGTCTGCCACCTCCGGGAGCGGATCGCGATCCAGCGCCTAAGGGGTTAAAGAGAGGCACCGCTGGAGAGGGCAGACTCTCTCCTCTCCATCAGTACCTCTCTTTTTTTGTACGTCAAGCCATTGGGGAGGGAGAGGGGACCTTCCCCCCTCCCCATTCAGATTCCCCCTGCCGATGCCGGGGGGGTTTCTAAAAATGACATCATCGAGCATGGCGATGATATCATTGCGACGATTGGGACCCATAAAACCGTTGGGACGGCTTCCAGGAAGCTAGACCGACAAGGGACCCCGGCCAGGGAGGTGAGTATATGGAGGGAGGGGGTTTAAAGGACACTGAGGTACATAGTATGTCCTTGGTCCTTAAAGGGAATTTTCTCGAGGACGTACTATGTACTTCAGTGGTCCTTATGGGTTTAAGCAACAGGTAAATTCTCATGCTGCCGACTCCCAGACAGAAGTGTTTAATCAGACTGCTGAGAGCAGGGCGGGGAACAGTAACACTTCTAAGAAATTGCTGTGATTTTCTGTTAGATTATGTTACCTGGATAGTCAGGATCGCTGTATGTTTAGTAAGTGCTTTAATTGAGCTAGGAGTTTGTTTGTGTTTTTTTTTTTTTTTTAAATCACCTGCAATAGTGATTCAAAGCCAAGTGTAGCGTTTGTTTATCCTGGAATAAAAAGACCTCTCATTTGCACAGCTTCAAGACTGCGACTGTTTATAGCCTAGAGCAGTGTTTCTTAAACCTGTCCTTGGGACCCTCAACCAGAACAGGTTTTAAGGATCACCTTGGGGAAATGCAGACTGAATCCTGCAATCACTGAGCAGCAAATCATATCATCTGTGCTGTGCTTCAGATATCTGGAAAACCTGACCTGTTAGGGGGACCTGAGGACAGGTTTAAGAAACACTGTTCTAGAGGACTGTGTTGTTTGGCTGGAACCAAGTATCCCAAGTGGTTGCTGTATCACAATATATATATATATAATGTACCACACATTTACCCACCTCCTCATGTTTATATGTGTGTGTTTCTCTCTCTCTCTATATATATATATACATATATATACACAAGTCTGGATTTATAAATAGCCAAAGTGGCCATGTGCCTACAGTCACGCAACATGGGGAGGGGGGATGTCATACTCTGTAAAAAATATTTTTTTTATTATTATTTTGCACAGCTAGGCGCCACCCTGTTGTTGCCACCTTTCTCTGTAAAGCTACAATAAAACTTAATAAATTGAAAGAAATAAATATAAATTGACAAATTAACAAAAAAAAAACAATTAAATCTGCTTGAGTGGTTTGTTTTTTTTGTTTTTTTTCAAGAATTTTGCACAGCAAGCCCCCTGTGTGCTGGATGCCTTTCTCTGTAAAACTAAAAAGTGTTTAAATAAAAAAAAACAAGAACATATAAAAAAAATAAGGGCCCTATTCCCCGCCTGACTGTTCTGCCCTCACTTCAGAGTTTCCGAAGCTTTTTTTCAGCTAGAGTCTCTGACTGAGCATCGTGGGAGATGTAGCTCCCAAAACATCACGGAGCCAAGGTTGTTGACGCCAGAGGCCCGTTCAATACCTCAGCCGCTGCAAGTGCTAAGTTAGCAACTTGCCACTGAACGCCGTTCAGCCGCTCAGCGCTCAGCACTGCTAACTTAGCACTTGCAGCGACCCGAGGAGATGCTGCGAGTAGCTGAGTGTGACGTATTAAAGATGGCCGCCGCCATGAAGCAAGTAATAATTCCGTACAGCAAGATGGCCGCCGCCATGAAGCAAGTAATAATTCCGTACAGCAAGATGGCCGCCGCCATGAAGCAAGTAACAATTCCGTACATTATAGTTACATAGTTATATAGGCTGAAAAAAGACATGCGTCCATCGGGTTCAGCCTCTCCCACATAACCTACTGCTGTTGATCCAAAAGAAGGCAAAAAACCCAGTCTGAAATGCTCGCCAATATGCAACATACTGGGAAAAAATTCCTTCTTGACCCCAGAATGGCAGTCAGATTTCTCCTTGGATCAAGAAGCTTTTACCCACATATTAAATATTATAACCCTTAATATTCTGTGTCTGCAGGAAGTCATCCAGTCGTTTTTTAAAAGTCTGTACAGACTCTGACCCAACCACCTCAACAGGCAGAGAATTCCACAGCTTTATTGTTCTCACCGAAAATAACCCTTCCTATGCTTTAAGCTAAATTTTCTTTCTTCCAGTCTAAATGGATGACCCCGTGTCCTGTGTATAGTCCTGTTAATGAATAGGTTATCAGACAATGGTTGATAATGGCCCCGTATATATTTATATAAGGTTATCAGATCCCCTCTAAGGCGCCTTTTCTCTAAACAAACAGGTTTAAGCTTGTTAGTTTTCCTCATAACTTAACCCTTCCATCCCCCTTATTAATTTAGTTGCCCGTCTCTGCACTTTTTTCTAGCGATATAAATATCTTTTTTTAAGACAGGTGCCCAAAATTGCACGGCATATTCAAGGTGCGGCCTGACCATTGATTTATACAGAGGCAAAATTATGTTTTCATCCCGTGAGTGAACTCCCCTTTTAATGCATGCCAGTACTTTGCTGGCCTTGGCGGCTGCTGTTTGACATTGCACATTGTTACTTAGTTTGAAGTCTATGATTATTCCCAAATCCTTCTCCTGCTTGGATTTCCCTAACTCCGTACCAGGGTATAAGTTGCTTGTGTGTTCTTCACTCCAAAGTGCATAACTTTGCATTTATCTAGATTAAATTTCATCTGCCATTTAAGTGCCCAGTCCCCCAATCTATCTAAATCCCTCTGCAGCGAAGTAACATCCTGCTCACATTGTATTTCTTTTCCTAGCTTTGTGTCATCTGCAAACACTGATACATGACTTTCAATGCCTATCTCAAGGTCATTTATAAATAAATTGAATAGTATTGGTCCTATAACAGACCCCTGAGGGACACCACTTACCACTGGTGTCCATCTTGAAAATGTACCATTTATGACCACTCTCTGTACCCTATCTTTTAGCCAGTTTTCTATCCAAGAACAAGTATTTTCATCTAGACCATTTTTTCTTAATTTTAAATAGTAACCTTTTGTGTGGAACTGTGTCGAAAGCTTTGGCAAAATCTAAGTAAATCACATCCACTGCGACCCCTGATCTATACTTCTACTTACTTCCTCATAGAACGTAATTAGGTTAGTCTGACATGATCTGTGTTTCATGAAACCATGCTGATTTTTGCCAATTACATTATACCTCCCAATAAATTCCTGAATATTATCCCTTAGTAACCCCTCAAATACTTTCCCAGCCACAGATGTTAAGCTCACAGGTCTATAATTCCCAGGCACAAATTTTAAACCTTTCTTAAATATAGGGACCACGTCAGCTTTTCTCCAATCCTCTGGTACTATTCCTGAAATAAAAGAATCTTGAAAGATTAAGAACAGAGGTTTACATATTTCAACACGTAGCTCTCTCAGTACTCGCGGATGAATTCCATCTGGCCCTGGGGCTTTATTAACATTCACATTGTTTAATTTCTGTAAAACCTTGTCCTGAGTCAACCAGTCACTTTGTATTAGTAAGTTTTTATTAATGAATTTCATGTCTCCTGTTATAGGTTTCTCTTTGATAAATACTGAAGAAAAATAATCATTTTAAATTTCTGCCTTATCCTGATCTTCAGTTAACAATAGCCCTGACTCAGATTTTAGTGAACCTACATTTTCACTCTTGGGTTTTTTAGAATTTATGTACCTAAAGAATCTTTTAGGGTTGGTCTTGCTCTCTTTGGCTATTTCTTTTTCATTATCTAGTTTAGCCCATCTAATCGCATTTTTACATGCTTTATTGGCTACCCTATATGCTTTATAGGATGCCTCAGATTTATCAGATTTAAAAACTTTAAATGCCTTCTTTTTATTTTTCATTTCCTTAGTTACCTTCCTACTAAGCCACATTGGTTTCAGTCTGTTTCTTTTATATTTATTAACCAGTGGAATATATTGTGACGTGTACTTTTCTAGTGTTAGTTTAAAGATATTCCACTTATCCTCAGTGTTTTTCCCGTGAAAGAGTTTCTGCCAGTCAATGACATTGAGAGCTTCCTTTATTTTAATAAAGTTGGCCTTTTTAAAATTATATATTTTAGCATGCCCCTTATGAATGTGTTTTTTTGAGTTTATTTCAAAAGTCACCATATTATGGTCGCTATTTCCCAACTGTTTCTTTACATTAATATTTGAGAAAAGATCCACATTATTTGTTATAACCAGGTCCAGACAGTTATCCTCTCTAGTTGGTGTTTCTACCAGTTGTGACATGAAGGTATCATTTAAAATGTTCAGGAACCGGATTCCCTTTGCTGAATTACTAGTCCCACTATCCCAATTAATGTCCGGGTAATTAAAATCTGCAATAATTAAAGTGCTACCATGATCTGCAGCCTTCCTAATTTGCTCTAACAGTTGTTCTTCCTCATCATTATCTATATTAGGTGGTTTATAACATATGCCAACCAATAGTTGACTTCCCTGTTTATTCCCCAACGAAATATTTACCCATAAGGATTCCACATTTCCCTCATCGCTTTCCAGTTGTGTAATATTAGGCTTTAAATCCTGATTTACATATAAACACACTCCACCCTTTTCTTGTTTCCTATCCCTTCTAAACAATGTATAACCGTTTAAGTTTACAGCCCAGTCATGCGTTTCGTCCCACCACGTTTCTGTTATTCCAATTATGTCGTATTGCTTAGTGTATGCTATTACCTCTAGTTCCCCATCTTATTATTGAGGCTCCTTGCATTAGCAAGCATACATTTAATGTTGTCTCTACCCACACATGCTGAATGCGACTTTACATTACATGCCTCCACTGTTCTGACATTACCCATCCCCCGGCTCCACCCCCTTAGTCTGAACTGAAACCCTTCCGCTATCTGCTCTGTCTCCATTTTGTAAGATACTGTATCCCTCCCCCCTTCCACTAGTTTAAAGTCTCCTCCAACCTTTTAACCATCCTCTCCCCTAGCACAGCAGACCCTCTTCCATTCAGGTGCAATCTATCATGACTATACAGATTGTACCCCAGTGCAAAATGAGCCCAGTGCTCTAAAACCCAAAGCCCTCCTTCCTGCACCAAGCTTTAAGCCACGCATTGACCTCCCTAATCTCCCGCTGCCTTTCCACTGTAGCACGTGGCACAGGTAGGATCTCAGAAAATACTACCTTGGAGGACCTCTTCTTCAATTTACTTCCTAATTCCCTGAAATCATTCTTCAGGTCCTTCCATCTTCCACTTACTTTGTCATTGGTACCAATATGGACCGTGACAGCTGGGTCATCTCCAGCCCCTCCCAATAATCTATCAACTCTGTCAACCACATGCCTAACACGGGCACCCGGCAGACAGCAAACTGTCCGGTTAAGGCGATCAGCGCGACAGATTACCTTGTCTACTCTCTTAATTGAGGTTTTTGTTCACCAAAGCACAAAATATTTATTATTTCCCCTGCACATAGACATATATTACAGTTCAATTTATATTTTGTTTCAGAAGTAAACATTACGTTTATTCAATAAAAACTATCATTTGTGGTGTGTGCGTACAAAACGAAATTGTGCTGACTGCTTTTCTTTATCATATTTTGTCCGAGTGATACGATAAACAATCTGAATCTTTCATTAAGAAATCGTCGGCCATTTTGCATTCAAAATTCGCATCCAAAGCGTTCAATGACACTGCTGCAGCAAACTGAATTGCTGCGCTGCAGCAATTCAGCAGCTGCTGAGATATTGAACGGGGCTCTGTGCTAGACAGACAGATGACTCTTTCCTCACACCTCTGTATTGAATAACTTTATTGATGCACAATCGCTAGACAGTGGGCCAGGAACTGAGTAAAACTACAACAGAAATAAATATAGACCGATATAAGAAAGGCACAGATGAACATAAACACCTATAATCTAACAGTATTCTAAATTGTACTCACAGACGATGCTCCAATATGATTTTCTTCAAGACATGTAGCTGCAGCTTCTGTCTCTGAGCTGTTATGAGGTGATCTAACTCTCTATCACTTTTCAAAGGGAAGTACTACCAAGGAGCAGCTCCACCTGCTGGCTGGAGGTGCTATAACAACAAAACACAACACTGACGCTAAAATGGGGAAGCTGTAGGTTTCCCCGTAGTGTCCCCATTTTAGTGTTAAGTACCGGGACAGGAGCTACCTAGACACCTTGCCCCGGAACGCAGCGCTACACACCGCGGTACTCGCAGTACCGATTCCCGCGAGTTCGGGCAGCACCGTGGAGGGAGACTGGGAACTATCTGTCCCCAGTCTCACTCTGTTCCCAGAAAGGCGGCGAATCGGGCCACCGTTCTCGCCGTGGCAAAGTACAGTAAGCTCGCGCAAACTAGCACAAACACCGATGCACTAACGGATTTTTTACAGGTTAGCGTTAGGGATTTAATATGCGTTAAAGTCGCTTATCCTGATCTTAACGCTTACACATCCGAACGCTACCGTTAGGGAATAGAGCCCTAAAGTAGCTATTCACTAAGCTCTGACAGTGACTTTCACCGTTCTGTGAAATTTTGGGCCAATTCGTCTATTCAATAAACTGTCAATTCACCAAATACAGGCGAATTGACAGTGAAATACAGTGTAGTTCGCCACTCCCTCTCCCCCCCCCCCCCTGTGGTGGACACATTTCTCCGTAAAGTTGAAAATTTTTAAAAGGAAAATATATATGGCCCTATTATATTCTTCGTGGAAAAACGCATTAACGCGAGGGGCAAAACTGTTTGCGCGGAACGCCATATTACGACGTTCACACACAAAATGCGCGTTAACGTCTAACGCGAGTTACCCTGCACGAACCCTTTGCGAGCGCAATTTAGTGCGCGCATCCTATACTTAACATTGTGAGTGCAAATGCGTTTGTGCGCTGGTGCGCGCATGGTATTACAATCTTAGCACAAAATTTAACGGACGTTCGCGCGCATAATTTTAACGTCTTTGAAAAGCTAGCGGTAACGGCAAATTGTAACAACCTGACCGTACCGAACTGCGGATTCACAATGGAGAACGTCGATGCGCATGTTTTTTTTTACTAGATCCGTCAAAAATGACGGCCACTACCTTGACTTCCGTCAGAACGTACGTCTGTTGTGTGCAGTCCGCACAAAATGCGTTCGTCTGACGGACTCGTGTTAAAAATTACATTGCGCTCACTGATTTTTGCGTGCAACAGTACTTTGCGCGCATTTTTGCACATTGGTTTTACAAGCGCAATTTCCGGCGGATGAAAAAATGCGCGAGGAATGTAATTCCAGCTGTGGTTTTCATGCGTTAACGTTTAACGCTTCGCGCAAAAAAATACGCGTTTAGCGTGCGTTTTTGCGTTATGAATGTAATATAGTTTAAAAAAGTTAATGCAATCTTAAATACGGAGCTGGTTTGTGGCAGGGAGCGCAGGCTGTCATGACTGAGCAGTTTGAGCAGCCAGCTCTCCAGCTGCTCGTCCTTAGCTCTTCCCCATCCCTCCTCCATGCATCTTGTCAGCACTCATGGAGATCCTGTGTCTAAAAATTTGTTAAAATGCCTAATGTGCCCCCGAAAATAAAATAAAATATCTCCCCCATTTTTGCATTATTTTTTTTTGTGGTCGGCACTCCAGATTACTCCATGCAATGTAAATCTAGTCCTGTATATACAGTATAACCCATTGTGGCAGGAATCTGAATTAATTATTGTATTCTGTTCTCATCGCCACATGTCCAGGGCCTTTCCCAAAAATTTCTCATAGATTTTTCCAAATATACAATACTGCTACAACTCCTGAGAGAATTAGAGGCACAATTACTTGGTGATTTTCATTACTAGCCTGCTCTCTCACCTTTTCTGTAGGCCGGGCAGACGGCGCTTATGCTCGCAGTGAGTCATGGAAGGCTGGATGTTGTGAGAGCTTTGCTGGCGTGCGGGGCAGACGTAAACGTACAGGATCACGATGGCTCCACTGCACTCATGTGTGCATGTGAACACGGACACGCAGACATCGTCAGCCTTCTTCTGGCTGTGCCAAGCTGTGACGTCGCGCTCACCGATAATGTAAGTAATGGCAGGGTTTCAAAAGGACGAAGCTCTGTGTATAGTGGCTCAATCCTCAGAGGAGCCGCACTGTGTATAATGTAACAGAAAGGAGCTCTATGATACAGATATTACTAGGATCCCTCCCCAGAGGAGCCGCACTGTGTATAATGTAACAGAAAGGAGCTGTATGATACAGATATTACTAGGATCCCTCCCCAGAGGAGCCGCACTGTGTATAATGTAACAGAAAGGAGCTGTATGATACAGATATTACTAGGATCCCTCCCCAGAGGAGCCGCACTGTGTATAATGTAACAGAAAGGAGCTGTATGATACAGATATTACTAGGATCCCTCCCCAGAGGAGCCGCAGTGTTTATAATGTAACAGAAAGGAGCTGTATGATACAGATATTACTAGGATCCCTCCCCAGAGGAGCCGCACTGTGTATAATGTAACAGAAAGGAGCTGTATGATACAGATATTACTAGGATCCCTCCCCAGAGGAGCCGCACTGTGTGTAATGTAACAGAAAGGAGCTGTATGATACAGATATTACTAGGATCCCTCCCCAGAGGAGCCGCACTGTGTGTAATGTAACAGAAAGGAGCTGTATGATACAGATATTACTAGGATCCCTCCCCAGAGGAGCTGCACTGTGTATAATGTAACAGAAAGGAGCTGTATGATACAGATATTACTAGGATCCCTCCCCAGAGGAGCCGCACTGTGTATAATGTAACAGAAAGGAGCTGTATGATACAGATATTACTAGGATCCCTCCCCAGAGGAGCCGCAGTGTTTATAATGTAACAGAAAGGAGCTGTATGATACAGATATTACTAGGATCCCTCCCCAGAGGAGCCGCAGTGTTTATAATGTAATAAAAAGGAGCTGTATGATACAGATATTACTAGGATCCCTCCCCAGAGGAGCCGCACTGTGTAAATGTAACATAAGGAGCTGTATGATACAGATATTACTAGGATCCCTCCCCAGAGAAACCGCACTGTGTATAATGTAACAGAAAGGAGCTGTATGATACAGATATTAATAGGATCCCTCCCCAGAGGAGCCGCACTGTGTATAATGTAACAGAAAGGAGCTGTATGATACAGATATTACTAGGATCCCTCCCCAGAGGAGCCGCACTGTGTATAATGTAACAGAAAGGAGCTGTATGATACAGATATTACTAGGATCCCTCCCCAGAGGAGCCGCACTGTGTATAATGTAACAGAAAGGAGCTGTGTGATACAGATATTACTAGGATCCCTCCCCAGAGGAGCCGCACTGTGTATAATGTAACAGAAAGGAGCTGTATGATACAGATATTACTAGGATCCCTCCCCAGAGGAGCCGCACTGTGTATAATGTAATAAAAAGGAGCTGTATGATACAGATATTACTAGGATCCCTCCCCAGAGGAGCCGCACTATGTATAATGTAACATAAAGGAGCTGTATGATACAGATATACTAGGATCCCTCCAGAGGAGCCGCACTGTGTATAATGTAACAGAAAGGAGCTGTATGATACAGATATTACTAGGATCCCTCCCCAGAGGAGCCGCACTGTGTATAATGTAACAGAAAGGAGCTGTATGATACAGATATTACTAGGATCCCTCCCCAGAGGAGCCGCACTGTGTATAATGTAACAAAGGAGCTGTGTGATACAGATATTACTAGGATCCCTCCCCAGAGGAGCCGCACTGTGTATAATGTAACAGAAAGGAGCTGTATGATACAGATATTACTAGGATCCTCCCCAGAGGAGCCGCACTGTGTATAATGTAACAGAAAGGAGCTGTATGATACAGATATTACTAGGATCCCTCCCCAGAGGAGCCGCACTATGTATAATGTAACATAAAGGAGCTGTATGATACAGATATTACTAGGATCCCTCCCCAGAGGAGCCGCACTGTGTATAATGTAACATAAAGGAGCTGTATGATACAGATATTACTAGGATCCCTCCCCAGAGAACCGCACTGTGTATAATGTAACAGAAAGGAGCTGTATGATACAGATATTAATAGGATCCCTCCCCAGAGGAGCCGCACTGTGTATAATGTAACAGAAAGGAGCTGTATGATACAGATATTACTAGGATCCCTCCCCAGAGGAGCCGCACTGTGTATAATGTAACAGAAAGGAGCTGTATGATACAGATATTACTAGGATCCCTCCCCAGAGGAGCCGCACTGTGTATAATGTAACAGAAAGGAGCTGTATGATACAGATATTACTAGGATCCCTCCCCAGAGGAGCCGCACTGTGTATAATGTAACAGAAAGGAGCTGTGTGATACAGATATTACTAGGATCCCTCCCCAGAGGAGCCGCACTGTGTATAATGTAACAGAAAGGAGCTGTATGATACAGATATTACTAGGATCCCTCCCCAGAGGAGCCGCACTGTGTATAATGTAATAAAAAGGAGCTGTATGATACAGATATTACTAGGATCCCTCCCCAGAGGAGCCGCACTGTGTATAATGTAACATAAAGGAGCTGTATGATACAGATATTACTAGGATCCCTCCCCAGAGGAGCCGCACTGTGTATAATGTAACATAAAGGAGCTGTATGATACAGATATTACTAGGATCCCTCCCCAGAGGAGCCGCACTGTGTATAATGTAACAGAAAGGAGCTGTATGATACAGATATTACTAGGATCCCTCCCCAGAGGAGCCGCACTGTGTATAATGTAACAGAAAGGAGCTGTATGATACAGATATTACTAGGATCCCTCCCCAGAGGAGCCGCACTGTGTATAATGTAACAGAAAGGAGCTGTGTGATACAGATATTACTAGGATCCCTCCCCAGGAGCCGCACTGTGTATAATGTAACAGAAAGGAGCTGTATGATACAGATATTACTAGGATCCCTCCCCAGAGGAGCCGCACTGTGTATAATGTAACAGAAAGGAGCTGTATGATACAGATATTACTAGGATCCCTCCCCAGAGGAGCCGCACTGTGTATAATGTAACAGAAAGGAGCTGTGTAACACAGATATTGCTAATTTTCTTTCCTCAGGATGGAAGCACTGCACTGTCAATTGCGTTGGAGGCTGGACAGAATGACATAGTTATGTTACTATATGCACATAATTCAAAGACTAGCAATGTGGTGAGTAACTAATTGCGTGACTGGCAACAGGGTGACACAGACAGGAGGGAGCTCTGAGATATAGAGTGTGTCCCTCCCTGCACCGAGTGACATAGACAGGAGGGAGCTCTGGGATACGGAGTCTGTCCCTCTTGGCACAGGGTGACAAAGACAGGAGGGAGCTCTGGGATATGGAGTCTGTCCCTCTTGGCACAAGGTGACACAGACAGGAGGGAGCTCTGGGATATGGAGTCTGTCCCTCTTGGCACAGGGTGACACAGACAGGAGGGAGCTCTAGGATATGGAGTCTGTCCCTCCCAGCACAGGGTGACACAGACAGGAGGGAGCTCTGGGATTCGGAGTCTGTCCCTCCCAGCACAGGGTGACACAGACAGGAGGGAGCTCTGGGATTGGGAGTCTGTCCCTCCCAGCACATGATGACACAGACAGAAGGGAGCTCTGGAATATGGAGTCTGTCCCTCCCAGCACAGGTTGACACAGACAGGAGGGAGCTCTGGGATATGGAGTCTGTCCCTCCCAGCACAGGGTGACACAGACAGGAGGGAGCTCTGGGATTGGGAGTCTGTCCCTCCCAGCACAGGATGACACAGACAGGAGGGAGCTCTGGGATATGGAGTCTGTCCCTCCCAGCACAGGGTGACACAGACAGGAGGGAGCTCTGTGATAAGGAGTCTGTCCCTCCCAGCACAGGGTGACACAGACAGGAGGGAGCTCTGGATATGGAGTCTGTCCCTCTTGGCACAGGGTGACACAGACAGGAGGGAGCTCTAGGATATGGAGTCTGTCCCTCCCAGCACAGGGTGACACAGACAGGAGGGAGCTCTGGGATTCGGAGTCTGTCCCTCCCAGCACAGGGTGACACAGACAGGAGGGAGCTCTGGATTGGGAGTCTGTCCCTCCCAGCACATGATGACACAGACAGAAGGGAGCTCTGGAATATGGAGTCTGTCCCTCCCAGCACAGGTTGACACAGACAGGAGGGAGCTCTGGGATATGGAGTCTGTCCCTCCCAGCACAGGGTGACACAGACAGGAGGGAGCTCTGGGATTGGGAGTCTGTCCCTCCCAGCACAGGATGACACAGACAGGAGGGAGCTCTGGGATATGGAGTCTGTCCCTCCCAGCACAGGGTGACACAGACAGGAGGGAGCTCTGTGATAAGGAGTCTGTCCCTCCCAGCACAGGGTGACACAGACAGGAGGGAGCTCTGGGATATAGAGTTTGTACCTGTTCCGTACAGCCTGTACTTATAACGTTTGTTGATTTTTTCATTCTAGGAAAGTCCAGAGATTCCTAGAGGATCAGATACGAGCTCCGCTGACCAACCCTAATAGCAGGAATAAATTTGTGTGCAGTCCCCCCTCCCCACATCCCAAACCTGATCCTTGCCATGTTGTGGGGAGACGCGTGTCGCTGCATGCCGTCCAGCTGTAAAGCCACGCTGCAAAACCACTAGGATTATTACCAGCCAGCTTCAGCACCATGGAGAGAGGGACGGGGAGCAGGTTTGGATACTGATTGGGGTCTGAAACCGACAAGCAAAGGTCAAGTGAACAGGAGGCAGTGACTGTGACGCAGAGGACAGAATGCTAAGAAATGTCAAAAATGCACCCCAGATGTTTCAGAACTACATGTCCCATGATGCCTAGTCACACATAAGGCTGGCTGAGCATCATGGGACATGTAGTTCAGAGACATCCTGGGTGCCGAGGTTTACTGTCACTGGCAGTGAGTGTTTAAGATAGACAGCCGATGGAAGGACACGTAAGTGACACGGGATACAGACGGAAAACGCAACAAGGTGGAGAAAAAGTTCAAAAATTGCAGGGATCGTCCTTCAGAGAGATCAAACGTGGGCGAAATGTAATGAGGAAGACTCTAAACATTTGGGAAAATTAAGAGATAAATTCCATGAAGCAGGGAAAAGGTGTGGGGGGGATAGATCCGATAAAAAGCGATAGGGTAAAAAGCGAGGAAGAAAGAATGGCGTACGAGGGAAAAGCCAGGAGAGGGACTCGCGGCGGGGGAACGCTGGAGAGAAACGTCAGGGAAAATGGGAAGAGAATGAATGAGGACTGATACGCTGGGGAGAGGCAAAGAGAAGGACAAGGACACAGATGGACAAACAGAACGGCGGGAAAAGTGATAAACCGCATCGGGGGAAACAGATGTAAAAAATACTGCGGGCCACGATACGTATCCTCCGACCCCGGGCTGTACCTGATTAAGGCCGGGGTCAGACAAGCGGAAGGATCGTCCGTGAGCGTGTACGTTCCTTCCACTCTGACGCCTCGCTGAGCGCAGCCTCCTATGGAGGATCGCGCTTTGCAGCCCCGTCGAACCCGCGTCGTAGCGCTTCGACGGGGAGGCTTTCAGAACACCCGCAGCATGTCCGCTGTAGCACACGCAATTCGTGCGCGTGCTACAGCATGTGGCCGGCCCCGTCGAACCGTCACAGCACTGTGACGGACGCTGGGAGGCACGACAGTACGGGCGCATATTGTGCGCTCGTCTGACCCCTGCCTAACATAATAGAATCAACGTAAAGCTAAAAAGCCGCGCAGGATACATCAATTATTTATAGATACAAAATATCCGAGCATGTGATACATTGCTGCACCAGAGGGTACCCTGGGTATTGGATTATATACCCCCTCTATTCTTTATTATTATACATTATTGTTTGGTTTTATACACAGGTTTTCAATAAAGTTATTTTTGGATATTTTGTATTTGTAAATAATCGACATATCGGGGGCGCTTCCGGCTTTTTAGATGATGTTGACGTCACGCCAGGGGAAATGTTGCTGAGACCAATCGCCCTGGGAAAGATCGAGGGCGAAACGTCGTGACTAGAGAGACACCTGAGAGAGACGGGACACAGGCAACGTTTTCCTAATTTCGAGGAGGAAAGATGTCAGACTTGTTGGGACATGGCTAGGAGAGACGAGAGGGAAGAGAAATGTTAAGGTTGAAGGAAGATATAGAGGGCAAGAGAGGAAAGAGTGAAAGAGTTTCACAAACCAGGTGGAAGGAAGAGGGACCGAGAGAGGAAATGAGAAGCAAGGACAGTCATGGGGAAAAGGTGAAGCTGAACCTGCTTCCTACAGGAAAAGGTAGTGGAAAGATCAGAGAGAGGAAACGGTTGCCCTTGTAAGGTGGAGATGAAGGACGGGTGCTGCAGAATATCAAGAGCCGGAAAAAGGTATGACAGCAGGCTAAGGAAAATTAAGGAAAAGACTTGTAGGAAGCCAGATAAAAAAGGAAATGTAGGTGAAGACTGGGAAATGTCTTAGAGGAGAACAGATTGCCGGGAAAGGGGAAATGGGAGAAGAAGAAAAAGGAAAACGAGCAGAGGAAAATGAAAAGTGGGAGAGAAGGGCAACGGGTTAAGGGGGAAAGGAAACAGCGCAAAGGAAAAGTGGGAGAGAAGGAAAACCGGTTAAGAGGGAAAGGGAACAGCGGAGGAAAAGGAAAAATGGGAGAGAAGGAAAAGGGGTTAAGGGGGAAGGAAACCGCTGAGGAAAAGTAAAAATGGGAGAGAAGGAAAAGGGGTTAAGGGGGAAGGAAACCGCTGAGGAAAAGGAAAAATGGGAGAGAAGGAAAAGGGGTTAAGGGGGAAGGAAACAGCGGAGGAAAAGGAAAAATGGGAGAGAAGGAAAAGGGGTTAAGGGGGAAGGAACAGCGGAGGAAAAGTAAAAATGGGAGAGAAGGAAAAGGGGTTAAGGGGGAAAGGAATCAGAGTGGAGGAAAAGGAAAAGTGGGAGAGAAGGAAAAGGGGTTAAGGGGGAAAGGAATCAGAGTGGAGGAAAAGGAAAAATGGGAGAGAAGGAAAACAAGTTAAGGGGGAAAAGAAAAATTGGAGGAGAAATGGAAACAGGAAGAGGGGGAAAGGAAAAATGGGAGAGAAGGAAAATGGGTTAAGGGGAAAGGAAAAATGGGAGATAAGGAAAAGGGGTTAAGGGGGAAAGGAAACAGAGTGGAGGTAAAGGAAAAGTGGGAGAGAAGGAAAAGGGGTTAAGGGGGAAAGGAAACAGAGTGGAGGTAAAGGAAAAGTGGGAGAGAAGGAAAAGGGGTTAAGGGGGAAAAGAAAAATTGGAGGAGAAATGGAAACAGGAAGAGGGGGAATGGAAACTTGGAGTGGAGGAAAGGCAAAAAACTGAGGAAATGGAAACAGGGAGGGAGGAAAAGGAAACCAGGAGTGATGAAAAATGGGAGAGAAGGAAAATGGGGGAAATGAAAGGGAGAAGAGAAGGGGAAATGAAAACCAGCAGGACAATTAAAACCGGACAAGGAGGATAAAGAATATGGAAGAAGGAGAAGGAAAATGGGAGCAGGAGAAAAGGAAACTGGGAGAAGGGGAAAAAGACTGCAAGAAATGGTCACATACATGGAAAATAAAACTCGGGGGATCCAGTAATGTAAGGTTGGGACTGATGCATCCGGGTACCAGAGGTTTCACCCTCAAATATATAAAAAATAAATAAGTAAAAGCCCCGATACTAAGGCGCCACGCTCCCCGTCTCTTCCATACACCAGCCAGTTAAGCTCATATCAATATGTCTCTGCAATAATATATCAGATTATTGAACCTAATACAGGCACTGCAATATATATATATATTTTTGTTATTCATACTTATATGTTAAAATGATTCCCATGACTACCTGTATTTTATGACGTGTATTACTATATATATATATATGTATACAGATAGATAGGTGTATAACTGTTACGTGTCATTCCTCCTATATTGAACAATAAACACGCTGTGCTGAATCGTGACAGACTGGAGTGAAGTGCAAGTTCTTGGGGTGAGCGGGGATCATAGTACAATACCGCGAGTTAGGTCACAGTTGTTAAAGGGGACTCAACGCAAAAGCGATATTACATTTCCATATTCTGGTTCTTTTTTCGCCAGCTCTGGCTGGGCAAAACATAAAAGTCCACAAACCCCCAAATCTCGTTTTAACGGAGAGGGAAAAAAGTTGGGGCCAAGGTTGAGCACTGCTGACTTAAAGGAACACTCTAGACTAATGATTGCGAATTGCGGCACTCCAGATTTTTCAGAACTATAAACCCTATGATGCTTAGTCACACTTAAGATTAATTGAGGGTCACGGGACTTGTAGTTCAGAAACACAAAGTCTGTTATCTAGGCACCATCACCCTTCAGTGTCATCGTGAAAGGTCATGGTGACCTGAGTGTCCTCTCCCGGCCTCCCCTTTATATGATAAGCTTTCCAGGATTTGGGTCAGGATTGCACATTCCCGACTGGCTGATGATTCCCAATGTGCATTGAGAGCCATTTGTATTGACAGGGGGCGCTGGAGCTAGCATGCCACCCCCTGCCTGTTAAAGGAAGTAACAGCAGCTGCAAGCGGTGCAGAGAGTGCTCAGTGCTGGCATAAAGCGAAGGTTTAAACCAGTGTTTCCCAAACCTGTGTTTCTCTGTCTCGCCAGGTTTGCAGGATATGTGAAGCACAGCACAGGTGATAGGATTTGCTGCTCAGTGATTGCAGGATTCAGTCTGCATTTCCTCAAGGTGATCTGCAAAACCTGGCCTGGTTGAGGGTCCCGAGGACAGGTTTGTGAAACACTGGTTTAAAGACACCTGAGGTTACCATTAACAATGGAGGTTGTAGAGGGGTTATTATTTAAACCTACTGTTTTTCTCCCCGCTTCTTCCTCCGCTTTTAACCCTAGGGCAGTGGTTCTCAAACCTGGCCCTAATGTCCCTCTAACAGGCCAGGTTTTCAGGATCACCTTGGGGAAATGCAGACTGAATCCTGCAATCACTGAGCAGCAAATCCTATCACCTGTGCTGTGCTTCACATGTCCTGCAAAGCTGTCCTGTTCGGGGGACCTGAGGACCACTGCTCTAGATTGTCCATTTAATGTAATCTAGGATCTCCTAAAGGAGTTTGCTACAACAGACTTGATGTGGTTGCTGACAGTGCACACTAGGTGGCAGTGTAAACTTGTAATACAGTCCTCAGAGGCTCCCATTAACACTAATAATCAATGTGATTTGACTGCTTTCAGCTCAAAGACAAATTCCCATGAGACACAAAAAGCTCCACAGCAATAAAGCTCACAGTAATGTGCACTGTGTATGAGCATATCATAGTTACATAGGCTGAAAAAGACATGCATCAGATTTCTCCATGGAACAAGCAGTTTTTACCCACATTAAATATTATAACCCTTAATATATTCTGTGTCTGCAGGAAGTCATCCAGTCGTTGTTTAAAAGTCTGTATAGTCTCTGACCCAAACACCTCAACAGGCAGAGAATTCCACAGCTTTATTGTCCTTGCTGTAATATAACCCTTCCTATGCTTTAGGCTGAATTTCCTTTCTTCCAGTCTAAGGCTAGGGTCAGACGAACGCATTTTCACGTTGTCTGTGAAAAAGTGCGTTCGAACGAATGGACGCATTTTTTCACGGAGTACGCGATAGCGGTCATACGATGCGCATTTGCATCCGTGATTTTGTACGGATCATCAATAAAACACTTTTGCATCTGAACGTTATGTTGGCCGGACATTAGCAGTGTCTGACATCTCCAATTCACGCACACACGCCGCTAGCGGACGCAGCACACTCTGTACAACCGTACTAGCGGTTTTACGTTCTCGACAAAATGCGTTTGTTTGCCACTTGCGTTGCGCAGCCGGACTTTTGTGCGACCGTACTTCGTATATTGGCCGTCATTGCCCGTCATTTGCTGCTACTGCGGCCGTGATTAAGTGCGCCTGCACGCGCGTTCGCACTGCGCTCGTCTGACCCTAGCCTAAATGGGTGACCTTGTGTCCTGTGTATAGTCCTGTTAATGAATAGGTTTCCAGACAATGGTTTATAATGACCCAGTATATATTTATATAAGTTTATCAGATCCGCTCTAAGGCCCCGTATATATTTATATAAAGTTATCAGATCCCCTCTAAGGCCCCGTATATATTTATGTAAGGTTATCAGATCCCCTCTAAGGCCCCGTATATATATTTATATAAGTTTATCAGATCCGCTCTAAGGCCCCGTATATATTTATATAAAGTTATCAGATCCCCTCTAAGGCCCGTATATATTTATATAAAGTTATCAGATCCCCTCTAAGGCCCGTATATATTTATATAAAGTTATCAGATCCCCTCTAAGGCCCCGTATATATTTATATAAAGTTATCAGATCCCCTCTAAGGCCCCGTATATATTTATATAAAGTTATCAGATCCCCTCTAAGGCCCCGTATATATTTATATAAAGTTATCAGATCCCCTCTAAGGCCCCGTATATATTTATATAAAGTTATCAGAACCCCTCTAAGGCCCCGTATATATTTATATAAGTTATCAGATCCCCTCTAAGGCCCCGAATATATTTATATAAAGTTATCAGATCCCCTCTAAGGTCCCGTATATATTTATATAAAGTTATCAGATCCCCTCTAAGGTCCGTATATATTTATATAAGTTATCAGATCCCTCTAAGGTCCCGTATATATTTATATAAAGTTATCAGATCCCCTCTAAGGCCCCGTATATATTTATATAAAGTTATCAGATCCCCTCTAAGGCCCCGTATATATTTATATAAAGTTATCAGATCCCCTCTAAGGCCCCGTATATATTTATATAAAGTTATCAGATCCCCTCTAAGGCCCCGTATATATTTATATAAAGTTATCAGATCCCCTCTAAGGCCCCGTATATATTTATATAAAGTTATCAGATCCCCTCTAAGGCCCCGAATATATTTATATAAAGTTATCAGATCCCCTCTAAGGTCCCGTATATATTTATATAAAGTTATCAGATCCCCTCTAAGGTCCCGTATATATTTATATAAGGTTATCAGATCCCCTCTAAGGTCCCGTATATATTTATATAAGGTTATCAGATCCCCTCTAAGGCCCCGTATATATTTATATAAAGTTATCAGATCCCCTCTAAGGTCCCGTATATATTTATATAAAGTTATCAGATCCCCTCTAAGGCCCCGTATATATATTTATATAAAGTTATCAGATCCCCTCTAAGGCCCCGTATATATTTATATAAAGTTATCAGATCCCTCTAAGGTACCATTTCTCTAAACTAAACAGGTTTAAACTTGTTAGTCTTTCCTCATAACTCAAACCTTCCATTCTCTTTATTAATTTAGTCGCCGTCTCTGCACTTTTTCTAGCGCCATAATATCCTTTCTTAGGACAGGTGCCCAAAATCACACGGCATATTCAAGCTGTGTCTTACCATTGATTTATACAGAGGCAAAATTATGGTGGTTATTCGCTGACATTTCGGTGCTCTCTCGTTCACCGCACTTCTCTGCACTTCGGGGAATCAAACTTCCCCAACCTGTGGTGAATTGAGCATTCACCGCAGAGTCCCCGTAGTGCAGGGAAAACCCACTGAAAAACTGCCAGAACTGACGCAAAAAAACAGGCTGAACACGCCAGAAAAAGCAGACGAGCCGCCGATCACAGCGCAGACCAGCTGCCGGAAAAAGCCAACAAACAAACGCACGGGGTTAAAAAAAAAAAAAACAATAGGCTTGTAAGTGTCAAAATTGATACGCTGTTTGCAAAAAGAATACTGAATGAAAAAGTCTGGAATTTACATATAAGATCCAATGATTGATAATAAAAAGGGCTGTTACAGAAAAATGAAAAAAAAAAGATTTAAAAAAAAAAACGGAAAAACAAATTGCTAAGGCTAGGGTCAGACGAGCGTGATTTCTACGGGCTGTATGTCCGTGCACACGGACGTACGTTAGTACAGAAGACGCAGTAGTGGCCACACAGTCCGTTTTTTTCACTGACGTTAAATTTTTGACGGATGTAGGAGAGAAAATAAAATAAAAACCAAAACCATTTTGTCCGTGAAAAATGCTGGACGTATAAATGCAGTCCGTCTGACCACGTTCCATCACTCACACACAAAGCTATGCAGACGTTGCGGACGCAGCGCACTTTGTGCGGCCGTTCTAGAGGTTGTACGTTCTTGCCTGCCTTGCGTCCGTGGGCCGCGGCCGTTGTGCGTCCGCAGTTCAGTGCGGACGTACTTCGTGTAACGGGCTCCGATGGGCTTTCTGTCATGCTATCACGGACGTACTTTTAGGCGCAATCACGGCGCGAACACTACGCTCGTCTGACACGGGCCTAAAAAATCCCAAAAAATGCATTAAAGATCATAAAAAAATCTATAGTTAAAGAGACTTTTTGATGCAGATTAAAATAATACACATTTTATGAAATATTGAATAAAAACAGGAATATTTTTAACATTGAAACCTATCGGATTCGTCTGAATAAACCTGCCGGATGAAAACACCGAACAGCAGGGCATTTCGGCAATGTTTCTCTGCTGTTCGGTGTTTCTGAATAGATTAACCATTGCTTCTCTATGGGGGATTTCACTGCCGTCGAATAGGCACCCTACTTGCTGGCAGTTTGCCAAAATTTGGCGAACTGTCTGCTCTCTGTCTAGCCAAATGGCCCTGAAATGTCACCGTACGGGGAAATTCCCTGTTTGGTGCCATTTCGGGGCCAGATCGGATCTCTGATTAACCTCTTATGTTTTCATCACAACAGTGAATTCCCCTTTTAATGCCGATACCTTGCTGGCCTTGGAGGCTGCTGTTTAACATTGTTTATTGTTACGTAGTTTGAAGATTATGATTATTCCCAAATCCTTCTCCTGCTTTGATTTCCCTAACATTGTACCATTTGGGTATAAGTTGCTTGTGTGTTCTTCACTCCAAAGTGCATAACCTTGCATTTATCTATATTAAATTTCATCTGCCATTTAAGTGCCCAGTCCCCCAATATATCTAAATCCCTCTGCAGCGAAGTAACATCCTGCTCACATTGTATTACTTTTCCTAGTCTTGTGTCATCTGCAAACACTGATACATGACTTCACAGCTATACAGCAATAGAACACCCAGTAATGTGCAGTGTGTATGAGTGTATCACAGAGCTCCACAGCAATAAAACTCACAGTAATGTGCGGTGTGTATGAGTGTATCACAGAGCTCCACAGCAATAAAACTCACAGTAATGTGCGGTGTGTATGAGTGTATCACAGAGCTCCACAGCAATAAAACTCACACTCATACACACCGCACATTACTGTATCACAGAGCACCACAGCACTAAAACTCACAGTAATGTGCGGTGTGTATGAATGTATCACAGAGCTCCACAGCAATAAAACTCACAGTAATGTGCAGTGTATAGGACCATATTACAGAGCTCAACGGCAATAAAACTCCCTGTGTAGTGTGGCTGAAGGTTAAAGTAAATGAACCTAAACATGTAACATATCCAGCCCAGGCCTCCACGTTTTGCTAACTAGGGGCCACATTACATTCTCCATGCGCCCACAGTTTTCTACCTACCGCCCCCGTTTTAGTGTGGAATTACAATGCAGGCGCTTAAAAAGCTTCCTGCATTGTTACCGCGCGCTACGCCCCTGGATGCTCACAGCAGCGCTGAGCGACGCCGTGAGCATCCACTCGATGGAGTCCATAGGACTCCATTGAGCCAGATGGTGGCGGTCACATGACCTGCCGGATTTTGCCTCGCGAGATCCGGCCGGTCGGCAGAGTGATACGCAGGGAGAGACTGGGGGACTTTTTCTCCCAGTCTTTCCCTGCTCACGCTGGATGGAGGAGGCGGACAGAGCCGCGGGACAGAAGGTGAGTATTCGATCACTTTTTTAATTTTTTTTGGCTGGTGTAACAGATTCTGCAGAAGCGGAATCCGTTAGCACCAAGTCCTGGCTGTGGTTAACTTTTTGTTAACCGCAGCCGGACGTTAATCAGCGCTGGGACTTTGTAATCCTAACGCTGATTAACACTTTGCGCTCCCCATGTTAAGCATAGGGAGCGCAAAGTACAGTAACCTCATGCAGAGAAGCACAAGATACCAAACGCTAATGGGTTACTTAACCCGTTAGCGTTTGGATTGTAATATGCGGTAGCCACCGCGGCTAACGTTAATGCTCACGCAGGTGAGCGTTAACGTTAGGACCTAGATTGTAATTTGGCCCTAAATGTTTTGTGTTCCATGTTATGATTTTTAGTTTAGGGATAACACCTCCTTATCAATCCACGAGGTGACGCAGAGAAATCATCGCTATGAAACCACAATAAGATCCGAGACGGATCAGAATTCTGTCCGAAGGAGACGCGGATTTCCAACGGCCTCCCCTCGCATGGATCCCCGTGGTGTAAAAGAGACAGCGTGATAAGCACCTGAGCCCTTTGCAGATACTCACGAACATGTCGCTCAGGGTCCCGATGTGTTAAAATTGCGTTCCTAGTTAACCATGTAAATGCCAGGGACAGCAATTTAATCTTATTTACGGTACACCAAGCGTTAAAATGCTTTTAATAGACCCGGTTTCCCACAGGACAGGCACACCTGTGCCAGGTCTCCCAGTTTATGAGCGATGGGAGGATATGGGATGGTATCTCAAACGCTCGCTCCACAGTGGCGTGATACTGAGCCCTCCTCTCGCCCGGCCTATCGCCCCACTCTGCGTCGTATGCTAATGGCGGGTGTGGATGATATGAATCGCTGCCAGCTGGCACAGGACGTTGATACTATAATCCCTGTATCTGCTAGAACAAAACCTTCCTTTAAACCATGTCGTGGGTGAGTACAGGGATGTGCATGGCAGCAGAGGAACGCAATGAGGATCTCAGGTTCACATTGTCTTTTTTTTTGCCTCAAAAGTGCATGTGCTGGCAGTGAGCGGGCACTGAGCTGGCAGTGAGAGGGCACTGAGCTGGCAGTGAGCGGGCTGGCAGGTTCTCAGGCCGATTCTCAGGGTCCCGGCTTTCCTGGGAAGATTAATGGACTGAATGTGTTAATTCTCAAGGTCAAGGCCGGAATCCTTGGCCCTCCAGATGTTTTGGAACTAAATTTCCCATGAGGCTCAGCCAACCTGATGAGTGCTAAGCATCATGGGAGATGTAGTTCCAAAACATATGGCCGACCAAGGTTGCCGACTTCTGGTTCAGGTAAATATACTTCTTGGAACTCAGCTAGACGACTTTCACTGAAACTACGGAGGAAAGAGCGGTGAAGGCTCCCTAAATAGAGGCTTAACCATAGCTGATCCAGTGTCGTTCACCACCGAAGGATCGGTGTTTAGGGAATCACCATTTCAGGATGACCAGACGGATTCTTGTGGTTATTAGTAAGGTGCTCTGGGTGACCGTGAAGGTTCCTCGGGTCTGAGGATGAATAGACAGATTCTTGGTGGTCTTGTAGTTCCTGGTAAAATCCTTGGGATGAATGAGAAGGTTCTAAGGTCTTTAGGAAGGACCAAAAAAAGAAGTAAGTCTCGTGGTTACTGCACTGATCCCTTGGATGAATGATCAGATTGTCCATATGTTGAACGACAAGGCGTTGTGGCTACCGGAAAGAGTCTTGTGGTTAAAATATGGGGTTTTTGGGTTGAATCATCTGACTTTCAAAGTCTTGACCTTGGCGGTTGGACTGTGAGTGGAGATGTGCTTTTGAAGGTCTTGGGGACAATGGAAAGACAGGTAAGAGCGACAGGACGGTTTATTGTGATGAAAGAGGGCAGACAGAGGGCATCATTCATGCCTTCCTCACCCATAGATATGCCTAGAAGCCAGCGTGGCCCTACTGACCAACCCCATGCGCCCCAACGGTGGCCAGTCGTAAAGAGAGACTGCACAGGGAGCCTGGACCTCTCAAGAATTCACACCTTCCATCCGTTTCCGGTGCGGTAAACGAGGAAACTGTGGTTTTGTATTCACTGCCAGCAAACGTCTCCATTGAGACAAGCGGTCACACAGCACGTTCGTCTGGAGGGAAGCTGTCGAAAGATCTCCGCTTGCGTAAGGCGACGACACGTACAAGATGCTGCCATTTACCTCAACGTAGCGTCATCTCGCCAACGTCACGTACGGCAAGGACAAAGCCCCGTCACCGTTCATGCCGCAAACAACATGGAGAGTGGATCCATCAATGGCCGTCCGACAAAGAACCTCTTATATTTCCTTTCTGTTTTATCCTCACCAAGTGATTAGTATTTTGGGCTTTTCCCCGATCTAGATCCCTCTACTTCACGCAGGTCTCTTTTACGTGATGCATTTTGGTTGTTTGTGTTTTCATTTTTATTCCATCCTCTCCTTATAATAATTTATGTCTATCCTCCTACGCCAAATTTTCTGACCCCACTCGTAGACTTCCAAGACCAATCCCAGCCCAGTGTGGCGAAAATGAAAATAATTACATCCCCCCGCGCTCTCCATTCCTGAATAGAATTCCTGAATATTCCACCAAAATACAGTATATATTTGTAAATGTGTGTATAATATATATATTTTATACATACGCACAAATTATATAATTTTATATATTATTTATATGTTACACCTTTACAAATCATATCCATTTCCCAAGAAGTCGTGATCGATTAACACTCACTCTCCCTCATTGATCGGGTAAATAGCCGCTACACATTAAAGTCATCGGGCTCTATCACATTCCTTGTGCAAAAAAGCTCGCGCAGCGCAATTTTTTTGCGTGCAGCGTTAAACGTTAACGCGCGTAAATTAACGCTGGTATTACAATCCGAGCGCAGCTTTTCATCCGTCAAAAAATATCACGCATAAGGCTAGGGTCAGACGAACGCATTTTTCACGTGCGTTTAGCCGCACGAAATCACGGCCGTGCTAGCAGCACATGATGTCCAATGGGGGGAACATACGACGAACGGCCGCACGAATGTTCGTCCGTGCAACGCAAGTGGCCAACAAACGCATTTTTTCGAGAATGTCAAACCGCTACTACTGACGTACAGAGTGCGCTGCAGCCGCATGGCGGCGTGTTTGCGTGATTGGGAGACGTCAGACGCTGCACACGTCCGGCCAACATAACGTCCAGACGCAAAAAAGGGTTTTATTGATAACCGTACAAAATCACGTACGACAATACGCATCGTATGACCGCTATCGCGTATTCCGTGAAAAAATACGTCCATTCGTTCGAACGCACTTTTTCACGGACAACGTGAAAAATGCGTTCGTCTGACCCTAGCCTAAAAGACGGGCGAAAACGCGCGTTCATTAACGTTGCGCGCAGAAATCGGTGGGCGGACTGTTTTTTCACGCGATTCAGCCAATCAGAATTAAGAACCACAATTGTCTCCCGTTCCGTTTTTGCACCTGTCAAAATCAATCTGAGTATATATGCTGCAGCAATAATAAAAACACGCACAACCTCTCCATTTTATTGTTTGTGTATGTGTAGAATATGTAACTATACTTTGCTGTATTTTTTTTTGGGCTGGTGTATTTGGTTTCGGCCAGGACGTTCAGATTTGCCGTTAACACCAAAGACGTTAAAATTATGCGCGCAAACGCTGTTTGTTAAAATTTGCACATTGATTGGAATACCATCCGCGTACCAGCGCACAAACGCATTTGCGCTCACAATGTTAAGTATGGGATGCGTGCGCGAACTTACGTTCGCGCAGGGTCACTCGCGTTAGACGTTAACGCGCATATTGTGCGCGAACGTCGCAATACGTTCAGCGCAAAAGGGTTTTTCCTCTTGCGTTAATGCATTTTTGCGCACGCGCAAAATTGTGCGCGAAGAGTGTAATAGTGCCCATTGTTCTCTTTATTTCGACGAAGAAAGACATTTGTCACAGCTGTGTCGATGGAAATAAAGAATCCTTAGATTGCAAGCTCTTGAGCAGGGCCCTCTCCTACTGTTCCGTGTGTTTAACGTGTATGTACATTTGTTATGCTGTCTCTGCCATTGTACAGCGCTATGGAACTTGATAGCGCTTTATAAGTACCTGTAACGAATTCCTCCCTAAGTGCACATTACCACACCGGAAAACATTGACTGAGGGGGAATTATATATATTAGTTTTTTTTGTCCAGTTATGCTTCAACAAAGCATAAGGGATTGTTGCTATTAAAAAAATAACATAACATTGGATCTATTCATAATGCAGAAGCTCCAGCATCGGTTTTAAAATCAAGATTTTTTTATTTTAATTTTTTATTTTGGGGGAAAGATACACTAAAGGGGTTATTCATAAGCGACGAACTTGCCACCGAATTGCGCCGAGCTGGAGAATTTCGTGGCAGTTCGTCTATGCAGATAGCTGTCAATTCGCCAAATACTGAAAAAGTGACAGTGAAATACGGTGCAATTAGGCAAAGAAATGGTCCCATTGAGAAGTAATGGTGAATCTATTCACAGAACTCTGAACGGCATCGAATTGTCAAGTGAAATGCCCTGATTTTCGGTGTTTCAGTGCGACAGGTTTAAAACAGGCGAATCCCATAGGATCCAATGTAAAAAAAATATATATTTTTTTTATTCAATCATTTATTCTCATCATTTGCAGCAAATCGGCTATTTTTTGGAACACCTTTATGTAATTTGTTAAAAAAAAATTGGGAGGGGAAAATTTTGTCTTAGGCTAGGGTCAGACTAACGCATTTTTCACGTTGTCCGTGAAAAAGTGCGTTCGAACGAATGGACGTATTTTTTCACGGAATACGCAATAGCGATCATACGATGCGCAGTTTCATCCGTGATTTTGTACGGATCATCAATAAAACACTTTTTGGGTCTGGACGTTATGTTGGCCGGACATTAGCAGCGTCTGACGTCTCCTAATCACGCACACACGCCGCTAGCGGACGCAGCGCACTCTGTACGTCAGTACTAGTGGTTTCACGTTCTCGAAAAAATGCGTTTGTTTGCCGCTTGCGTTGCGCGGCCGCACTTTTGTGCGACCGTACTTCGTATATTGGCCGTCATTGCCCGGCATCTGCTGCTAGCACGGCCGTGATTATGTGCGGCTGCACGCGCGTTCGCACTGCCTCAGTCTGACCCTAGCCTAAAAAGGTTTTTTTTTTTTTTAATTCTGTCACAGACTTTTATTATTTATTTTTTTTAGGATCTTTATCATTTAGACACATTTTAATGTATTTTTATTGGTTTAAATCCCTTTTAGAAGCATAGCAGAGCTCCATTTTTTTTTCTGCAGCTCGTCGGCTTCACGTTCGGCGCACTACGGTAAATAGAATCTCTGAAGCGCACCGAAGTTCGCCGAACAAGAAAGCATTGAAATTTTGGTGCTTTCCGTTTAAGGCCGAGGTCAGATGTGCGTTTTTAAGAGCGGAAGGAACGACCATGAGAGTGGACGTTCCTTCCACTCTGACGCCCGTCTGGCCACCTCGCTTAGTGCTGCAAGGCTCGATCCTCCTATGGAGGGTCGCACTTTGCTGCCCCGTTGAACGTACATTGTAGCGCTTTGACGGGGATGCTTTCAGAACGTCCACAGCACACCTACTGTAGTGCATGCAATTCATGCGTGCGCTACAGCGTGTGGCTGGCCCCGTCGAAGCGTCACAACTCTGCGACGGAAGCCAGGAGTGCACGTCAGTATAGTCTGACCCTGTCCTTACGCTTTAAATTAAAATATCCTGGCGGCGCAGGCACATAAAAAGAAATCACGCAGAAACAGGACACGTATTGAAATAAATAAATTATATATTAAATTTTTTCCCAGAAATGAACATAAAAAGTACATACAGCGAAACAAAAAAAATATATATATATAAACATGTGCAAGTATAACTGTACAGATAGAAATATTTACACCCTTCACATAAAATAGCAGGATTTTTCTCTATTTTTTCACAGGTTCAGGCAGGGCATTTTCTTATTCCAATACTGCGGTATATAAACAGACGCTCTCTATGCAGCAGCCAGAAGAGAAGTAAGGCTTTTCTGTTGGGTGAATTAAAAAAAAAACCTCACATGCAACCGAAGAACAAAATCAATAGTAGGTAATGGCTCATAAAAAAAAAAAAAAAAAAGGCTTTGATTAGCACCACTTCCCATATTAAGGCAGCAATCACTGCATTGTGCACTGAAACTGCCAAGCGCTACATTTTGGTAGAAACGCGTCTGGAGATCGCAAGGTTTACCACCTGATCAGTTCTTTGGATGACAGCATCATTGTATCGGGTTTTGAACAGTCAGGAGAGGGAAATAATCCACGCAATGACGTCTTCCTCTATGTAAAGTGGGATGCGTACAGCAGTTGGCCGCCGTAGACAGGCGCGCAGCGGCTGGTAAAAGAGTGCGATCCATCGTGGGACTGGTCGAGCTGTAACTCCAAAACTACAGATCTTCAAATGCCGGTTTGTACCATCATACCCCGTGTGTACTCACTGGTCGATGACAAAGAAACAAAACAAGCAGCAGCAAAAAAAAAAAAAAAACAACCCACCACTCCAACACGCACACACGCAAACTTACATACGAACAAAAGTGCAGGCCGAGGGCGGGTGTTGGCGCAACTGAGGTAAAACAGTGGCAGATTAGGCACTTGTATGTGTTTCTTGGCCACTTGTGGCTTGCTACAATTTGTCAGGAAGAACATTCTTCACTCAATGGCTGTAAACTCCAATCCTGAGCGTGATCCCAGAGGTTACCGACCCCGAGATGCCGATATCAACAGCTGGGCAAAAGTTCTCCGCGTGTAGCTGCACGTCACCCTCCAGTTCGAACGTTTAGCTTTTCCTTTAGTGTTTTTAAGTACTTTGTGCTTTTTAAAATCAACCTCCCTTCCCCCAAAAACAAAAACATAAACCACAAACATATATGCAAGAATGTAAAACAACCCTCTCGACACGGATTGTTTAGTCTGGATCTTCATGGTCCCCACGTGGCTTCATTTCAGGTTTCCCTTCAGATCTCTAAAGTCCTTTGCGAGCCTCGTCGTTTGTCCTTCATTAGGTAGAAATCATTCTTCACGATCGTGCAGAGGAGATGGGGGGGGGGGGATAATATGGCACAACTTCAAAATGATATCCATAAATAACCATAAGAAAAAAAAAAGACCTAAAAATGCAGTTTGTAAAATATGAACGTGGTGGGTACGAAGAAAAAAAATTTAGAAGTTTTTTGTCTTATTTTTTTTTGCTTTAAGTTCAAACTGTTCAGATGTGGCACCGCGGTGTGGACGGACGAAGACGTAGCTTTTGGTTTTTGTGGTCATTGCCCCTGATATAAAATTTGAGCAGCAGAGTTTGGCAACAGGCACAAACAGGTAACAGTTCTTCAGGCGATGTCATCCTCCAGGCTCACCATCTGCCTCTGCAAAACACACAAGGGACGGTTGTTAGCGCCTGGTAACCCACGCGTTGGCAGCAAACGCCGTGAAAAAACAACAAGCGCCTGCCAAATCAATCATCCTTTGTTTATGTATACACTGATACATTAAAAAAACAAAAAAAACAAACAGAATGGAATACATTGTGGGCTCGATTACATTCTTCGCGCAAAAATGTGCGCGTGCGAAAAACACATTAACGCGAGGGAAAAACCCTTCTCGCTGACCGTCAAATTACAATGTTCGCCCACAAAATGCACGTTAACGTCTAACGCAAGTTACCCTGCGTGAGCGAAAGTTCGTGCACACATTCCATACTTAACATTGCGAGCCAAATGCGTTAGTGTGCGGCTGGTATTACAATCAATGCACAACTTTTTACAAACGACATTCGCGCGCATAATTTTAACGTCTTTTAAAAGCTGGTGATAACTGCAAATCGGAACGTTCTGGCCGAAACGAAATACACCAGCACGAAAAAAAAAATACAGCAAAGTATAGTTACACATTCTACACATACCCAAACAATAAAATTGAGTGGTTGTGCGTGTTTTTATCATTGCTGCAGCATATATACGCAGATTGATTTTGGCAGGCACAGAAACTGAACGGGAGACAATTGTGGTTCTTAATTCTGATGGGCGGACCGTTTTTTTCATGCGATTCAGCCAATCGATTTCTGCGCGCAGCGTTAATTTGTGCTAGTTTTTGCGCGCGATATTTTTTGACGGAGAAAAAAATGCGCTCGGATCGTAATACCTGCGTTAATTAACTAGTTTTAACGTTTAACGCTGCGTGCAAAAAAATAGTGCTGCGCGTACGAATTTGCGCAGAGAATGTAATAGAGTCCTGTGTGTATATATATATATATTTAATATTTTGGTATATTGTGACTTTTTTTTCCCCCTCCCACAAAAGATTATTTACCGATGGGTAGGTGTATCCACCCTGACTCCGGCCTATGTGGATCTCGTCTTCTTCTGTCGTTTTCTGGTACACCGGATTGTCGAAGTTGATGCTGTTGGTGTTTTTCAGTCTCCAGTTTCTCCACAGCAGGAACCCGCCGAAAGACACCAAGCAAAGGATCACTGGACGCAAAAGACAAATAGGGAGATTGGCAAATTAATTCTGGGTCGCGCAGAAACCACCGGTATTTTAAAAACACAATTCGGAGTCAATTCAGGTGTGAATAACCCCTATAGATGTTGATTAAAAAAAAGGTATTGACTTACCTATCGGCAGCACGATATAGAGAGCCGTGGGACCCGATGAGGAATGTGCCGAGTCTACAACCAGTACGTTGCGATCTACAAGTACAAAAAGACAGAAGGGGGTGTTAAAGGGACGGAGACGGGAGATGCCTAGAATGTATACACGTAGCTTTCTGCATTAGAAATCCATGTGTACTCCCTTGTTGTGTTTAAAAGATGTGCCACTAACCACGACAGGCAGGGACAAACCGATTGAAAAAGAGGTGGAAGGAAAGAACAGACCTACCTTCATTTGTTTGAGTACGGAATGTCTGGGTTTCAGAGTCCATTGGTCTCATTGTGGTCCTAGACGATTTGGTTTTTACAAATGCTGTGGTGGTGGTTTTTGGGATTGTGGTGGTTGTTCCAGGAGTAGGCAGGGGTTTTGTTGGCTGGGGTTCAACTTTAGTAGGCCTGCTTGTAATCTTCGTCAGCGTAGTACTCCTTACTGTGGTGGTGGTGACAACAGGAGGCAAGGTAGGACGAGGTTCTTCTCTGGAGCCTGGAAAGTCAAAAAAAAGAAGACACGTTACAGATAGAAAAAAAAATAAAATAAATCACAATAAAAAAAGACACAACAATCTGATTACCCAAGTTTACCAAGGAGGCTGGTGTAGAGAAGCACAGCTCACAGACAATTAATGGACAAAAATGAAACAATGTTACAACAAGCCAGAATGCCCACTGTGGCACTTAGCCACGCGTTAGAATTCCAGCGTACCTGTCACACATCCTCTCATGTCAGGTCCCAGGTGCATCCCATCAGGACAGGCACATGTGAATTTTGCCGAGTGGTTATTGATTCGAGGGGCTGGCAGGCACAAATATTCGCAGCCGCCGTTGACAAGTTCCTCTGAGTCACACCAGTTTTGAGCTGAGGAGAAACAGGAGAATACATTTTTATTAATACAATTAAAAAAATAAATTGTGCAGTTTAGAAAAAAAAAAAAAACACGCAAAAAGCAATTCTACAGCCATCAGGCCCGCTCCCTGATACTATACGGATACGGAAGATATATGTTAAAACTTCCTACCATGTGCAATTTAAGCTTAACGCTTCAAATCTCAGCGAGATTGACAATCCCGGTTTTAAAAATTAGGTGAATGAACCAATCTAGGACACTGGGTCCTCCAGCAAATCAAAATATTCATCAATATCTCCATTGCTGGTCCCAGATAGACCATAAAATAAAAAATGAAGTAACAAGACTTAGAGGGACAGTGGTATTTTCCCGTGATACACACAAACAGAATATTCCATGACGCTTGCAGTTGTTGCCCATACCTTTTGGCTGCTTCATGTTGTGGTACAATACAATGTCATCCGGAGAATGGAGATCCTCTGCAACCTTAACAATGTTTTCCCCAGTCAGTCTGTTGGCGCTGTATATGGCTTCATTCTCATTGTCTGTCCAGTATACAAGGTCCTGAAAATGACAAAAGAAAGCATTAGCGCACACGTTCATTCTACGACATGCTTTAGGTAGGAGTATGCTGTTGCAAGACACAATTGTAACATGCCGTACAATTGTATACTTTTCTAAGCATAATATACAGGTGATGCACTACTTTCCCAGAATGCTCGGGAGCCCAGGCATTCCAGATTTCAGTTTCTTTTGGATTTCAGAATATGGGAGAATACAATGTTTCAGAGGAAGGCGATCACAGAAGAGCAGTGTTCCTCTTCCTACTGCAATCCCCAGTGTGTACACATGCTGGGAGCACTGTGGGGGTTACCATGCAGACATGATGCAGAGTCAGCGTGACGCTGTGCAGCATGTCACATATGCTAGGGCTGCCGAGAGGTTTCCGGCGTGTGCTGCAGCGCTCAGGAACGTAGTGAATTCATGGTATTAAAACGAAAACACTAAAGAGTTTAAAGCACATATTGATGGGGGTTGGGGGGGGGTCACATAGACCACCTTATAGGTTTAGAATGTGCCTCTGCTGCAGTGCTGCCCCTGGAACTCCTCAGCTTTCATTTTTTTTAAGCGATCATGTGATTGTAAGTTCCCATGGGTAGAGGGCCCCCAATTCCACCTGTTGGGGAAACATTGACTTGCCTTTTTAGGTGTATTTTAGAACTGTCTTGCATTTACCCTTTGTACCTTTTGTACAGCACTGCAGAATGTGTTGGCGCTTAAATAATAATGTGAACAAGGCATGAATACGAGACTCACTTCAAAGATGGCAAGGGCGAAAGGATGAGCCAAATGTTCTTCATCGACAATGACGGTCCGGCGATTGCTTCCGGTGACGTCGATGCTGGACAGGGAGTGAAGTTTGGAGTCCACCCAGTACAGCCTCTGACTATTAAAATCTGTGGATAAAAGGGAAGATAAAGCACGTTGTGCGTCAAGAAAAAGGGTAACAGAGGACACAGTCTAAAACAGGACTTCACGAAAAAATAAAGAACATATAAAAAAATACAGCATCAGAGATAATTAATACAGGTGTCCCTTATCTTGGGGCCAGATGTGGTTTGGATTTGGGATATCGGTGTATAATAAGATATCTGGGGGATGGGGGTCAGGTCTAAACACAATATTCATTTACGTTTCATGCACACCTTATACACACAGGCTGAAGGGCCTTATGCACAATATCTTCAATGATTTGCTACCATTTGTCTTAACACGAGGCATAACGGACAACATATCCTGATAAGACTCACCCAGTGTAATGCCATTGGGCCATTCGACACCATCGCTGACGAGGGTCTGTCTATTGGCGCCATTCAAACCTCCCTTCTCGATCTTGGCGGGCAAACCCCAGTCAGTCCAGTACATGAATCTGCAACCGGAAAGAAAAGGTGATGAACACCTCTCCCGCACACAGATTATTCCTACAAGTTTATGGTCTGCCGTACGTGGAGGGCAACTCTTACCCTTCCGAAGGGTCCACCACAATGTCACGTGGCTTGCCCAGGTCTCCCTTGAAGAGAGTTTTTCGCTTTGACCCCTCGGTGTTGGCCACGGATATGGTGCTGAAGGAAGAGTCTGTCCAGTAGATGTTGCTGTGAATCCAATCGACTGCGATACCTTCCGGCGACTGGATTTCGTTGCCAATTACTGTTGCATGGTGGGAAATGTTATGGGCTTTATCCATCAACGCACTGTGCAAGAATAATAGAAGGGAAAACAATAAAACAGATTGTTGGATAACGAGGACGTCCTTACAATACTAACATATTTTGAATCATAATTTATGCTTGGAAGGCACACGCCGTTTTCCGTTTTGGGCCATCGGTGGACTCCCCGGTAAGCGTTACCTGTAGATTTTCTTCTGAGTCAGGTCAGACCAGTAGATTTTCTTGCCGTCTATCTCCATGTCCAAAGCCACCACGTTCTTCAGATGTGGTATGAAGCTCGTGTACTCGCTCCTGTCCAAGGTCATCTTCCTAACCTCATGGCGGTTAGTGAAGAAAAGATACGCAATCGTTCCTAGAAAGAATTAAAGGCAAAAGAAACAGACATTAGATTTCTGGGAAACTTGGTGTTTTTATTCTATGAAACGGCATGGACAGACCAAACAAACACACACACACACACACACACACACACGAGATAAAGGAATCGTACTAAAACAAGAATTTCACATAAGGGTGCTAACTGAGACCAAATAATGCTGTGTATGGGGATCAGATTAAAAAAAAAAAAAAAATTGATATAATTATTCATTTTATTATTGTAATAAATTTATAAATAGTAAAATTTCTATTTTTACCGCTTTAATCCTTCAATGATGCAAATTTATATATTTTTATTATAGTAAGCATTAATACATTTGTAGAAAATCTACTTTAGTTACTAGTAAAATTAAGTCATTTAATTTTAGAATAAAAATATATTTTTATTATAAAAATTTAGTTAATAAAAATAGAATATCATTTCTTATAAAAAATATTTTTATTGTTAATATAAAAGAATTTTCACATTAAAAAAAAAAAAATAAGGATTTTTTTTTTTTAAATCATTGTTAATTTAATTTTTACAACACCTACCGACGGCTTTACACGATCGGGTCACTAGATCCATTTGATAACCCTCCTTGCATTCACATTTGTAGCTGCCTATCAAGTTGATGCAGAGTTGGCTGCAGGTGTCAGGAATTTCACATTCATTGATATCTGAATAGAGAAGGAATGGGGAGAAAGAACACATTCAGTTAAAGAATCTGCTTGCCGTACGCGATAGAGATCGTATTCCCAATATTAAGCTCCGACACGTCAGGCCGAGCAAAGCGAGTGATGAGCAACAGGTTTGGTATAAAGCGAATTGAACGTCTGGCAGGTATTGTCCAATAAGCATAATTAGGGAGCGCGGCGTTGTTTTGTGAAGGGAACGGAGGAGATCGCAGTAGGATTCTCCTTTGATATAGAAGTCTTCAAGGCACAGTTTTAGAAGAGCAATTGTCCAAGTGACTCACAGCCATTACAAATGGTTAGCTCACTGCTTGGGGACATCAATATACGGCACTCCTGCTGCTCCCAAGCACAAAGCCTCTATAAAAACACCTTAAAAAACCCGCAACCATATACTACACCGTACCTACGCACTGCCTCCCGTTAACCAGGCTGTAGCCTTCAGGACACAAGCACTCGTAGCCGATCTTCAGGTCCTTGCACGTGTGTGAGCAGCCTCCATTTTTCCTTAGGCATTCGTTTTCCGCTGGTGAGGAAATTAAACCGAGAATTAGAAATCGGCATTTAATGAGGAACAGACCCGCCAGGCCTGCGTCGCCAAACCTCAGATTTCCTAGGAGAACTTAAGAAGAAGTACTCACAGCACTCTTTGACCGGCTCGTCCGAGTAGTCCCTGCAGTCCCGCTTCCCGTCACAGGTTTTTTCTATGGAAATGCACTCCCCGCTGTGGCACTGGAATTTATTAGGGCCTTCGCATTTCGTAACTTCACGGGAAAAGGAATAGGGAGAAAGAAAAATATATATATATATTTTGAGCGATGATCCTCTGTTACGAGAGTTTGAAAGATGCAGGTCATGGTGCCCGAGATGAAAGACCGGGATTATAGGGATACAAGAGTCTCTGTAGCAGGTATGGCTATTTCGAAGTCGTGGCATGAAAAGCTGTGCTCAGGCGTGCGCGTGACTAAAACATGCCGCTATGCGTGGCTTTACAAGTGGAAATTAATCACAAAATTTTCCTATTCCATAACGGAAAGTTTAGATTTTAATAAGGACACGGAGGCTAGTATTTGCTATTCTCTCTTAACTGCCCCAACAGCAGCGAAGAAAACTTTATTGAAAATTAACAGAAAACAAACAGTCCTCCCTTCCACAACGTGGGGAGGGGGACCAAGCTCCCCAGCTCCTCCCCATCCAGTCCATAAGCCACTCCCCCGGAAGCAGCCCCTCCTCTTCTTTCGAAGCTGCGACCTGACACCGGTGGGAGCCTCAGAAGCAAAACTGGAGTAGGAGATCGGGAGCCAAGGCGTAGGGAAACCCTATCAGGAACTCAGAAGGCTGAAATAGACAAAAGACATGAAAGAACAGTGAGACACTGAAATCTGGTTAAACAAAGGGAGCCCTGGCAGCCGCCAAAACAGTCCATCCCATTCCAGGAGAGATGCGTGAATCAAACAAACCGTGTGGGGTAGGGCGGGAAATACTCGCCTCCGTGTCCTTATTAAAATCTAAACTTTCCGTTATGGAATAGGAAAATTTTGTGATTTTAAGGCAGGACACGGAGGCTTCGTATTTGCTAGTTCAAAGCGGAACAGGAGCCGCATCCGACCAATGGACAATGGGCTTAAAGTAGAAGGTACGAAACGTGGATTCGCTAGACCAGTCAGCCGCACGTAAAATGTCCTCCAGGCGACATCCCATCGAGGCCGCCTTAGAGGCGGAGGCACTACGGACAGAATGGGCCCCGAAAGCCGACACATCCACCCCGGCTTGTGCCATAAGCCATCGCATCCAACGAGCCAAAGTGGGAGAGGAGACCGGTTTATGAGGAGATCGAAAAGAGACAAAGAGGTGAAACCGGGAGAACCCTGACGGAGTGAGTACGAGACTCGTACTCCCGGAGACACGAAACCGGGCAGAGACGGGGAGGGACCCGAAAAGACGGGAAGAGTACCGAAGTCAGGGACGTCTTGGTACGACGTGTGATATCGAAGCGTACACCTTCTGGAACATAAGAACGGGCGCCGAAATCCAGCGCCCTGACATCTCCAACACGTTTGCAGGCCACTAAACAGAAAAGCATAAGGAGTTTCGCCGAGAGGGCCTGCAGTGAGAGAGCGACATTCTCAGGCCAGCGATCCAGGAAGGAGAGGATCCGGGACACGTCCCATGTGCAGGAGTATTTGGGTGCCGGAGGGCGGGAGAAGCGCATGCCTCGTAGCAGGCGACAGACCAAAGGATGGGAGCCCGCGGCGACTCCCGAAAATCCAGAATGGCCAGCCGAAATGGCCGAACGAAGGACATTCACTGTGCGATAAGCTTTACCAGAATCGAAGGCGTGGGTGAGGAAGTCCAGGAGGGCTGTCACAGGGGCCGAAAAGGGATCTCTATCCTGTTCCAGACACCAGCCAGCCCACCCATCCCATGCGGACTTGTAGGCGAGTCGGGTACCCGGAGCCCAGGATTGGAGCAAGAGGTCTGTAGTGCGCTCCGAAAGGCGTGAGCCTGTAGGGGGGTGCCAGAGAGCCACCACGCCAGGAGTTGAAGACGGTGGGAGGTCATCAGTGGGTGGGGTTGTCCCTCGTGGTCTAGTAGAAGGTCCGGGGAGGGAGGCAGAAGCCTCGGGACATCCATCGCCATACTCAAGAGTGTTGGGAACCACGGTTGGGACTTCCAAAACGGTGTTATCAGGACCACTGAAGCCTCCTGAGCTCGGATCTGTGACAGAGTGCGAGCAATGAGGACGAACGGTGGGAAGGCATAGTGGGGGCCCTTGGACCAATCCTGGAGGAACGCATCCGTGGCCCTGGCGTCCGGATCTCGTCTCCAGCTGAAGAAGTCTGGTAGCTGAGTATTGAGCCTGGAGGCAAACAAGTCGATCTGGAAAGGCCCCCAGAGCGCGGATAGTGTAGAGAAACTGTGCCGTGACAGTCGCCAGTCTCCCGAGTCCGCGAAGTGCCTGGAGTTCCAATCGGCCACTTCGTTGGTCAGACCGGGAATGAACTGGGCGTGGACCGAGATCCCGAGGGGAAGGCAGAATTCCCAGAGTCGCAGAGCCATGGCAGATAGGTCTGCAGAGCGAGGGCCTCCCAGGCCGTTGATGTAGCGGACTGCAGGTATGTTGTCCATCCGAAGTACGACCGAGTCCGGAGGTGAGCGTCGTGCAAAGCACCGGAGTGCAAATAATCCCGCCAGGAGTTCTAGGCAATTGATGTGCCACAACTGTTCCGGAGGTGACCAGCGACCGCCTGTCTCCTGGGACCCACATCTCGCGCCCCAGCCCAGTCTGCTGGCATCCGAATCGATGGTCATCGTGGGAGGAGGGGGTACCAGGGGGCGACCGTTCCAGGTGACTATGTTGTCTATCCACCATCGTAGATCCGATCTGGCGTCCTCTGTCAGCGTCACGTGATCCGTATAGTCGAGGTTCGCCCGGAGTGAACGGGCCTTCAATCGTTGGAGGGCCCTGTAGTGTAGTGGTCCCGGGTGAACCGTCATGCGAGCCGCCGCTAGGAGGCCCACCGTACGGGCCAAGGAGCGGAGGGGGAAGGTCTTCTTCCTGAGCAGTATCCTTGCATCCTTCCTGATCGAGGAGATCTTTGACAGTGGAAGACTGAGGTTCATGAGGTCGGAGTCCACCACGAAGCCCAGGAATTCTATAGAGCGAGTGGGCGTGAGAATCGATTTCTCCGGATTGAGAAGGAACCCTAGTTCCTGGAATAGGGAAATAGTGTCGCGTAGATGGGTCCGAAGGGTGTGAGGTGATTGGGACATGAGAAGAACATCGTCCAGGTAGATCACCAGTCGGATACCCCGAGCACGGAGGGAGGAAACCACGGGTCTGAGTAGCTTGGTGAAGCATCGCGGGGCGGACGACAGTCCGAAGGGGAGGCAGGAGAATCTCCATAGTTTGCCGTTCCAGCGGAATTGTAGGAGGTCCCTTTGGGATTCCGTTATGGGAACTGAGAGGTAGGCATCTTTGAGGTCGAGTTTGACCATCCAATCTCCCAGAAGGAGCATGTCCTTTAACGTGGGGATGCCCTCCATCTTGAAATGATGGTAAATGACCCAATCGTTGAGGGAGCGGAGGTTGATGACCGGACGGAACCCCCCGCCTTTCTTTGACACCAGGAAGAGGGAGCTGATGAAGCCCCTCGGATTGGGTAAAGCGGGTTCTATGGCCCTTTTGCGGTTGAGGTCTATCACCTCGGAATGAATGAGCGTCCGAAGGGCATCCGCGAGCCGAGGAGGGTGGGGGAAATGGGTCTGAGTGGGAAAACCGCAGAGTTCTATCCGGTAACCCATCACGGTGGAGAGGACCCACGGGTCCGATGTGAGTGAAGCCCATCTTGGGAGGAATTGAGTGAGGCGGCCGCCCACGGCAACTAGGGACGTTTAAGAGATGCCTCCGACTTGTCGATTGAATTGAATGCCTGAGTGTATTCCCCCATGTCTTTGAGAAAAAGTTTCCCGAAAAGGAAGCCCTGTGCGGAGGCACCTAGGTCATTGGTGGCTAGGTGCAGCATCTCAGTGTCAATTTTGAGCAGAATGCTCTTACGTCTCTCGGTTGAGAGGGCAGCATTGGCGTTGCCAAGCAGACATAGGGATCGTTGGACCCATTCCGTGACCTCGTAAGGGTCCATCAGTGATGCATTGGTTTTGGCCTCCTCTGCCAGTTGGAAGAGCTTAATCAGGGGGCCGGCTGTATCCAGGAGACGGTCCTGGCAGCCTTTAATGGCAAATTCAATGCCTCTTTTGGGGTTCCAGCCACGCTTGGACACAATTTTTTGGAAGCTGACGTCCACATTGGGAGTCAGGCATGATTTTCCGGCAGTAACCGGGCGAGGACATTCTAATTTCATTTTGGCCCTGTCCTCTTTGGTCATAGGGCACCTGATGTGCGAGTCGACCCATTGCTCCACGTGTGGAGACGCGTACCAGATCGTGGAATTAGGACGAGCAATATCCTCAGGCTCGAAGAGGGGATTGCCCTGCGGATCGTACACCACCGTACCCCGAGATCGGGGCTGGCAAGTGGGTGCGTCCGCGTCTAGCAAATCTAAGTCCTCCGGAGCATGGAGTTCGAGGACTTCACCCTCAGCCATCCCTGGATCTGCTTCGTCCTGATCTGAATCTGAGTAATCAGTGAGGGTGACTATAGGTCTAGCACGGCAGACTTTTTTGGTCTTTTTAACCCGAGCCCCTTGGGGTAGGGTGCGCTTTCTTGGCACAAGTGCCGTGGTGGCTGGTTTAGGCAGTGATCTGGGGGTGCCGGCCCCTCTGCTGCTGCTGCTTGCAGCTGGACTACCGGTGGGAAGTCCGATCTCGGGTGCACAGAGTGCGGGGTCTAAGCCCATATTCAGGTCCTCTGGAGGGACATCAGGGATCTCTGGAGCCGGATCAACATGAATGGGGGGGAGGGTGGAGGAGATGGCCTCCGTGAGAGATTTGTGCCATGACTCAGAGAGTGAGGAAACTGCTGCAGCCACTGCCTGTGAGACGGATGCCTGCATGGAAGCCTCCATGCGGGCAAATCTGGACTCTGCAGAAAATCGTTTAGATTTTTTATGTTTCTTGCGGGCATATTGCTCCGGGGAGAGGGAGCTTCGTTCAGATCCGGGGTCTGAGGATGGTATGTCCTCCGAGGAGGGAGCATCCGTTTGGCCAGGCTTGGGAGCCGACATGGTATAAAGGGAAGCGAACGGCTGCAGAGCTAGGCTGAGCGGAGAGTGCGTGTGTGTGCCGCGCTGTGTGAAAGGGGAAATCCAAGATGGCGGCCGCTATCTCCCGCGATACTGCGGGGTTTGAGGGGGCGTGGCTAGAGACGCGTGTGGAGCTCGTGCGCGCAATGCAGGGAGACAGCGCGAGAAATCAAAGCTGTGCAGAGACAGGGAGAATGCCCGAACCCGGCGCCGGCTAACACTGCCGACGCCAGGAACGGACGAATGAGCGAACCGCCGCGGTTTTGGACCGGGTCGGGAAGCTCAGAGTGTAAAAGGAGATAGAAGTAGATAAATATATGAGAGCTAATACTTATCTGACTGCTACCGCCGGGAGCAGCGAAGAAAGAGGAGGGGCTGCTTCCGGGGGAGTGGCTTATGGACTGGATGGGGAGGAGCTGGGGAGCTTGGTCCCCCTCCCCACGTTGTGGAAGGGAGGACTGTTTGTTTTCTGTTAATTTTCAATAAAGTTTTCTTCGCTGCTGTTGGGGCAGTTAAGAGAGAATAGCAAATACGAAGCCTCCGTGTCCTGCCTTAAAATCCTGGGATATATATAGAGCGTACTGCAGCAGGTTAAGTGAAACGGATTTAAAGGGCCTCAGATGGGGTCATGTGATCACGTGAGAATGTTGTGCAAGTGGTGGAATATTGACAGCGTTACCTCTAGGACTAGCAACTCACCATTCACGCAACCACGCTCGTCGCTCAGGTCTTTGCAGTCGTATTCTCTGTCACACTGGCGGCTGCCGTGAATGCAAAGGCCGTCATCGCACTGGAACTGGTCCGGCCGGCAGGTGGGTTTAACTGGAAAGAAGACAGGAAGATAAATGAGCATCATCGCTTGCCATGCGCATGTACGCAAGGCAGAGGAAGCATGTGTAAGAGAGGTTTAACACAAGCACAATCGACTGCCTTGGTTTTGATTTAGTGAAAAAAATTAAGAGGCTTGTTTTGGGTCTATAAAATTTATATATATATTTTGGCTAATTTATAAGTTTTTGCTAATACTTATGTGTAAATATAGCAAAAACAATATATACGAAATTAGCAAAAAAATATTTGTATATACTGTTTAATTTTTGCTAATATTTTTGCTATTTTTTTTAATTGAATATGTCCAAAATAAGGAAAAACACTTAATTTTTTTTGCATATTTTTCCAATTTATATATGTATAAAAAATAAAAAAAAAACTGGCAAAAAGGTAATCAATATCTATATTGCTTTTTGGCTAATGTTTTACACGGAGAAATAATACAGATTGTGCTATTAGTGGTATCTGCTCTAAGAATAACAAGCAGAGGTAAAAACAAGAAATAAACGCAAGGAGGTATTTATTATGATTATTATTATTTATTAAGTGCCAGCACGTTCCGCAGCGCTGTACAAAAGGTGCAGTGGGTAAAGACAGGACAATTTTACAATACATAAGGGGCAGGTCAGTATTCCTGCCAGCAGATACAGGAGGACACGAGGGCCCTATTCCTGCGGGAACTTAGGTAAAAATAAAACAAGCTTCAGAACGGCAGAATGGGAATACATATGGAACACAAGATCGGATCCCAGTGGGATGCAGAGAAAGTGAATCACCCGCCCCTGTTTCTTTGCTTAAAGCTAGCCGAAATTCAAGTGTCTAAAATATCCCTCGCGGCGGCAGAAGACCCGTGCCAGGAATTTGGCAACGAGCCATTAGAGTGGGAAGGAAACATGCCTTTTAGCTCCCATGAAAGGTTAAAACATAATTTTAGCGCAAACGGCACAAGGGAGCGTGTGTGTAAACCCCTGAAAGAGTACAAACATGCTCGGCCGGGCTTTTTCGGGATAAAATGCCAAGTCCCGGGGATATAGGCCATGTCATTTATCATTGCTACATCCCTTTCATTGAAATTTCTCAAGAAACCCATACCAAGAGGCTGATGTTTTGGAAACTACATTTCCCACAAGGCTCTGCTCACCTAATGAGTTGCTGAGTATCATGGGAGACGTAGTTCTGAGACATCTGGGAGATCCAAGGTTGAGCACCCCTGTCTAGTCCCTAACCTTGCCCCTTGTTCACTTTTAAAGTGGGGGTTTGACACTCACCACAGTCCTTTTCATCGGATTTATCTTTGCAGTCGAAGCCTCCGTCACATTTCCAGCTCAGGTGGATGCACTCTCCGCTCCCGCAGTGGAAGTCGAGCTCGCCGCACGGCTTATCGGTCTTCAAGGGCGTCTTGCCGTCGCAGTTCTGCTCGTCCGAGCCGTCGCTGCAGTCGGGGTCCCCGTCGCATGCCCAGTGCTTTGGTATGCACATGCCATCGTGCTGGCACTTTACGTACTCCGGGCTGCAGGTGGGTTCAGGGCAGGTTTCCTCGTCGCTGCCGTCATCGCAGTCGTGGTCGCCATCACATACGAAGTCGATAGAGATGCACTTCCCGCTGCGGCAGCGGAAGTGGTCATCGGGGCAAGTCTTGGACGCTGACGGGGAGATAAAAGCATTGGTGAGGACCATGGCATTGCTTTACTGGAATTATTATCACATTCAAACACGCAATGATTTCTCTAGGAGTTCTTCCCATTTATTCTAAGCTTGTCCATGCCTAGGAGAGAATTAATAACGAGGTCGACCAGCACCGAGGCCAGTGGACAGCGCCGAGAATTACATTATTTGCCGGAAAATCCACATACACATAGCCTGGTAATCCCCTTAAGATATGTACACACCGTCGAGTCAAATGAATGCACAGCATGACAAACGGATGACACGGTGCCGCAAGTGTATGCCAGGGAAAACACCCAACAAGGGAACTTACGACAGCGCTCTTCATCCGAGCCGTTCTCACAGTCAGTATGGCCGTCACATTTCCAGGATGTGGGAATACATCGGTTTAGTCGATCGCCGCAGGTGAATTCTTCTAACGTGCAAACCTTGGAGGCTACAGAAAGAAACGTAAACAGAAGCATGAGATTATATATGAAGACAAAATAAATAGGAATTAACACTACATATGGGTCCATTCTCCCCTGCAGGTAGAATAAGCAAACGGAGAAGGAGTTATGCAATATTGGTTGGGGGCGGTTGTGTGTGCGGATTTAACCATTTTTCGGTAATTTTCTTCATGCAAAAGGATTTAGATGATCTATACATATCTATTGATCATAAATAAAAAGCTGTATCTGGCCCTTACAGGGTGTTATATAACATGTGGGGGCGCAATAAGTGGGAAATCAAGGGTGAACATGTGCACGCAGCAGAAATGGCAGAATTGCCCCCCCGTCCTCACCATGCAGCACGGCTGAAAAGCATCGGTCGGTGAGGGGTTAATATTTCACGTGTAATAAAAAAAGGGGAGGGCTTGATGAGAACTTACTGCAAGCGTCTGCAAACTCGTCGGATTCGTCGTCGCACTCCGGGCTGCCGTCACAGACCCACTTGTACGGTATGCACTTGCCGTCACCACACTGGAACTGGTTTCGGTCGCATTTACTCGCTGCAATAAAACAGAAAGTAATGTTAAAACCTTGCCGCAACCTCAAAGACATAATAAAAAATAATAAAGCGCACACACGCCGGATGTCCTCATGCCGCTTTTTTATGCTGTGCCATACAGGCTGCGTGCCCTCCATATAGAAAGGAGATCCACAACCCTTACTATGCGCAGTCATTAAATATACCAGCGCTGGGAAGGCCTACACCAGTGGGTCCCAACCGCGGACCTCAAGTACCCCTAACAGGTCAGGTTTAAGGATCACCTTGGGGAAATGCAGACTGAATCCTGCAATCACTCAGCAGCAAATCATATCACCTGTGCTGTGCTTCAGATATCCTGCAAACCTGGCCTGTTGGGGGGACCTGAGGAACGCGGTTGGGAACCTCTGGCCTACACGAAGCGACAAACGGGGAAAAATCCTACAAGCTACGCTGTGCTTTATTATATGTGCTCACTGCGTGGCATGCCACGAGGCCTGCGCACCTTTGAGACTGCTCGGATTGTTCGGCAATAGCCAATTACTTTGTATCTGCGACCTACAGGACATCACCAGCCAAGGGGATGCCCTCAGAGGTCAACGTGGATCCACAATGGCCACTTCCAACCACATCCTAACAAATAAGAGGCGCTGGATCGCAAAGCTCGTTTTATTAAGGGTTCAGATTTATTTAGGATAAATGGACCGGCCACACTGGAAGTCAACATCAGCCGCTTTTCCTTTTCTGTTTTGCAGGAGCCATGTGCTCGTCTCTGATGTACTGCAGTGACACACCAAGTTCTTACTTGTAGGATACAGGGACATTATATTATTATTACACTTATATACAGCACCAGCAGCTTCCGCAGCGCTGTACAAGGCAAGATCCCGCATGGAAACGCAATCACGTTGCGATCGGACTCCTAACATCCCCTGCTGGGAGGCTGGGGTGGGGGGGGGGTTACATTTTTAACGTTCAGTGTTTTCTGCGACCAAAAGAGTAACAATAAAAATATCACTCCAGCACAGCAGCGGACACCAGAGAAGCCTCGAGAGGCCTCGCATTGCTGAGATTCAGGAAAGTTCAGAACACGCCTGCAGAAATACCACGCGTGATCCTAAAGCAACGTGACTGCAGAAAGCGCAGAGCGAGCATTGCGTGCGTCGGGCCACGCAGCAGAGGGTTAAAATAGCTGCACGGTCTACCGTCAGCAAAGGATTGGAAAAAAAAAAAAAAACATTTGTAACACATCCACAACATAATCTTTAGCCATGGCCTAGGGGAGCCCTGAATGTTTGTTTGTTAACCCTTTCAAGTCCACGAAATGGAAAATAAATATGCAATTTTTTTTATATAGCCTGTATCGAAAACCATGAACACACACACTAATGTAATTTGGGGGTGGGGGGAATAAAAGACAGTGGTTTCAATCCGAAAACTTTCAGGTTGAAACCACTGGGCCTGAGAGGGTTAAGATGAGGAGCCTGTGATGTCATATGTAGAAAGGGCTACTGTAACAGGGCAAGTAGTGATCGCACACATAAGGAGCGCTCCTCCTCAGGCAGATAAGTCGCAGGGTGTAATTGAAGGGGAACTAGAAAAGGACCCCCCCCCCCCCAAAAAAAAAAAAAAAGAAGAAGAAAAACTCCACACGATCATATTCCTAGATTCCTGCAATGCCCTGAGGAGATGTAAGTTGTGTCTGGAAACTCTCCCCCTCCCCCTCTGAAAATTTTCCAGCACATGTGATATATATATTGCTGGCATTCTTCCTTCGGCGCGCTGCAGACGGAAATCATTAGAAGAAGAATTACCAGAAAACCAGAAGACGAAGAGATGTGATACGTTACAGCGCTCTATTCCATACTGAACGCTAACATTAGCGTTCGGGTGAGTAAGCGTTAACGCCAGGATAAGCGACTTTAACGCATGCCTCGTAGATTACCTTCCTGACGCTAAAGCCTTGTAAAATCCGATAGTTTTTTACGCTAGCTTGCGCGAGCTTACTGTACTTTGCGCTCCCCATGTTAAGTATAGGATGCGCAATCAGCAATTAGCGTTAGTGCTAATTACCGCACCGATGCACTAAATAAAAACTTAGCAACACCTAATAGCTGGAGCTAAATGATACCACTTTTACAGAGTCAATCAGCACCCCCTAAAGTCCCCCAATAAATCAGAGATTTATAAAGAAATATACATATATTTAGCAATTTCTGCCAATAGCCCGTTTAATCCATGTGACAAAATCAAGCATTTTCAATCAACATCTGCTGATGGGGTTTGTTGAAGAATTGTGCTTGTTTTCAGGATTAGGTTTGCTTATAAATTAACAAAGCAAAAAAAAGGAGCAGGATCCTAGGGTTAACCCTAACCCTAAAACTAACACTACTAGGTTTTTTTGCACCACAAGAAAAGGTTAACTTAACAGCTTGTCACGCAAAAGTAACCTTTAACCAGACAGCATGAATTCATCCCATTGTCTTCGGTTTCACTTGCAACATTCAGGGTTATTCAGAGAGCGGTGAAAAGTAGGAGAATGACTGGAGAATGGAAAATTCTCGGTCAAAATAGCCAAACCAGAAAAATTCTCCCATTCATCTCACTTTCCAAATCAGCTATTTTGACTTAGAATTTTCCATTCTCCAGTCATTCTCCTGCTTTTCACTGCTCTCTGAAAAACCCTGACAGTTACTACATTGTATAACTCATTCTGCCGCTTTGTGCTTCAATGTAACTACATGACCCACCATTGTGACATGTTAAAAGAGCTAAACTGCCCGTCGCTGGAATCTAGACGCACCCTTCACCTTTCCAACCTGGTGTTTAAGAGCTTTTCTGGGAAGCTGCCACCCTACCTGAATAGGCTGCTTCCCCCAGCAGTTCCCTCATCCTATAACCTCAGATCCAGGACCAGCACCTTACTTGCAATACCACAATACAAAAATAAAGTGTCTCGATCCTCATTTTCCTACAGAGCACCGCTATTATGGAATGAACTCCCAGACGCCATCAAATCTTCACCCAGTCTAAAGTCCCTTAAGAGCTCCCTATAAACATACCTCAATACAGAATGCACCTGTAAACATGTAACATAGTGACTACATACAGAATGCACCTGTAAACATGTAACATAGTGACTACATACAGAATGCACCTGTAAACATGTAACATAATGACTATATACAGAATGCACCTGTAAACATGCAACACAGTGACTATATACAGAATGCACCTGTAAACATGCAACATAGTGACTATATACAGAATGCACCTGTAAACATGTGACACAGTGACTATATTTCTTACATATTTATTTTCTGTGTTAGTCTGTATATTTGCGTTTTGTTTTTAATATCTTTCATTTATTACTTTGTATTTCTGTAACGACGACTGTAAAAAGTTCAATGTTCTTGAACCCAGGACATACTTGAAAACGAGAGAAATCTCAATGTATCCTTCCTGCTAATATCCTTTGCAAATAAATATATATTTAAATTGTAATGAAGCTCTCCAAGGTCTTTTCAAAAACACGTAGGTTTATTCACCAACGAATTATTGAGTTTTCAGTTAATAACCTTTCAGTAGGACATACACACATAGATTACATAAAATATATTATATTTGAAGCCAAAAAGCCTGTGAACCCACATAAAAGTCAGTTGGAGCGCGCCTGAACTGATGGGGCGTTAGGCCAGAAAAAGGGAATACTTGGAATGGAAAGAGAGCAATTAAAACACATTTAAATGGGGCCTGTACTAAAGGGAGAGGTGGGTGGGGCAAATGTGACGCATGATCTGCTTAAAAGCAGGTCCTGGCTCCTCCCACAACACCAGACTTTAAATAAACTCTCTCGCATGCAGCGTTTAACCTCCGTCGAGTTTTCTGCGAGCGTTTAGCTTTTACTGCTCTGTGAAAGGAGTGGCTGCTTCCTGCTTCCTAATGCATTTACACATTGTGTGTGCATACGGACGCAGGAAGGCAGGGCTCGTGTTTCGAATGCTGGAGCCGTGCAGTCATCCTGCGTCTAACTCGAACCCGGCGAGATGCGTCAACGCCATGCTTTCCCAAACTATGGGCGAGAAGGCAAGCACGAGCAACCCCCTTTCTTTATCGACTTTATTCATATACTTTAAAGAAGAAAATCAACACACACACATAAGATTATGTCCCAGATAAAAGTCGCGCGAATCACCGAGATCCATATTCTTCACTGACGGTGTTCGTTGACCAGTTGACAGATGAGGCGATACATACGGATACTTTCAACAACAGCGTAGAACATTTACTCATTCTTTGCAGTGTCGCTCCATGTGACTTTAAGGCTGGGGTCAGACCAGCGCACTTTCAACGTGCGTTCTGGCGCACATAATTACGGCCGCACTAGCAGCAGATGACGGGCAATGACGGCCAATATACGATGTACGGCCGCACAAAAGTCCGGCCGTGCAACGCAAGTGGAATTTGAACGCATTTTTCTGAGAACGCTGAACCGCTAGTACTGACGTACTGAGTGCGCAGCTGCGGCATAGCGGCGTGTGTACGTGATTAGGAGATGTCAGACGCTGCTAATGTCCAGCCTACATAACGTCCAGACGCAAAAAGAGTTTTATTGACGATCCGTACAAAATCACGCCCGAAAATGCGCGTCGTCTGACCGTTTTTGCACATTCCGTGAAAAAATACGTCAATGCGTTCGGACGCACTTTTTCACATTCGCGGGGAAAAATACTTTCGTCTGACCCTAGCCTTAGTCGGGACAAACACATACATATATATATTCTACTTCCTGTCTGTGACAACGCAGGCCTGTTCGATAAGGAGTTTAATCTTTAGGGATAGGTCGTCAAGAAATCAATGCGCGACAGTGCCACATATCTCATGGTACCCGCAGTGTTCTGAGATAGGCCAAGCAGATAAGATACAATGTATAAGCAAGACGCAGAAATGTTATTGATGGATTAACCCACATGACAGTCATCTATTTTCCCCCGAGGTCTGCAAAGATACCAGCTAACCCCTCCTTCCCCACCAGATTTCAACCTTCCCTCCCGCTGCCACTAGACTGTAACCCACAAAGAACTATATTTCCATGGAACTGTCACTTAAATATACCTTTTGTTTTATACATGGTAACCATGGACAGTCTGCTTCCTCTGGAGCTGATCCGTTTGGATCTAGGCTGGGTTTGCCATACATTTGGTCATGGGGGAAAAGGATACTGTGATGAAGTGCCCTCAATTACGATACATTTTTGGCTTCTGTTCACTTCCATCTATCATCTCCATTACCTATTAAAACTGTATTATCGATATTGTCTTTGTGTCTGCCCTTTGTGGCCCTCCCGACAGATTTGAGTATGATGGACTGCTTGTATATTAAGCTATTTCCCTCACGGGATCAGTCGCTTGTGTCTCTATCTCCCTGTTTGTTTGTAATTACATTTGCTTTACTTGTTGTCAAACCTTTTTCAGACATTCTGTAAACCAGTATGTGGTTGCAAACTGCTTTATTGGTTTATCATTTATTTGGTTTGGGCTCGGTCATAAGCGCAAGGTCACCAGAATGGGCAATGGATGGATGTGATGAGGAACGCTATTTATTAAGGTTGTGCTATTGTACGCCAATGACATCTCTCTGGTATAAATAGACCTGCCTGGTTGCTGTAAAGATCTATTCTGACCCCTACATGTAGTCACCACTCATGCAGGGTTATCCAAAGAGATTCGAAAAGTCACTGCACGTTCGGTGACTTTTCGTTCTCTTCAATTCGGTTCCTTTTGCCGATTGCATTTCGGTGACCCTGCGGTGTATTCAGCAAACACCACAGGGTCACCGAATTGCAGGGAAAAGCTGCCGCAAACCCACCGAAAACTAACCGAATGCACGCTGAAAACAAGCAAAAACATCTGTATTAACCTTTGAAAAAGACGAACAGGAGCCGAACATGAGCCGAACATGAGCCGAACATGAGCCGAACATGAGCCGAACATGAGCCGAACATGAGCCGAACATGAGCCGAACATGAGCCGAACATGAGCCGAACATGAGCCGAACATGAGCCGAACATGAGCCGAACATGAGCCGAACATGAGCCGAACATGAGCCGAATCACACAGAGCCGAAGCAGCTGTGACGTAGACGAGGCAGTGAATAAATTAGAAAAACCATTTGTATGAATCTGGGAAAAAAGAAACGCTGTTTGCAAAGAAACTACTGAGCGAAAATGTCTGAAATTTTCACAGGAGGTCCAGGGAATGATAATAAAGAGGCTGTTACAAAAAAAAATAAGTAAACTGAAAAAAAAAAAAAAAAAACAGAAAAATGCTTAAGTATCCTAAAAAATCTATAAATAAAGAGACTTTTTTGCTGCAGAATTTTATAATGAACGGTTTATTAGATATTGAATTAAAACGGGAATATTTTTAACATTGAAGCCTATGGGATTCTCCTGAATAAACCTGCCGAATTAAACCACCGAATGGCAGGGCATTAGGGGAACCTTTCACTGCTGGTTTGTGTTCTCTGAATAGCCGAAGCAGTGCTTTTTATGGGGATTTCACTGCCCTCGAATAGGCACCGAACAGGCACCGTATGTGCAGGCAATTCGCCAGTATTTGGCGAATTGCCTGCTCTCTGGATATCTGAATGGCCAGGAAAGGTAACCGAACGCTGATTTTCAGCGTTCGGTTACCTTTCTCAAGCAATTCGGAGCTCTTTGGATAACCCTGATGGTGTGGAACAAAGGCATTAATAGCAAGTAATCACAGCAGGTGAATAAAGCAATCGAAGAGGAAACAGAAACTAACGGAGGTGTTCAGCCCTAGTACAGGGACTTTCTGCATCAGGCTATCGATAAATGAGGTGGAAGGGGCTTTTCATACGCTGATCTGATCAAAATTTCAGCTCTTATCAGGACTGGAACTCCCGCAAAACCCAAATCAACGTCGACACCGCTGCCTGCACCATTGGCTTTCAGAGGTTTGAAGGATTTAGCATCCAATAAGAGCGGAAATAAATAACGGATGTATCGTCAGTACTGAAGAATCACAGTTACAATGGAGCAAACAATCTCATAAACAAAGGGGTTAAGCTGTGATTTAGGACCCTTGAATACACCTGGGTGTCATCTTTTTAGAAGTGTACCCTTTTGATGGGAAGCTGGCATTAATAAAGCTCACTGCATCTGGTTGTCAGCTAGGCAACACATTAGGGGGTTATTCACAAATTGGCAGTGTTGGAAATACCGGTGAACCCCGGAAAAGTCGCTAGTACTCAGGCAGCAAGGCTTCTTCTGTTGCACTTTGGATTTTAGTTTTGTAGAATGCCAGCATTTGTCAACAACGCAATACCGGAGATCTTTGCAGCACTGCCAGACACTGGCGCTTTGTGGATAACCCCATAGATGTCTACAAACAAACATATCTGTACACAGTATGACACGACGTAGCATAATCTATAGCAACACACACACACACAATATATATTATTATGCGTTTCAATAAACTGTCATAACAAGAACTGCAGTGGGTGTAAATACTGTTTTTACTGAGCCATGTGTGGGGACTGTGCATTGTGATAGTTTATGAGCCCTACGTTTTAAGCCCACACCAACAAGATTGGGAAATAGGTAGGGCAGGTGGGACACGAGAATGGGAAACCATGTAACACTGTGTCTTTGTATTTGACACACGCCGTTACTTGCCAGCACTGATGCCACCCCAGAGGTTGTACAACGCAGGACACCACAGCACATTCATTCCCATTTTTCCAATATATTCATGTACATCGGCTTTACTGCAACAGTGCAAAGTTACAAGGATCTATAGCCAAGATTATGACACGCACACACCCCATGTATGTCACATACACGACAACTACGAGTGAAGAAACAGGTGAATCATCTCAACACCAGGACTTGCAGGTTTGGCAACATGTAACAAAAAAATGTGCTGGTCATTACTCAAGGTTAAGTTCCTGGAACAATCTATGAGGAAGTGCATGTGTGAGGGGAAAAAGTAAGAGTAGATCTCCGTTTCTAAGGTCGTTGTATAGATCATGCGCCAGGTTCCATCTTGGCAGAAAACGAGAACGGCTGCACATTGAACCTGCCTGAAAAATGGTAACAGAAGCCGTGGCAGTGTTCATATCTGCACGCGAGCTACGATTTTAGCAGATAATCTAAAAGCAGGCTCGGATAATGATCTTTGTGAACCTGGAGCTGTAGGTTTTGGTGGGATTCTTTTTGGAATCCGGTGAAATAAAAACATGTTTTATAAGGGGGACGGCTAGACTATGTGATTTGGTGGAGGGCTTCGGCTTTCATTATTTTTTAGACATACTTAAAGAGACAGTGTGGACTTTGGGGTACCCAACGTGGCCAAGGACTGGGGCAAGAATAAATCTACGAGGGGGGAGGAGTATAATTTCACAACCTTTCCCAAAACCTTGTGATTCTCAGCTGCAGGAGGAACGGGACATTACCCCAGTGGTGGTCCTACTGGGAGAGCAAATCAACATGGTTAGTTGCAAGTGGATTAAGAGAAGAACCGACCGCACACCCATGGAGAGTGATTTCTGCATCACATCAAGATTTCGGGACTCAAGCGATACACCAATGCGTCCGTAAACCAAACCACGATGTGCGTCTTATAGGAACGCCGTGGTAGAAACTGCATTTTCCCAACCGCTCATCATCATCATATCAGCTCAGGTGATGTCGAAAAGCAGTGAGAAAGGGTGATGAGCAACACAATTATTTATAAAGAGCCAACATACTTCGAAGTGTTGTACAACTGATAGGCAAAAGCAGACATAAAATTAGCAAATACGATTGACACACAGAGAAGGCTGGGAGGTGGGAAAGGACCTGGGTCAAGAGCTTACAATCTAAAACCACCCCATAAACAACATCTATTTCTTTATTGCTGTATAAGTTTATTTATTTTTAATATCTATTTTTGCATCATGAACACAGAGCTGTGACCAGGAACTTGCAATCCGAATCCGTGGTAGGCGGTGTAATCTCCAGCAAAGAGAGATAAGGGTCAATTCCAGATAAAAAAAAAAAAGAGGTTACCTGAAAATGATAAGTCACTTTATTGATGTTTTCCTGAGTGACAAACCATGGCAGGTGCTATAAAAAGGCAACGAGATAGCGGCAAAATCGCTCCTCTTGAATGGAGGAATCGCTCGTTAATAGCGTAACCATTTATTAAGGGAGGAAGAACAATGTGGTTTCCAAAACAAACAAAACGTATTGCCCCGGGCCTGGTACGGCTAATCAGCGTCGCAACACATGCCACTATAGGTGGATATGTATATCTATAAAAATGTCATTTATGCCATTAGCAGAGTATCATATTATCACCGAGCGATTTACAAGTACATTTATTACAGTTTGGAGAATGTGAAACCCATCGGGGACATTTATGCGACTATAAAAAGAATAAAAACATACAGGGTTATTTAGAGAGCGGTGAAAAGCAGGAGAATGACTGGAGAATGGAAAATTCTAGGTCAAAATAGCTGATTTGGAAAGTGAGATGAAAGGGAGAATTTTTCTGGTTTGGCTATTTTGAACTAGAATTTTCTATTCTCCAGTCATTCTCCTGCTTTTCACCGCTCTCTGAATAACCCTGATAGATTCCAGCAAGTGATGGGATTTTCGGGGATTTATGAGGAATGTTAATATTTCAGCATTTTGGAGACAGATATTTGGCAAAACAATGGCCGACTGGCTCCATGAGGCACCCCAAGCCGAGCTATGTTTGGGACCTTTAGGCCGGGGGCACAATAGGCGTCTTCTTGTGCGCACTAGCGCGCGTTACCGGCGCCCGTCGCAGCGTTGTGATGCTGCGGATGGAGCTGGTCACATGCTTGCGCGCACTTAGTGCGTGCGTAGCATGCGTGCACCTAGAGATCATCACTGTCGATTATTAAGGCTAGGGTCAGACGAACGCATTTTTCGCGTCGTCCGTGAAAAAGTGCGGTCGAACGAATGGACGTATTTTTCACAGAATACACGATAGCGGTCATACGATGCGCATTTTCGTCCGTGATTTTGTACGGATCATCAATAAAACCCTTTTTGCGTCTGGACGTTATGTTGGCCGGACGTGTGCAGCGTCTGACCTCTCCCAATCACGCAAACACGCCGCTATGCGGCCGCAGCGCATTCTGTACGTCAGTAGTAGCGGTTTGACGTTCTCGAAAAAATGCGTTCGTTTGCCACTTGCGTTGCACGGACGAACTTTCGTGCGGTCGTATGTTCCCCGGCATTGGACGTCATTTGCTGCTAGCACGGCCGTGATTTCGTGCGGCTAAACGCACGTTAAAACTGCGTTCGTCTGACCTTAGCCTCACTAGGATTCGCGTCGACGGGGCTGGAAAGCCCCATCCTCCATGGGAGGATGGCGCTTTGCAGCCTTGTAGATTGGGGCAGGCGGGCGTCGAGGGGGGGCCGGTGCGTTAGCGTTTTCTTTAACACACGCTAGTGCGTTAAAGAAAACGTCTAGTGTGCCCCCGGCCTTACTAAGCCTCATCCTCCTTTCCTCTGCCAAGGAGGGGCGATGTAAAACATCTCCATTTTCAAAATATGAGGAGGGGGGTGGGGAAGATAAAAATCACAAAAAAATGGTCATTCGTATAGTAGAAAGATAACAAAAATCCTTCTAGCATGTGCCAACAGATAGGACGGTGACTATTTGAATCGGAGCTGCGGCAAATGCAACCGGATGGTGTCAGTGTCAAAGGATTGCCGTGAGGTGAATTCGCCGCCGGGCGGGCATGGTGTTTCATGTTATAATTACATGTTATTTATCAGCCGCTACAGAAAACACAGGAAGCCGGAGGGGGTTGGGTTGACAGATCGGCCATGTTTTCCTGGACACATATATTTACTATTTCATGCGCATTGAAAAGTGCTGCCCTGCAACATGTATAATCCATATGCGGCAGGAAGGAAGGCAAGGCAGGCCACCTGGGATTATTTTGCTTTCTTGCCTCCAGCATATAGATTCTACATGCTGCAGGGTGCCATTTTTCATGCATTGCCCATCAGCATGAATAAATTACAAGCATCCAGGAAACCACAGCTGATCTGACAAACCTACCAGAGAGGCAAGCTGCTGAATTGGGTTATTTGTATATAAAAACAGAGGTCATCTCTGAAAACACATTAAATCTCAGGGGTTATTAGTATTACACATAGTAATCACACATATGAGAGATAACTTCCTCTCAAATTATTATATACAGTCCTAAGCAATGAATGTGACATTTCACAAAGGAGATTAATGTATAGGGAAAGAAAAAGTTCATCAGAAGAAGGAAAATATTTTTTATTTTCTTTGAGGACGAGCAGGGGCAGAATAAAAATCAGAATTCGTTGTTATTCGTAGAAATACGTTCGTGTGATTTATACAGCAGATTAGCTCAACAGAATCTGGGTTTTTGGGAAAATGTACTTCGGAAATTTTTTTTTTTTTTTTTTCTTTCAAAACTTTAGGGCATCATTTAAAAACACACCACGGACTGTAACCGCTTATCTCCCAGCACGGGCCCACGCCCAGTGGGAGGGTGTATCCCAAGCGCACTTGAACTTGTAAGGAAGAGGTGGGGGGTGGTGGGCCGCACCGGGCACCGCCCTCTACTTCCCAATTTCACCTCAGAGCGGGGAGGAGTTTTCCCGCCAAGCGGGTGGCACGGGAACATTAGCTACGCACTTAGAGTTCCCCGCCCAGGTACACTTCTCTTATTGGGCGGCGAGGCGGGGGCTCGCGATCGGCAGATTTTCAGCAGGCCAATCGGCGTCGAGCCCACCGCCCTGGGCTCACGGCAGGAGAGCGACGCCATTGGGCGAAGGCTAGGAGAGGCGTGGCGTTTGTAGGAAAGCCGGTTGCACGCGTCCCTGTCACCTCACGCCAGCGCCCTGACTGGAAACCCCGGCTCACCCCCACAGCAGGCGGCCATGGCGGCCCTGCACCTGACTGAGTGCCCACACCTTGCCCAGTTATGCAGCAAGTCCCAATACATCCTGGCTACATACAAGCAAGCGCCCTCAGTGTGGCGTCCCAGCCCCCTGCTCTGTGTGCAATGAATGACACACTGCAGATGGAGGGTTCCTGGGGGTGAGGGGCTCTGACTGTAATCACTACAAGCCATAATGCGGCTCATATCTGAGGGCTGCAGTGTGACAGGGCGTCCTGGCAGACCAGAGCCAGGGTGTGCGAGGGGAAAACTGAGCAAAGAAAGCATCCATTGCCTAAAAATGAAACCTCTGCCTGCAATGGGGCTTATAAACCTACACAGCCACAGAAACATCTGGAAACATGCATTCTCCATATAAAGGCAGTGTGTGTATACACCGATCGTATCTGGTTTCTAGGTTTGTGATTTTGTTGGTTTATTATCACATTCTTTATTGTACAGCGCTGCAGAAACTGTTGGTGCTATATAAATGACTGATACCGATATGGTATGCGCAGGACCAAATATATGTCTAATAACTGAATATAGCGGAAATTTGGAACAACTTGTGTGTTCATATATATATATATATATATCCATCCATCAAATTTGAACCATCAATATTAGTTGAATTCACTGCCAGGGTGCGAAAATACAATATATTTAAAACGATATATATATACGATCCAAATGGATGCACTCGAAGGCTTCGTTAAAAGCATCTTTAATTCAAAATTGCATTAAAAAAATGACTATATATATATATGTATATACACACACACAGATTAGTGCTTGTTATATACCCATTAAATTGTACTATTTAGATATACAAACCTTTTATACACACACTCGCCCTTGATTATAATGTTTATATATATCATACATACACACACACACACCCATTAGATTGTTATATACCTACACAGATTGCAAGCTCCTAGGAGCATGGTGGTCCACACCTCTCCTCTCTGGTTCCTCAGTTTGTTTCTAATTTGTTGATTTAATTACCCAGACCTTACTGTACAGCGCTGCACTAACTGTTGGCACTATACATATATATCGATGATAGTAGTAATGATGTTGATGGAGGGCTCTTACCTGTACTGGCAAGCACGCTCTTCAGCACAAACAGCAGCACCAGAGATGCTGTCAGCCTCATGTTCTTGCAGGGCATAAAATAATAAATTGCCATTATCCGTCAGGACCTGCTCTCCGCTCGGATTCGGATTCTCACTGATAGGGGATCCCTGAGTGAGTTTGAATTAATTCAACCTATTTTTTTTTTTTTTCTGTCACTGGAACACACCAGAAGGCAGGGGCTAAAAGTGGTGTGAATGTGTATCCCCTCCCATTTCCACCCCATTCCCACCCCATTCCTCCCCCATTCCTCCCCCATTCCTCCCAGTCTGGGTTGGTTTTACAACACATGATATGACATCGATGAGCAGGTTCCCTCCCCTAGGTTTCTGTGTATAGTAATGATAAACACATCCGCCCAAGGGGAAGGGGGGGGGGTTTAAAAGAAATGTTAACCTTTTACCCGCACATTGCTTAAATACCTTTAGATGTGGGGCCTGCGACTGCAGAGATAAACCCTAAAATATCAGCATCCTCTGACACAGGCATCTGCGATTTTCCCCATCCAATAGAGACGCCGATCCGAGGAATGACTTGAAATAAACCAAAAAATACGAAAAAATGGATAAAACAAAAAATACAAATTCCATGCTTCGTATTAGCACCGTATTAGGATTTGTATTTTTTTTTTTTTTCATACAGTGCTAAGATAATACATATCAATTCACTATAAGGTTATGCGTAATTTATATAATATTATTATCATCACTATGATCGTTTACACATCCTGTCGGATACTGTGTAAAATATATTTTTTCATAATTTATTATGATTTGTTTACTTGTATTTCACCAACATACTCCGCGGCGCGATGCCAGTGTTACGTTCAATTGGATCAAGACTAAGGCTAGGGTCAAACGAACGCATTATCCGCAGCGACCGTCAAAAAGTGCGTCCGAACGCATTGACGTATTTTTTCACGGAATCTGCGAAAACGGTCATACGTTGCGCATTTTCGTGCGTGATTTTTTTACGGATCGTCAATAAAACACTTTTTGCGTCTGAACGTTATGTAGGCCGGACATTAGCAGCGTCTGACGTCTCCTAATCACACACACAAGCCGCTAGCGGACGCAGCGCACTCTGTACGTCAGTAGTAGCGGTTCTGCTTTCTCGAAAAAATCCGTTCATTTTCCACTTGCGTTGCGCAGACGGACATTCGTGCGGCCGTACTTCGTATATTGGCCGTCATTGCACGTCATTTGCTGCTAGTGCGGCCGTGATTAAGGCTAGGGTCAGACGAACGCATTTTTCACGTTGTCCGTGAAAAAGTGCGTTCGAACGAATGGACGTATTTTTTCTCGAAATACGTGATAGCGGTCATACGATGCGCCTTTTCGTCCGTGATTTTGTACGGATCATCAATAAAACCCTTTTTGCGTCTGGACGTTATGTTAGCCGGACATTAGCAGCGTCTGCCGTCTCCCAATCACGCAAACACGCCGCTATGGGGACGCAGCGCACTCTGTACGTCAGTAGTAGCGGTTTGACGTTGTAGAAAAAATGCGTTCGTTTGCCATTTGCGTTGCGCGGACGAACTTTCGTGCGGCCGTACTTCGTGTGTTCCCCGGCATTGGACGTCATTTGCTGCTAGCACGGCCGTGATTTCGTGCGGCTAAACGCACGTTAACACTGCTTTCGTCTGACCTTAGCCTAAGTGTGCCTAAACGCACATTAAAAATGCGTTAGTCTGACCCCAGCCATAGAAGGACAGAAAAACGAGAGCGGAGAGGGCCCTGCTCCCTAATATCTATGTAGATTTCATCATTCGGCCCCAGGAACCTCTTGTTGCATTTATAATTTTTTTCTTTGTTTTAACGCTTCACTGTGCAGATAGATTAGGGAGAACGCATCACCATCTATGATTTATTAACCAATGCGCGTACAAACCCAGTCTCAACAGTTCAGATGGACCAAACGGGAAGACTTGTGTTATAGAGAATGTCAATGGAGGTCGTGCCAGAGACAAGGCTATTACCGGACTGTTTGGATCATGGCGGTCAAACCCCGGCCACCCAGTTGTTGATGCCTATGATTCCCAGAATTCTTTCAATACAATAGATGGCCAGGGAATCATGGGAGTTGTAGTTCAGAAACATCTGGTGGGGACCGAAGATTGACAGGCCTAGTTTAGATGATGTCACAACTTATCGTGGAATTTATTAGGACAAAATCACAGAATAAAATATGATATATAGACAATGCATAAACCAAAAGTCTATATCATGATCTCAATGCATTAGAATAATCAGCACAACAGAAATCAAGGAACAAGGATATAAATCCTCTATATATGTTACCCGGCACGTGAAGGAAAGTGAGTAGAGGGCGGAACCAGAAACCCAACATTTCGACTGCAAAAGTCTTTATCAGTCGAAACGTTTTCTGTTGTGTTTTCTGGTTCCGACCTCTGCTCACTTTCCTTCACGTGCCGGGTAACATATATAGGTTTTATATCCTTGCTCCTTGATTTCTGTTGTGCTGATTATTCTCTTGCATTGAGAGCGTTCCCTTTTTGGGACGTTACACGTGCTGTTAATGTGACACAGATCTTGATCATTGCAGGATATAGACTTTTGGTTTATGCATTGTCATTAATTAAATTATTTATAAAGTATTTTACCTGGAAGGATACATTGAGATTTCTCTCGTTTTCAAGTATGTCCTGGGTTCAAGAACATTGAATTGTTACAGTTTCCATGCTCATCGGTGTTTACGTTGTTCCTATATGCACTATACACATACAGGGTTATTCATAGAGAGGTGAAAAGCAGGAGAATGACTGGAGAATGGAAAATACTAGGTTAAAATAGCCGATTTGGAAAGTGAGATGAATGGGAGAATTTTTCTGGTTTGGCTAATTTAACCTAGAATTTTCCATTCTCCAGTCATTCTCCTGCTTTTCACCGCTCTCTGAATAATACGCCCCCTGATAGTTTATCGAAATGCACCACCTTTGCAATGACTAAAAACAAAATGATTACATGGCATGTTGCACATGTCAGCAGCGGCTTAGCCCTTGGTGAATGGCACCCAATGAAATGGGATCTCCTCCGGCCCACCCCACCTAGATATTGATGGCTTACATTTTCCCAGAATGCAATAGACAGCCACAGAATCATGGGAAGTGTAGTTCAGCAACATCTACTGGGGAGGTGGGATAGAGTTTGAGATCCATCCAAACCAGGGGTCAGCAGCCTTGGTTAGTCTTCAAGATATTTTATGAACTACATCTTTCATGATTTATTTATAATACCAGGAAGGATACATTGAGATTTCTCTCGTTTTCAAGTATGTCCTGGGTTCAAGAACATTGACTTGTTACAGTCGTTCCAGAAATTCAAAGTAATAAATTGCCAGATATTAAAAAACAACACAAATATACAGATTAGCACAAAATATAAATATGCAGGAAATATATTCACTATGTTACATGTTTACATTCATCTTTTGCTCCCTGCAATAAGTATATATCATATTTTATTCTGTGATTTTGTACTAATAAATTTTGGATATTTTTGGCATTTCCATTTTGTGTTTTGTCTTTGAATTATAGGAGGTTTATAGGGAGGCCTATTTTTGGAGATTGCACCTTTTCCTTTTTCAGTGGGCAGGACAACTGTATCTATTTTTTGGTAAAACCTATTGCGGCCATTTATATACCTGTAATTTGAAATGTCATGTCTAACTAGAGCCAAGTATTGTAATCATACCGAATGATTTGTAACAACAATTATTATAGTTTAGAGAATGGATGTCAAACTCCGGCTCCCTCAGATGATGATTGCCTATAATTCAGATTTCTTTGTATGCAATAGGGAATCATGGGAGTTGTAGTTAAGAGATGTGTTTGGGGGGCCTGAGCTTAAGACCCCTGGTGTAGAGATTCAATTCTGGATGTATTAACAGAATAGAGATTGCCTCGCCTAAAGAGGGAAATGAGAGGCATTCTGTGCAGCTGGACAGAGGTGCAGTACATAAAGTCCCTAGAGGTCCCCCTGGTCTAAATGATGCATGCTAAGGCTAGGGTCAGACGAAAGCATTTTTCCCCGCGAACGTGAAAAAGTGTGTCCGAACGCATTGACGTATTTTTTCACGGAATGCGCAAAAACAGTCAGACGACGCGCATTTTCGGGCGTGATTTTGTACGGATCGTCAATAAAACTCTTTTTGCGTCTGGACGTTATGTAGGCTGGACATTAGCAGGGTCTGACATCTCCTAATCACGCACACACGCCGCTATGCCGCAGCTGTGCACTCAGTACGTCAGTACTAGTGGTTCAGCGTTCTCCAAAAAATGCGTTCAAATTCCACTTGCGTTGCACGGCCGTACATCGTATATTGGCCGTCATTGCCCGTCATCTGCTGCTAGTGCGGCCGTAATTATGTGCGCCAGAACGCACGTTAAAAGTGCGCTGGTCTGACCCCAGCTTCCCCTTTGTCCTATATGCACATATCTCGTTTGGATCTCATGGTCCAAATATTGTACAATTAAATTGTTGTTCTGTTGCTTTTTAAAAACTAGTTTAATCATGGATCCACACCTTTACGATCGTGCTTCTGTAGACTTCCAATGCAAACGCCAGCATATTCTGCAGCAATGGGTGGAACAAAATAAACATGTAATTAACCAAAAAGTTTGACACAAGTAGAAAGAAGGGAAAAGAGGAACCTGGTCCAGCGAGTTTACAATCTAAGAGGATTGGGGTGACGCACTGAGGTGAGGGTAAATAGCATGGTATGAGAAGTAATGGGGTGCAGGGGGGCTGTGTGGGAAATAGATCAGGAAAGGTACAGTGGGGGATTATGGCGCAAGCTGTTTTCAATTTGAGATCAGTGTTGCTAGGCACTGCGTTCTGCTGCATTCTTTGACACGTAGACAGCTGACGGGGTTAGCGTAAAGATTAATGCTAACAAATGCTTTTTTTTTTTACCCCCCCCTTAGGCGGAACAATCACAACGCATGTTAGAAAACAGACAAGGAAGAATGTCAAGTCTGCTAGAAAACCTGCCGAACAGGTGTATTTCTGTATCGTGCAATGCAAAATCACAATCCATAACACTGCAATACAAGATATATAATCTGGGATCCTTTAAGGCCAACGAGAAGAGGGTTACAGTAGTCTAGACGGGAGAGGGCTGGCCTTTGGATTGTGCAAGCTTTGCCGCCACGGGAAGAGGGGCACCGGGTGGCCAAAGCAGATCACAAAAGTTGCAGCAGTGCAGAGCAATATGTTCACTTCATCCACTATATTCAGTGCCTCAACGTGCCCACCTTGCCATTTCACCCCATGATGGTTCATGTGTCAGCCACGTGAAGTAGAGGTGGTATCAGGGTGTTCTAGAGATGGCATCCCATAAGCATTTATACTTAACGGGAAGACTCAAAGGGCTCTATTCTGTTGTTGGTGCTAATGTAGCATATCGATATATAGTTGTTAGCGCTGAGATAAGTAAGTTTAAGTCTGGCATCGATATTTTCCGATCTTGATGCTACGGTCAGGTGAAAAAGTTTTGCGCCTCGCAGCTTGCCCGAGCTTACTCTACTTAAGCGTCTCCGGTACTTAACCCTTTCGCTGCGGAGGACGCGCTGAGCGCGTCCACCCGCAGGTAGCGTTCCTTGCGGAGGAGGCGCTGAGCGCGTCCTCCCTTTGGGGCCAGCGATCGGCCGGGTTCCGGCCGATCGCTGTGCTCCCCGGTGCGGGTTGACATCCTCGATGTCAGCCCAGCACCCGGAACCGCTGCCGGGCTAATTAGATGTAATCGCGGCGACATCTAATTCAGGCGCCCCCCCCCCCCGCATGTGCGGAGGAGGCGCCTGAAAGGGAGGGGGGGAGGTCCTTCGGACCTCTCTCCCTCCCGATCGGCGGCGTGCAGGGGGTTAACCCAGGCACCGTTTGGAAGGGCACAGCCTGCCCTTCCTAACGGTACCTGGAATTAACCCCATGGGGGCCGGATCACGAATCGGCGCCGAAAAGCGCCGGTTCGTGATCCTTTCCCGGAGCTGGCCAACATCTTGGATGTCGGCCAAGCCTCCGGGAACTCCCCCTGAGGACTGGCGTCAACCCCTAACTGCCACCAATGGTGGAGATAGGGGGTTCATTGGAACCCCCTATCTCCCGATCCGTGGCAGTTAGGGGTCAATGTTTGATATTGTTGGATCGGCCAGAGCATGGCCGTTCCAACGATACCAAACATTAGTATGAAAATTTAAAAAAAAAAAAAAAATAATAAAATTAAAATAATATTTAAAAAAAATTATAAAAAATAAATAAATAATTTTTTCGTTTTTTTGGTTTGTTAATGCAGCAATATTGTTCCCATTTCAATTATAATGTGAACAATGATGCTGCACTAACGATTTTTGTATGCGGTGCGTTTGTTAAAAATCGCGTAATTTTCTCCAAAAAAAATGTAACGAGTCCCCATTTAACAAGCGCACCCCATACAAAATATAACCGCAATTGCTCGCATGTTAAAATGTGGAAAAAAAAACACTTTACACGTTGTAAATAATTGAAAATTCATATTTTATTGCATTTTTTTGTTATAATATACAGACAGGACATGACGTATACATATAATAGCACAAAGAGAAAAGATCCGGGACCCAGGCAGCTGCAGCTTGTAAGTTTATTCAAAGGGGTAGCATCTCACCACCAAGGAACAGTGACGTTTCATTTATAAGCTTCAGCTACATTGTATGATTAAGGCCGTTTGTGGCCGAAACGTCACTGTTCCTTGGTGGTGAGATGCTACCCCTTTGAATAAACTTACAAGCTGCAGCTGCCTGGGTCCCGGATCTTTTCTCTTTGTGCTGTTTGTGAGGGGAGTTTCGGCGCTCCCATTCCTGGAGGCCCGGCGCCTGGCTTGTGGGTTCCCAGCGGTGGTGATCACGGCACCTTTGGATGACCTTGTATACATATAATAATGACATATTATTAATCTGCCGAGTCTGACGGAAAGAACGATATATAATATGTCTGGGTCATATACTAAAATAAGCCTTCAAAACACGTTTAAACATGATGAGCGAAACACGTAAAAATGAGCTCAGCACAGAGGCGTGAAACGCCTCAGCAGCGAAAGGGTTAATCATTTCTTAGCATCTCGATAAGGGAGGTATTGCAAAGTGAAATTACCATTGGGATGCGCAAGCAAAAATTTTAACACCTCCTAAAAACTGGTGCTAAATGATTCTGCAAATGCAAAATCATTTAACACGCTCCAAACCCACCTTCTCAAAAAAAAAAACATACTCCCCTCTCATCCCTCCGTGAAAGGGTGGCCTGATCCGTTGCTTCTTCCTGATCTCGCGAGAGTGAGGTCGTGCAGTGCCCGTGGCCCGGACATGCAAGCCTCCATGGAGTCCTATGGACTCCAGGAGCTGATACTCGCAGTACTGTGGGTATCAGGGAGGTTAGCGCTGCGTTCCGGGGGAGGTGCTGCGATACTACCTTCCCCAGAATACCACGTTAACATGGAGCTGGTATAGGGAAATCTGAACATGTTATCCTGCTTACCTTCTACATGTTAGCGTCCACTATGGAAAAGGGCCCAAAGCTTTTTGCTGTCTTTCTCCTTTAATTATTAAGGGTGAGGTAATGTCGCCTTTGGGGTTTTTACTTATTGCTGAAGGTGTCTTGTGCTAAGAAATGAACGACACAACTCCTGATTTGAAAACCTTATTTTCTCATTTCTTTTGACTTCTGATTGTTCATTCCAAGTAGATAATCTGAACTCGTAACTTGGTTCCTTCTGCTTTTATGTACACGGCAAGTAGTAAAAAAAAACCCATACTACTTCTACAAGTCATATGGACATCGGTTGTAGCGGTTTGATCCTGTGATACAAATTGTCTTCTGGTTGAATAGAACTCTTGAGCCTGAGTGTGTGTAAAACCTTCATGTGATTCACTCATACCCCGAGGTCATACATTTGCAGTTTGCATTACAAAACATCCTTTGGGGTTTCCAGATCCTAAATGCTTTCCTGGACACATTTATTCATGCTGATGGGCAGTACATGAAAAATGAAACCCTATAGTAAGTATAATCCACACACTGCAGGGTAGAGAGGAACACCAGGGTAACGGTCTTGGTTAGGAAACCGACTTCTATCCTGAAGCTTATAAATGAAACATAGTGCAGGAGCTGCCATCGGGGGGGGGGGGGGTTAAAGCAGTACGGTTCCCAAACAGCTAGTTGTTACCGCCTGTGCTGCTGGTTGATTAAGTCCATGTGATTAAGGCTGGGGTCAGACGAACGCAGTGCGAATGCGTGTGCAGCCGCACTTTATTACGGCTGTAGTAGCAGCAAATGACGGGCAATATACGAAGTACGGCCGCACAAAAGTTAGGCCGCGCAACGCAAGCGGCAAACAAACGCATTTTTTCGAGAACGCGATACCGCTAGTACTGACGTACAGAGTGCTCTGCATCCGCATAGCTGCGTGTGTGTGTGATTAGGAGACGTCAGACGCTGCTCATGTCCGGCCAATATAACGTCCAGACGCAAAAAGGGTTTTATTGATGAAACGTACAAAATCACGGACGAAAATGCGCATCGTATGACCGCTATTGCGTATTCCATGTAAAAATACGCCATTTGTTTGAACGCACTTTTTCACGGACGACGTGAAAAATGCGTTCGTCTGACTCTAGCCTAATACCTGTATCCCCTGAGTTCTGATGGGGACACTGGCTGGGCCCCTTTTCAGCTATAAGCCGCAATCCTTTGTGGTCCGGTGGAAAAGCAACACAGTTGGCTACACCATCGAGACCATATAACCTCTCTTGCATGCTGAACACTGGACTCAATGAGCGCTGGTGTTCAGCGCTGGAGAGACCTTATGTAGTGTTCCCTCAATGGAGGAGCAAACCACATTGGTCCTCACTGAACCATCAGGGATTGGGGGCTGTGTGCACCGGACCACTAGGGATTCAGGGATGAGAGATGTGAGTCCAGTGGCTCTCCCACTGGACCACCAGGGATCTAGCACCCTCTCTGCAAACAAGGCAAACGAGAGAAAGGGCAATAAATATATATTTATATTTAAATAGCAGTAGAAATAGGAAACACTCACTGGCGCAGCATTAAAAATAAAATAAAACATTTAAAAAGATAATTTTTTTTATTAATACAGGATTTTAAATAACAATGTTTTGGCTCATATACGGAGTCTTTTTCAAGGTAATAAAACCACGATCAATTACTGTATTTATAGGATTGAACTATATGAGAAGTGAACTGTGTCCTTAAGAAAGGTCAGGAGACCCCTCAAAATGTTTGAAATAGAAGTATTTGTTTATTAAATATTTGCTAGTCACATTGCACCACAGGGTGTTTTAAAAAAAACAATATGTACTGTGTAGCACATCACTGATCTCTGTAGCACATGACTGATCTGTTTGCAGTAAATCAAATCAAAATAAGCTTTATTGGCAGGACCAAATACATTTTAGCATTGCCAAAGCATATGGGGAGGAGGGGGGGTAGTGGGACATATATATGGGGGGAATGGGCAAGTCCATGCAGTATAATCACATTATAATGTGCACTGGGGTTTGCGTTTTGGCTTGGACTGGAGTTTATAAAAGTTCTTTATTGGTTGTTGAGCATTCTTGATATTGTTACATGTATAAGCTGTATCTCCATTGTATTGATATGGCGCTTGAAATACACACCACTGGCAATTTTTATTATTTGATTGTACCTGCCAACTGTCCCGCCTTAAGCAGGGCAGCACCAAATTTTGGGGACTGTCCCACTGAGGCAACAATCTGCCTCCATTTCTTAGCAAGACACATCCCCTATCCAGACATGTCTGTCCGTATTCTAGGTGGGCCCATCCTTAATGTGTCCTGGGGAACTAGTAGTCGTCTTTTCTGAGCAGTTTTCCCTTTTTTGGGAGTCGCCATTGACACGTCTCATCACTGGCTTCTCTACGCTAGACTTGCCAACCTTGTCCCAATCTCATACCGGCCAATGTTGGGAAGTGTAGTACCATCGGCATCACGTGTAAAGTATTATTAAATAAATAAAATAAATTATTCCTTTGAGAGGTTTCCTATTTGTGATATTACCTCCCCAAAACTTATTCCAGTTTATCAAATATGTCACATGTGAACTTAATTAATAACATGGATAATCAAATTTTCAGCTTTATTGATGTTGCAAAAGCACTTACGACAGCTTGTGAGTCTGCAATTCCAAGGGCTGCTCAACCACGTGTTGGAAAGTGCTGTAAAAGTCATGTGTGCGTAACTCCAGGAAAATTAAGAGGAATATTCACTGAACAAATTCTTAAGAGTTACTTACTAAGCATTACTTACTAAGAGTTCTTATTAAGCACCAAAATTTCAGGGAAATTCCTGTGCTTTTCACTTCTTCGCAGTTCAGTGCTCTTCGGTTATTCCATTTTGCCGACATTTCGATGAATTCACTATTCACTGAATGGTCCTCAAGTGTACCAAAGATGGAGTCGCTGAAGCCCCACAAAAAAGTTGGAAAACATTGCCGAAAACGGAAGTCTTCTATTCTCCTAATAGGTGTTGAAACCAATAAAAATGTATCGTATTTCACCGTCAATTCGCCTGTATTTGGTGAATTGACAGCTTAGTGAATAGACAAACTGTTCAGTGCAATTTGGTGGAAAGTTCGGAGGATAGTGAATAGAGCCTTTAGTTTTGAGTGCAAAGTACCGTGACTTCTGTTTAACAGTAGGTAAGGCTAGGGTCAGACGAACGCATTTTTATGTTGTCTGTGAAAAAGTGCGTTCGAACGAATGGACGCATTTTTTCACAGAATACGTGATAGTGGTCATACTATGCGCATTTTCGTCCGTGATTTTGTACGGATCATCAATAAAACACTTTTTGCATCTGGACGTTATGTTGGCCGGACATTAGCAGCGTCTGACGTCTCCTAATCACACACACACGCCGCTAGCAGACGCAGCGCACTCTGTACGTCAGTACCTGCGGTTTCACGTTCTCGAAAAAATGCGTTCATTTTCCACTTGCGTTGCGCAGCCGGACTTTTGTGCGACCGTACTTCGTATATTGGCCGTCATTGCCCGGCATCTGCTGCTAGTGCGGCCATGATTAAGTGCGCCAGAACGCGCGTTCGCACTGCCTCAGTCTGACCCTAGCCTAAGATGTCTCATATTCTGAGGAAGCAGCGGTACTACAATGTAAATGACAGAACTCCAAAGCAAATCTCACAGTAATGTGCACTGTGTATAAACGTATCATAGAGCTCCACAGCAATAAAACTCGCAGTAATGTGCGGTGTGTGTATAAGCGTATCACAGAGCTCCACAGCAATAGATGTGATGTGTTGACTCAACAGCATGATTTATGCAAAACCATAATAGCAGCAATTTGGAAAGGTTATTGAGATCTAGGAGAGCAGAAAAAAGTGACTTTAGATTTGTGTTTACTGAAGCTTCAAAATGAACTTGAATTCTGCATATCTGCCGTTATCTCCCTGTACAGGTCCTTCCCCTCTGGGCCGTGTACTGTTTGCAAACATGACATGGGACTTTGACACATGACAGACCTAAATATATACATAGACGCATGCATGCATGTGCACCAGGACGTTGTGACAAGGGTAGTTATTCACTGGGACAGGACTCGCTACATTTTAGGCTAAACTTGCCAAATGGGAAACTTTCCCCTGGTCCCCTCACAGATCCTGGCTATACCTGAGTAAAACTCATGCTGTTCTATAGTCAACTCTTTGACATGCTCTATTTTGGTGAAAATGGCCTACTGTTCTCTTTTTTCATGGAGAATCTTGCAGGTCTATTCAAAGAGAGGTGAAACTCAGGAGAATGACAGGAGAAGTGAAAATTCTAGGTCAAAATAGCCAAACCAGAAAAATTCTCCCATTTATCTCACTTTCCAAATCGGCTATTTGGTCTAGATTGTTCTCTTCTCCTGACAGTTCTACTGGTTTTCACCTTTCTCTGAATAACCCTGTTACTCGTTTTAAAATAAATAATAGCCGCATCATTCAAGACTCAAGTTTGTCAACATCACATTCTAACCCCCGTGTATGACTGTGAAGTCGACAGTCCCTCTAATCGTCTGTGCAGCTGTAGTTTGACAGCCCTGCTCTAAGGCTAGCGGCACACGAGCGTTTCTCAGAGAGAGGAAGGAACGTCTGTGAGAGTGGACGTTCCTTCCACTCTGTGCGCTCAGCGTACAAAGCGCGATCCTCCTATGGAGGATCGCGCTTTGTATCCCCGTCAGCGTCCATCTAGCTTTTTTATGGGGAGGGCTTTTTCAAGTCTGGTGGTTGGCCCTCCCCGTCAAAACCAGGGCCGGCCCAAGACATTGTGCTGCCTGGAGAGAAGGATGAAATGCTGCCCCCCCCAAAAAAACACGCAGTGTGTATGAGCGTATCACAGTGCGCCACAGCAATAAAATTCAAACACTCATACACACCGTACATTAGAATTTTATTGCTCTGGAGCTCTGTGATGCAGTAATGTGAGGTGTATATAACTGAGCCCAGCGTCACATACCCAGCAGTGCCCAGCATCACATACCCAGCAGTGCCCAGCTTCACATGCCCAGCAGAGCCCAGCGTCACATACCCAGCCGGGACCCGGCGAGAGGAGAGAAATTGCCGGCCCAGTCTGGAGGAACCCCTCACACGCCACTACAGTAATCCCGCGCTTCCATTCTAGACCCGGCTGGCCATCTATGCCAGGAAATGGAAGATTTCACGTGAACTTCGCGAGATCGCGGCAGGCTGGAGGGTGGATCTCAGGCGAGCGGCAGATACTCATGCAGGCTGCTGCTCGTTGAAGGAACGAACGCGGCCGCCGCAGGATCTGCCTGCCACCAATAAAAAAATAGTGCAGCGCTGCAGCGGCGCCGGTGGCTGAAATTTGCTGCCCCCGAATTTCTGCCGCCTGGCGCTGCTGCTCCGCTCTGCACCATTGTCGGGCCGGCCCTGGTAAAAACGGCACAGACGCAGGGAAGTGCGGTCGCATGAAAGCATTAGTGCGCTCGTGTGCCGCCAGCCTAAATGGTAAGTGTCTTACCAAGTCACGTGCAGCGTATGAGGAAGATTAGGGTCAGAGTGCAAAGACTGCAGCTTCCTTAGCCCCTTCAAGTATACTTCTTCGAGTATACTCGGTCTACAAAGGCAACTGCAAGTTCTCGTTATATAGAGCAAACTCGATCTGGTCTGTTTCTGGAGCAATGCAAAGGAATTTAATGTATTGCAGATAAAAATTGCCTCCAGAACATGCCCCTGAAAATTCAACACAAAGGACATGACATGTGATGTGTTGGAATTATTTGAAAGCCTTGAGATCCATTTTTCCTGCAGGAAACACGGAGCCACTTAATAGTGTAAATGTAGTAGTGTCTTTTTGGTGAGCAGAGGGAGCTCAGCCCACAGACTGTCAATAAACTGTCACAAAGCTCTGTATGTAGTTACTGTGTGGGTAATAAAAAGCCATCTTCCACGAACCAACCGTGTCGTACAAGTGGTTTCACAGGAAAATACCTTGGTAGTGAATGGGTTAAGGCAGCTGCATCTATGGGATTAAATCTTTGTGGGCAGAAGATAAATCAATAGTTCCAATTGCTAAAATGCTTCTTTTACTAAGCTGGATTTATTAAGGTTTAATTTAAAATTTAAAAGAATGATCCGTCAAGGCAGGTGTATTTCATGCCTGTTCTCATCATGACCCTACCCCATGTAATTGCAATATCAGCTAACCTTGGACTGTAATCCGACCCTGGTGTAAACTTCCCAGATCCATTAAAAGGCCGCTATCACCAAAAAAACTAAACGTCCTTATTGTGTTTATTTGATGTTGCTGATATCTTACATGTGTTTGTTTTTCTCTTGTATGTTTAGTTAAGAAGATATTTTCCACTATATGTGTCACTGGGTGCATCCATTGTGTGATATTTTCCTCTATGTGTCACTGGGCGCATCCATTGTGTGATAATTTTCCTCTATATGTGTCACTGGGCGCATCCATTGTGTGATATTTTCCTCTATATGTGTCACTGGGCGCATCCATTGTGTGATATTTTCCTCTATATGCAGGGCTGGATTAAGAGTATTATGGGCCTGGTGCTGAGGATTTTGGTGGGCCTTTTTATAGAAATAAAATGAAAAACGCAAAGCATTTTTTGTTAACATACATTAAATATTTTAATTACTATCAAAGTGCCATAACAGAAACATATTGAAATAAGAGGCTGGAAGAGCATTTTAGCAGAGTCTAGAATCAGAATGAGACGGATGACGGATCCGAAGCAATGTTTTTTAGGTGGAAGTAGCAGGATTTGGTTAGTGATTGAATGTGAGGAGTAAAGGATAGATTGGAGTCCAAGAGGACCCCGAAACAAAGATTTGGCTCCAAACTAACCTTAATTGAGGTAGTCTCAGCAGCTGTGTGTGGCTCTGATCTTGATTGCTGGGGGGCACACTGGTGACAGGCTGGCTTGGGCTGGCACCATTGGCGTGGCTGACTCTAACACTGCTTGCTGGCTGGGTGCTGACCACCTCCAAATAAATCCTTGCCCAAACCTTCTTTCCGGCTTGTGCTGGGCTTTCACATTGTTTGGCTGTCGCTGGTGATACTGACAACAGGCGAGGTGAGAGAGGTCTGTACTGGCACACAGTGACAGGCTAGGCTATAGTGCCTTGTACCTACTGGCTCCTTTTTTCAAATTAATTGACCTGGTCTGGGCTGGCTGTGCTGCTGCTGCTGGTGGTCTGGGCAGGCTATTTGTGCATGCTGTTTTTTTTTTCCTTGGACGAGAGCGAGGCAGCCGCAGGACAATACAGACTGAGCAGTTTCATCTGTCCACCTGCGCAGTGCACACTGTCTGCTTGTGAGGGTCACCCCCATAATGGCACTGCAGGGCCAAGCAGCAGCCACAGGCCAGCCTGCCACACACTGAAGCTGAGGCCGGACAAAGCGGCCCGGCCGTTGAGTGCTGTGTGGCGGCCGCAGTTTATCAAACAGGCCGTTCGTGGAGCGGAGGACTTGGAGAACACTTTCTTTTCCTTGAGCGAGGCAGCCACAGGACAGCGCAGACTGAGCAGATTCATCTGCACGCTTGCGCACTGAGTGCCTTCCCCCATAATGGCACCTGCAGGGCAGGCGGGGCACGTGACATGACACGTCACGTGACCTGCCTGGCCCTGCACGTGCCATTACGGGGAGGGGCACTCACAAGCAGACAGTGCGCAAGCGTGCAGATGAATCTGCTCAGTCTGTGCTGTCCTGTGGCTGCCTCGCTCAAGGAAAAGAAAGTGTTCTCCAAGTCCTCCCGACCTCCGCTCCACGAACGGCCTGTTTGATAAACTGCGGCCGCCACACAGCACTCAACGGCCGGGCCGCTTTGTCCGGCCTCAGCTTCAGTGTGTGGCAGGCTGGCCTGTGGCTGCTGCTGTGGGCCTATTTTCGAAACGGGGCCTGGAGCGGCCGCTCCATTCGCCCCTATGATAATCCGGCCCTGTCTATATGTGTCACTGGGCGCATCCATTGTGTGATATTTTCCTCTATATGTGTCACCGGGTGCATCCATTGTGTAATACTTTGTGTTGTAAACTGACCCTCCCCCCCCCCCAGTATCTTTTCATCACTTGCTCCTCACTGTGTGGCTTTAGCCATAGAATGGAGTGAATGGGTCAGTCACTGACTCACATCATTGTATTGTGTGGGATGTATTCATAGGACATCACCAGGGGGTAGATTAGAAGTCTTTTAAGCTCCCCGCCTTATTTTATTCAGCTGCCAGCTCTAAGGCTGGGGTCAGACTAACGCATTTTTAACGTGCGTTTAGGCGCACTTAATCACGGCTGCAGTAGCAGCAAATGACGGGCAATGACGGCCAATATAAAAGTACGGCCGCACGAAAGTCCGGCCGCGCAACGCAAGTGGAAAATGAACGCATTTTTTCAAGAACGCAGAACCGCTAGTACTGATGTACAGAGTGCGCTGCGTCCGCTAGCGGCGTGTGTGCATGATTTGGAGACGTCAGACGCTGCTAATGTCCAGCCTATATAATGTCCAGACGCAAAAAGTGTTTTATTGAAGATCCGTAAATAATCACGCACGAAAATGCACATCGGATGACCGTTTTCGCGCATTCCGTGAAAAATTACATCAATACGTTCGGACGCACTTTTTGACGGTCGCTGCGAATAATGCGTTCGTTTGACCCTAGCCTTAGGTAGAAGAGGCAGGACAATAGCTTTATCTGTTAAATCATGTAGATTAGATAAAGAAGAGCCACAAACCAAAGCTTTTGGGATGTGTATTTTTCCCATAATGCAACATAACAAAACATGAAAACCTAACTTTATTCTTCCTTTTTTACACGCAATTACGTCAAACAAAGAAAAAAATGCAGCATGTGTTTTATAAAGTGTTTTTGTTTGTAATACACAGGTAATCTAGTTACAGCTCATATATATGGTAGTGTCCCTTTAAAGCAGTGTTTCCCAAACCTGTCCTCGGGACCCTCAACCAGGCCAGATTTTGCAGATCACCTTGAGGAAATGCAGACTGAATCCTGCAATCACTGAGCAGCAAATTATATCACCTGTGCTGTGCTTCACATATCCTGCAAACCTGGCGTGTCATCAGGTCCTGAGGACAGGTTTCGGAAACACTGCTTTAAAGTTTATGGAGTTGTTACGTTTACAATAACTCTCTGGTTGAGTTTACACCCTCTATGGGAGTTTGCTTGAGATCTGACCAGAGTGAAATCCTTGGAAGGTAATTTATTTTGTGAGATTTATCCTGAATGGGAAGAGCCAGATCTGCGCTGATCGTTCCATGATACATTGTAGATTGGCTCGTTGTTGCGATGAGCAGCATTCATTACATTCTTTTCTACATAACCGGAATTACTCATAACAGGTGGTGCATAACGATGATGGTTCTTTCCCCATTCTCTTTATTGTCTTGTGTATTTTTGCAGCATTTCAATTATAAATACCGCTGTACGACTGCGCGGTTATGCAGGATGTGGGCATCTGTAGGTGTGTACCAGAAAGCAGAGAGAATACAATGCACAGAAATGTATCTGTGAGTCATGAACTTTGTGTAAACATTTTATGAGCAATTTCTGACAGTCCCAGCAAATTCTCTACACCCCGTCAGAAAGAAGACAAAAGCTGAAGTGTGATAGCAGGAATTTTGTCACACTGCCAAGAATGGATCCAGCCCCACTTGTGCAAGTCGAGCTTCGGGCATCAAAATACTTCACAACATGTTTTCTAGGACAAAATGCGGAAAATCGAACCAAGTTTCTCTGTTCTTTTTTGTGTTTTTGTTCTAACACTCCTTGGTTTGTAACCCGCGTTATCACGACTGATTATTGTTAATCTATTCAATCTGTACCCGATTCTGAGGAATTTTATTTTACGTCTAATTTTTGGAAATACTGTCAGGCTGTGAGGAAAACAAAAGACATCCTGGAATGTGGTGCACAGAAGAAATAATCCTCCACAGCGCACTCGTTACTTTGATAATAGTGATTATTAATCTTTATTTATAAAGCGCCATCATATTTCGCAGCGCTGTACAATGGGCACAGTATAGACAGGGTTACAATACATTGAACAACATATTGACAAACCAGTACAGGAGGAAACGAAGGTCCTATTCCAGTGGGAATTTACAATCTAGAAGGGTTGGGGGTGGAAACAGGAGGAGAGGACTGCAAGGTGAGAGTGATGGACTGCAAGGTGAGAGTGATGGACTGCAAGGGAGAGTGAGATGGACTGCAAGGTGAGAGTAATGGGCTGCAAGGTGAGAGTGATGGGCTGGTTGGGACAGTGAAGTGTATCAGTGAGTCGGGTGGTCGGCTTCCCTAGATAGGAATGTCTTAAGGGAGCATTTGAAGGAAGAGAAACTAGGGGAAAGTCTGACCGTACGAGGGAGAGCGTTCCAGAGGATGGGGGCTGCGCGTGAGAAATCCTGCAGTCTATCATGGGAAGAGGTGATGTGGGGATCAGGAGATCAGGATGTCCTAATTCTGTCGTGCATGTAATTCTTACATCTTAAGGGATATTCAATAAGCGGCGGACTTGCTGCCACGAATTACCCCGAACGGTGCAGTTTCGTGGCAGTTCGTCTATTCAGAACACTGTGAATCCGCCAAATCGTGGCGAACTGACAGCAAAATGCGGTGCAGTTCGCTACAAATTGCTGCAATTCGGTGATGTTCGGCGGCAGCAAAATTGTCCCATAGAGAAGTAATGGTTAACCTATTCAGACAACGCTGAACTGCACCGAAATGTCATTGAAATGCCCTGATAATTTTGGTGATTCAGTTCGACAGGTTTAAACAGGTCAATCCCATCGGATTCAATGTAAAAAATATTATCGTTGTTTTTTTTTATTCAACCGTCTATTCTTTTCATTTTCAGCAAACCGTCTTTTTATTTATTTGTTTATTGGTGCATTTCGGTGTATTTTTTTATAGTATTATTTTTTTTCTTAATTTGTAACAGAACATTTTATTATTTTTTATAGAACATTTTTTATTATTCACAAACATTTTAATGCATTTTTATTGGTTTGAACAACTTTTAGGAAAATATCAGAGTTCCGTTATTTTCTTTTTTATGCAGTTCATCGGCGTTCGTCAGTCAGTCCGGCTGCCTTCGGTGGTCTGATGGGGGGGGGGGCTCTCTGTTCTGCACACTTCGAGGACCCTGCGGTGAATAGTGAGTTCACCGCAGAGTTGGCGAAATGGAATTGTCGACGTGCACCAAAGTGCTCAATGCTTTCTGACTATCCTCTATTAGTCTATGTTTTCATCACAGCAGTGAAGTATTTCTGAAATATATACATATAAATGGAACCTTGGAGTGACAGCTCTTCTGTTTCTCAGATGAATGGGTGAAATTGCCAAATGGGCTTCCTTCCAAATAATATCTGTCAATCTGCAGTTCAAGCAAAGGAAAAAGGGCCACATGTGACCCAGTGACTCCCCTATGGGGTAAGTACAATTTATAGAGCTTACACCTTGACTCTTAGGGAGTTCGCCTGTTCCGTTTTAGGCTGGGGTCAGACTAACGCATTTTTAACGTGCGTTTAGGCGCACTTAATCACGGCCGCAGTAGCAGCAAATGACGGGCAACGACGGCCAATATACGAAGTACGGCCGCACGAAAGTCTGGCCGCGCAACGCAAGTGGAATATGAACGCATTTTTTCGAGAACGCAGAACCGCTAGTACTGACTTACAGAGCGCGCTGCGGCAGCATAGCGGCGTGTGTGCGTGATTAGGAGATGCCAGACGCTGCTAATGTCCAGCCAACATAACGTCCAGACACAAAAAGTGTTTTATTGACGATCCGTAAAAAAATCACGCACGAAAATGCGCGTCGTCTGACCGTTTTCGCGCATTCCATGAAAAAATACGTCAATGTGTTCGGACGCACTTTTTGACGGTCGCTGCGAATAATGCGTTCGTTTGACCCTAGTCTAAGGCTGGGGTCAGACCAGCGCACTTTTAACGTGCGTTCTGGCGCACATAATTACGGCCGCACTAGCAGCAGATGACGGGCAATGACGGCCAATATACGATGTACGGCCGCACAAAAGTCCGGCCGTGCAACGCAAGTGGAATTTGAACGCATTTTTTTGAGAACGCTGAACCGCTAGTACTGACGTACTGAGTGCGCAGCTGCGGCATAGCGGCGTGTGTGCGTGATTAGGAGATGTCAGACGCTGCTAATGTCCAGCCTACATAACGTCCAGACGCAAAAAAAGTTTTATTGACGATCCGTACAAAATCACGCCCGAAAATGCGCGTCGTCTGACTGTTTTTGCGCATTCCGTGATAAAATACGTCAATGCGTTCGGAAGCACTTTTTCACGTTCGCGGGGAAAAATGCTTTCGTCTGACCCTAGCCTTAGTAGGCAACCCCCGGCCTCCCACTCGAAGTTGTTCGGAAGGCCGCCAGTCTCGAGATGTAAAAAAAAAAGTGTATTTATTACTATAAATATAAAAAAAACAAAGTAAACAAATGTTGATAAAAACAATCTGTAAACAAGAGATGCATTTGCTGGCTACACATGCGGCTTTATCAGTCATTACGTATGATACTCAAACGTGGCCCTCACATGATAGAATGTGGATAATGTGAAGTATAAACACAGACAGCTAAGTCACTTGTGTGACACGCGGTTTTCCCTTAGTCCTCCTGATCAGCTCTAGGCTGTCACCCGGTTTTTCGTAGGACTACGGGAAGATGCACTGAGATAGCCTAGTTAAAGGGATACTCTAAGCAACTTGACCACCTAAGCTATTTTAGGTGGTCATGATGCCCAGAGTATCCTGCCCTCTGTCCCCCCTCCCTCCGCTCAGCCGATCAGCTGTAAATGCTGAAAACAGCTGAGAGAGGTGGAGAACTTTACTCCGCCCTCCCAGCTGTCAGCAGAGCGGGAATCATATTTCCCGCTTCTGCCGACTTTTGCCGAGTAGGAGACTTCTGCCGACTTTTGCCGAGTAGGAGACGTCATCGCGCTTTCAGCGCGATGACGTCTCCAACTCACCGCAGAAGCTGGTGGCTCCTTCTGAGGGTTAGTGTTGCGCGCATCCTCTTGCGCTCAACACTAATCCTCAGAGGGAGCCGGGAGGAAGCCTGCCGATTGGCTGGCTTATGTGAGAGACGCGCAGGCGCGCTTCTCACGTAAACCAGAAGCCAAGAAGCAAGAAGAAGGACGGGAGCGGAAGAGTAGGGAGGTGAGTATAAAAAAAAAACGCCGCTGGAAAGAAGAGGATTTTAGGGTAAGTATTACAGTTACACAAAAAAAACAACTATTTATTAAGGGAATAGGGATAGGTTAGGATTAAAAACGGGGGTGATTTTTTTGTTAGTGTTCCTTTAATAGTTCTCATGGTCTGTAAATTGTTAAAATCTGGGTTTTGTAAAGCACTTTGGTGATTCTATCAGAGTTATTGAAAGAGATTCGAAAAGTCACCGCACGTTCGGTGACTTTTCGTTCTCTTCAATTCGGTTCCTTTTGCCGATCCCATTTCGGTGACCCTGCGGTGTATTCAGCAAGTACCACAGGGTCCCCGAATTGCAGGGAAAAGCCACCGCAAATCCGAAGAAAACGAACCGCAAAACCCACCGAATGCACGCCGAAAACCAGCAAGAACATCTGGATTAACCCGTCGAAGACGCCGGAAAAACCCGAGCAGGAGCCATCAGCCGCAACGAAGCCGCCGGAAAAAGCCGACATCGCAGACAGAGGGAGGTGAATAAATTAGCAAAACAGTTTGTATGAATGTGTGAAAGTGAAAAACTGTTTGCAAAGAAACTACTGAGCGAAAATGTCTGAAATTTGCATATGAGGTCCAGGGAATGATAATAAAGAGGGCTGTTACAAAAAAAATAAGTAAACTTAAAAAAAAAAAACGGGGGGGGGCGTGGCTCTGCCCGAAGGACTGGCGGACGCGGACTTGGAGGATGGAGGGCCCCTGTCCTCTGAACGCGGCTGCTGACCCGGTGGTGGATTTGGCGGGGCGCGCGCGGAATGGAGGCGTCTGATGCGCGCCCTCAACAACGGGGAGGAGGAAGCTGCCCTTGCGGACCTTGGAGGCTGCCTGGTGTGGATAGAGGAGGACGAGTGATGCCCGCTGGTGTGCGGCCTTGAAGTGGTTAGTCGGCGGTCTGACAAGCTGGATGAGACCCGGGAAGGAAGGAAGGCCCTGGATGCGACCTGGACGAGGAGGCCTTACCTGATGATCGTTACAAAGCTTTACCAGGTAGTTTTGCCCAGAGGACTTGGCGGTGGACTTTGCAGAAACGGCTCGGGCTTTTAGGGGTCCTGATGGCTTCTCCGGGGATGAAGTTCAGGCGGCTGTCGGGCGCCGTGGCCAGCTGGGGGTCGCGCTGCCTGTATACCGCCCGTTCTTGTTTCCTGACGCAGGTTGAGAGGACAGTTGGACGGAATGTCTGAGCTACCCCATTTCCCATCGTGACCCTTATTATCCCTCCACCATGCTGAGACTTTGATTTTTGGCTACAAATTTTAGATGAGACCCCCCTTAATTGGGGATGATTTTGCCGATATTTTGCTGTCTTTGAATGCTTTTCTTTTCTCCATTACTGAGACACCCCTTTTTTCTCGGGACACTGAAGTCTTTTTTTTGCTATAATTCCCCGGTTGGGGCTTATTCTGATTGTGTCCCCCGCTCCCCCCTTCTGCTATTTGAGAATTTGATGTTTCCCTATGAGAAACCCCCCCCTTATGCTTTATGTGTATTTGATGCCTATTTGGCCCTGCGAGGCCTGTATTGCCAGTTTGTGTATTATTCTTGCTTGCAAAATAAAAAACTTTAAATATAAAAAAAAACAAAAAAAAAAAAAACGGACTTTTAAAAAAAAAAAAGAAATTCAGAAAAATGCTTAAAATTTCCTAAAAAATCTATAAATAAAGAAACTCTTTACTGCAGAATTTTATAATGAACGGTTTATTAGATATTGAATTAAAACTGGAATATTTTTAACATTGAAGCCTATGGGATTCTCCTGAATAAACCTGCCGCATGAAACCACCGAATGGCAGGGCATTTCGGGAACCTTTCACTGCTGGTTTGTGTTCTCTGAATAGCCGAAGCAGTGCTTTTTCATGGGGATTTCACTGCCCTCGAACAGGCACCGAACAGGCACCGTATGTGCAGGCAATTCGCCAGGATTTGGCGAATTGCCTGCTCTCTGGATAGCCGAATGGCCAGGAATGTTAACCGAACGCTGATTTTCAGCATTCGGTTAGCTTTCTCAAGCAATTCGGATCTCTTTGGATAACCCTGTAGGAGTTGCTGATGCAGTTATAGGACGTCGGCGAAAACAGCCGAACTGCACCGATAACCGCCGAACTGCAGCGAATTAGCATCGGCGAATTCAACCGAACTGCAAAAAAACAAAACAGAACTCTCCTATTCTCCTAAAAGGCATTTAAACTAATAAAAATGTATTAAAATGTGTTAAAAATTAAAAAGTTCCTTTGAAAGATAATAATAAAAAGGTCTGTTATAGAATTTTTTTTAAAAACAAGCCTTTTAAAAAAAATTGGGAAATAAAAATTTTGTCAAAAAAAAAATACAAAAAGGTGTTCTAAAAAAAGGAAAAAGGCTTTTTGCTGAAAATGAAAAGAGAAAGAAAAAAAGATATTACGTTTTTACATTGAATCCTATAGGATTCGCCTGTTTAAACCTGTCGAGCTGAAATCACAAAAATCAGGGGCGACATTTCGGTGCAGTTCAGTGTTCTCTGAATAGATTAATCGTTACTTCTCTTTGGGACAATTTCGCTGACGCCGAAGATTGCCGAATTGCGGTGAACTGCACCGTATTTTGCTGTCAATTCGCCAGTATTTGTTGAATTGGCAGCTTAGTAAATAGACGAACTGCCATGAAATTGCACCAAACGATGAAATTCACCGTTATGTGCAATTCGGTGGCAAGTTCGGTGCTTAGTGAATAGACCCTTTAGGCTGGCGCCAGACGAGCGCGATATGTGCGCCCGTACTGATGTGATTACCGGTGTCCGTCGCAGCGTTGTGACGCTGAAACGGGGCCAGTCACACGCTTGTGCACATGTGTGTGCGCGCACGAAATGCACGCGCAACAAGGGTTCGTAATCCAACCCTCTCCGGCAAAGCGCTAGCATTCGTTTTGACGGAGCTGCAAAGTGCGTCTCTCCATAGAAGAATTGCGCTTTGCAGCACTGAGTGCGCTCAGCGAGGTGGCCAGACGGGCGTCGAGTGGAAGGAACGTCCACTCTCACGGACGTTCCTTCCGCTCTCCAAAGACGCTCGTATGATACTGACCTTAGTTTTGATCGCTGCACATGTTCTGTAGATCAACGCATTCCACGTTCCTCTGGAATTGGATCTTTCCTGATCCCATATGTGGATTCTCGTCTAGTCAGCAATCCCGCACATCACAAATTTTATCTGTGTAACCACTGGCATGCGCAGCCTTCATAAGTTGCACCCGTGGAGCATTTATTAATTACAAAATTTACGTGTAGGCTATTCAGCAGTAAATACATAATGGGGTGCAATGCAACTCTAGCTGAGCCATTAGCATTAAGGCATGAGGCTCTAGGTATAATGGAAAGAGAAGGCGGCTGGGAAGAACTGCTTCACTCAGCATTAGTTCTGTCAGAACAATTTAAACATCCTCCCTTCAGACAGTACATTAATTATCTTGTGTTTATATCGGGCCAACATATTCCGTAGCGCTTTAAAGGCTGGGATATACAGGCAAGACCAGATCTGCCAACTCACACGGTCTGACCATGTGACACACAATATTCCCTCAGCCCTCCCAATCACCCGACAGCCCTAGACCAGTGATGGTGAACCTTGACACCCCAGATGTTTTAGAACTTTAGATTTAAGACTGTTGGAGCATCATGGGACATGTAGTTTCAAAACATCTGGAGCGCCGAGGTGCGCTATCACTGCCCTAGGCTGTCACCCGGTTTCCAGGAAGACTGGGAGAAATGCACCGGGAGGGCTTGTTTACCCAAGTCATTCTGTGCTGCCCAGTAGAGGTGTGCACGGCTGGAAAAACAGTTTTGTTTCAAATTAGTTTAATTTTCGTTCCTTCGTTCGTTATATCGTATTGCTAAAAACCTGATTATAAGTTAAGATCGATTCGATAGTTGATATCGATTTGAATTTCGGAGCACTAAATAAAACCCCAATTAATCAAATCCTGCTCTTAAAAGGCAAGCAAGGGTTAAATGTTGAGCTGTCCATTGGTCTGTGGTGCTGCTGAAAATAGATTCAGCACCACAGGTCAATTTACAGGGACGGGGTGCTTTGTGTAACAGTCTAACGATTCAGATTCGTTTCATAATGCCGTTTGCTTTAGTTAGTACTTGAATATATTGTAAGTTAAAATCTATTCGATAGTTGATATCGATTCAGATCACTAAATTAAATCCTAATTAATCAAATCCTGCTCAGGAATTATTTAATCAAAGGTTCTCTAGTGAAACAGCATAACGAATCAAATTCATTATATACCGTTTAGTTTCAGTTTCAATTCGGATCAAATCAATTCGTTAAATACAAATTAACGAATTGTGATTTGTTACAAAACGAATGCACACCTCTATTGCCCAGTCTATCTTTATTTTCATCCATTCTTCCGGGTTCCTAATGTTGGGCACCATGTTTGTGTGGTGCAAATGAGCAACGGACGCAATTGTCTTCAAAAACAGGAATGCAGAGACACGGGGGGGGGGAGGGTGTCACGCTGTTTGGAAGCAGGATCTGGTACATGCAACACTTTTAAGGTTTATTCACTAAACCACCCTTTTTTTATTGACGTGACTGCTGACAAAAGCAGCAGGATGAATTCTGAAGTGTTTCGGGTAATATTATCTGCTCACATTCAGCCAAATGCTGCAGAACTCATTGGACGGCGCTTCACAGTGCAGATGGACAATGACCCAAAGCATACTGCAAAAGCAACCAAAGAGTTTTTGAAGTGACAGAAGTGGAATGTTATGCAATGGACAAGTCAATCACCTGACCTGAATCCGATTGAGCATGCATTTCACTTGCTGAAGACAAAACTGAAGGGAAAATGCCCCAAGAACAAGCAGGAACTGAAGACAGTTGCAGTAGAGGCCTGGCAGAGCATCACCAGGGATGAAACCCAGCGTCTGGTGATGTCTATGCGTTCCAGACTTCAGGCTGTGATTGACTGCAAAGGATTTGCAACCAAGTATTAAGAAGGGAAAGTTTGATTTATGATTATTATTCTGTCCCATTACCTTTGGTCCCTTAACAAGTGGGAGGCACATCTGCAAACTGCTGTAAGTCCTACACCGTTCACCTGAGTTGGATGTACATACCCTCAAATTAAAGCTGACAGTCTGCAGTTAACGCATATTGTGTTTGTTTCATTCCAACTCCATTGTGGTAGTGTATAGAGCCAAAGATGTTAGAATTGTGTCGATGTCCCAATATTTCTGGACCTGACTGTATGACAGCTGGAAAGTAACTGCAATTACTTTAAATCTCCTAACATCAACCGAGAACGGTAAAGCCACTCCAATGCCCAGAATTTAACATTCTTGCCACTAGTGAGATCAGGACACCCGCACACTTTCTGGTGAGGAATAATTGTCGAGATGATGGTGAGACCGCATCAGATGGACTGTGGATTTAATCTATGGTGTTTGTGTTTTGCCTGATGGAAGACGTCCAAAGTAATCATGTTTCTGAAGCCAAAGTTTCATAGTTCACTAGTCTGTCCTCTGTGCCCAGTAACGGTGTGGACTGAGCAGTAACATTAGGTGAGAGAGATGTTCCATCCATGCTCGGAGGTTCAATGATTGGTGCTGTTTTTTTTTGTTTAATGTAGAAGTGGGCAGCCTTCTATTACACCATTATTATTATTATTACAGCATCTATTACACCATAGACCTGCAAAGAGGATGACCTCATATTTTTGGTGTTCCTGATTCGTGAATTCATATATCTGGTGTTTCTTGCTCTCATTGCCTAGTATTTCTGGTGTTTCTGTTTTTTGTCATCTCATATTTCTGGTGTTTCTGGCTCTCATGACCTCATATTTCTGGTGTTTCGGGCTTTTCTGACCTCATATTTCTAGTGTTTCTGGCTTTCCTGACCTCATATTTCTTGTGTTTCTGGCTCGCATGACCTTTAATTTCTGATGTTTCTGGTTTTTGTCACCTCATATTTCTGTTGTTTCTGACACATGAATTCATATATCTGGAGTTTCTTGCTTTCATTATCTCATATTTCTGGTGTTTCTGGTTTTTGTGACCTCATATTTCTGGTGTTTTTGACTGTTATGACCTCATATGTCTGGTGTCTCTCATGATTCCTTATTTATGGTGCTTCTATGCCTTCATATTTCTGGTATTTCTGGTTCTCTGGTAAACTATATCGCCAAACGTATTGGCTCACCCATCCAAATAATCAGAATCAGGTGTTCCAATCACTTCCATGGCCACAGGTATATAAAATCAAGCACCTAGGCATGCAGACTGTTTTTGCAAACATTTGTGAAAGAATGGGTCGCTTTCAGGAGCTCAGTGAATTCCCGCGTGGAACTGTGATAGGATGCCACCTGTGCAACAAATCCAGTCGTGAAATTTCCTCGCTCCTAAATATTCCACAGTCAGCTGTCAGCTGTATTATAAGAACGTGGAAGTGTTTGGGAACGACAGCAGCTCAGCCACGAAGTGGTAGGCCACATAAACTGACGGAGCGGGGTCAGTGGATGCTGAGGCGCATAGTGCGAAGAGGTCGCCAGCTTTCTGCAGAGTCAATCGCTACAGACCTCCAAACTTCATGTGGCCTTCAGATTAGCACAAGAACAGTGCGCAGAGAGCTTCATGGAATGGGTTTCCATGGCCGAGCAGTTGCATCCATTCAGTGGCGTAACTAGAAACCTGAGGGCCCCGGTGCAAGAATCCATGAAGGGCCCCCCCCAACGACCCAAAAAAAAGGATCTATGTTTTTACTTTTTTTTTTTCCTGCAATATAAAAAAGCTAGTATTGCCCCCAGCTGACACAGATGTATACTGTATATTGCCCCCAGCTCACATGGATATATATATTGCCCCAGCTCACATGGATATATATATTGCCCCAGCTCACATGGACATATATATTGCCCCCAGCTCACATGGACATATATTGCCCCCAGGCCACACATGGATATTTTTGCTCCTGTATAAATTTGCCCCCAGCTCATGGATATATTTGCCCCAGCTCCTGTATATATTTGCCCCAGCTCATGGATATATTTGCCCCAGCTCCTGTATATATTTGCCCCCAGCTCATGGATATATTTGCCCCAGCTCATGGATATATTTGCCCCAGCTCATGGATATACTGCCCCCAGCTCATGGATATACTGTCCCAGCTCATGGATACTGCCCCAGCTCATGGATATACTGCCCCCAGCTCATGGATACTGCCCCAGCTCATGGATATACTGCCCCAGCTCATGGATATACTGCCCCAGGTCATGGATACTGCCCCAGCTCATGCATATATTTGCCCCAGCTCATGGATATATTGCCCCAGCACATGGATAATGCCCCAGCTCATGGATATACTGCCCCAGCTCATGGATATACTGCCCCAGCTCATGGATACTGCCCCAGCTCATGGATATACTGCCCCCAGGTCATGGATATACTGCCCCCAGGTCATGGATATACTGCCCCAGCTCATGGATATACTGCCCCAGCTCATGGATATACTGCCCCAGCTAATGGATAGATTTGCCCCCAGCTCTTATGGGTATATAGGGCCCCCCAGCTCACCTCATGCTCCTCTGCTGCCGCCGTTCCTCTCCGTGGTGAGCGGCCGCTGAAAGCATGCAGCCTGGCCGCTCACCGGAAACCACCTGACCAGCGCAGCTGATTTCTCGCGAGATCTCGTGCGCTGGTCAGCTAGTTCCCATCCCACTCGAGCGGCCAAGCTGCAAGCCAGCGGGCCGCTCGCAGGGAGGGGAACAGCCGGCGGCGCTGCTCCCAGATTCCGGCGCTTTTTGCCGGAATCTGGCGGCGGCGATGGGCCCCCCTCCAGTGGCGGAATGCCAGGGCCCGGTCGCAACTGCGACCGCTGCGACCCTGGTACTTCCGCCACTGATCCAAGCCATACATCACCAAGTGCAATGCAAAGCATCAGATGCAGTGGTGTAAAGCACACCGCCATTGGACTCTAGAGCAGTGGAGACGAGGTCTCTGGAGCGATGAATCACGGTTCTCCATCTGGCAATCTGATGGACGAGTCTTGGTTTGGCAGTTGCTAGGAGAACGTTACTTGTCTGACTGCATTGTGCCAAGTGTAAAGTTTGGTGGATGGGGGGATTATGATGTGGGGTTGTATTTCAGGAGCTGGGCTTGGCCCCTTAGTTCCAGTGAAAGGAACTCTGAATGCTTCAGCATACCAAGACATTTTGGACAATTCCATGCTCCCAACTTTGAGGGAACAGTTTGGAGCTGGCCCCATCCTCTTCCAACATGACTATGCACCAGTGCACAAAGCAAGGTCCATAAAGACCTGGATGACAGTGTAGCGCTGTTTAAGGATTGTGTTTGCTGCATTTACTTCTTGTGGCCACCAGAGGGAGACAGGGGCAATATGGACTATGCTGGACACAAATGGAACTACAATTTCCATCGTGCTTTGCGGTGGAGACAGGAAGTGGGTGGGAGATGGAGGAAGGACATCCGCAGCCTCTTGCGGAGGAGAGGCAGAGTGAGCCGTGCGGCGAAAGGTGGAAGACGCACGTGAGACTGCCAAGGATCGTGACCAGGCCGGAGAGCAGGCGTTGCCTGGCGGGTGCTGGAGATCGGGACAGTGACTTTGCAGAGACCTACCTACGCACCGCCGAGAGGTTTGCACAGAAATTTAGTTCCGGTTGGACCCCGAGTAAGGAGACCGCGATGATCCATTGGGATTGCAGGCGGTAGGCTGTAGTTTTGCATTGTGGAGATCGGACAAGCAAGAGAGCTGATCCGGTGGCACAGAGTCCCAGTGGTAAAGTGGAGAGACATCCTTGATCGGGCAGCGGAACAGATTGTCTAACGGATGGGTGAGAGGCCTTCCAGGCCGCAAATTCCAAGTATAACAAAGCACGCTGCATTAATGTCCAAATCTACAGGGCCCCAACGTGACTAGTCGAAGATTTGCTTATTTCATTCACTGGCCAGTTGAATACAGTACCCGGGTACCCGAGATCATACACACACACCTTTTTGAGACATTACTTTCACGGGACTTACACTCCAGAACTGAAGGGGTTAAACTTTTCTTTTGCCGCCGCGTGTTTTCCCGCATTACGAAATCATGTCATTCATATACCGTATCTACATTATATATGCCGCTTTATTGGGATCAGTAAAGTATATAATCTATAAAATCCACAACAGTGCTGGTGTATATTTATTCCCTAGTGCGGTGAGACTAACCCGAGGTTAATTCAGCGGCTCCTCCGGGGGTGAGCGCTACACGTGGGGGCTCGTTCCGGGATTCCAGTCTCTGTAATAAAACCGCAATTAAAGGGTTAATTATGGATCCAGACACTGCTGCCAAATGGTGTGAGAAGCAAAATAGCCAGATAGAGTTAAGCATAGTCATGGATATTCCTGCAGACACTTGGGCCGAAGATCAGATTCGCCGGGCTGTGGCCGCGCTGACACCAGATCATCGGGGATAATTCTGGACATTAAAGCGAACCTGGATACTTCTCACACATATGTTCTTTTTGAGTGGAGAAAGGGTGTTCCAGTGTGTTTTCAGGGCGCGAGCGTGAAGCTGACCGATGAGGTGGAAGTTCAACTGATTCAGCCAAGTGCGCCACGTGGCGATCCCGCGAGTGTTCCCGCGCCCAGTCCGCTGGCCATGATCGGGCCTGAATTTATAGTGGCTATCGGAGATTTGCTGGCTAAATGTCAAAGAACAAGCCCTCCACACACTAACTTTGGTTATCAACGGTTGAGGAATTTTACAGGAAACGTACCAACTCCGGCGGGAGAAGAAACCTTTGAAGAATGGGTAGAACAGGCGATGCAGGCTCTGGATGAGTGGGAGGTCCCTGAAGCGCAGAAGAAGCAAAGAATTACTGAGAGCTTAAAGGGACCTGCGTCAGAGGCTGTCAGAAACCTGAAGTTGAGTAAGCAAGACTGCACTGCTTTAGGTTACCTAAATGTATTACAGGAAGTCTTTGGGCGAACAGAAAAGGCTGCTGAGCTCATGTACCAGTATGAACATACTTACCAGCGAAAAGGTGAGAAAATGACTGAATATATGAGGCGCCTGGATAAGATTCTGCACCAGATACTTCTTAAGAAAGGGGCTGGGGGGGCGTGGCCGGACGCTGTAGGGAGAAGACGTGTTTTGGCAGTGCTCTGATATCTATCCCTGGAACTAGGATATTTTTGGTGCTTTTACCCGCTGTAATTTCCCTGCTGTGGTCCCGACGGGTCTGGCTACCGGGTGTTTGCATTCCGGAGCCCGCATTGTCCCCCCCTCCGGAACAGAGACTCATTTCTAGGCTGTTTAACGGCCCCAGAGCGTGCTAGCGGCCATCTTGGGGCCTTCTTCCCGATGGCTTACTTCCCTCCGCAGTTTTCCTGGAGAGCTCCGATCGCGGCTGGAGGTCCGGTGCAGGCTGCTGAGGTGGAGGGCCCACACCTCGTGGCTGCATTGGAGACCCATCGGGAGGAGGTCATAGATTGCTGTGCGGATTTGAGACATGAAGGTACCCCTCCCCCTACCGGGGCTACGAGTGCCATGCTGTCCTACCTGGACGCCTGCTTGGCGCTGCTTTCGGGTCCCGATGAGAAGTTGCTCACGAGAGGGGACTGGCGTCGGTTGATGGCCACGGTGCACATCAGCCAGGAAGTCGAGGCCCCGCGGGAGTCAGCGTCTACAGTTGCCTTTACGCTGGACGTCGTGGATGCTCCTTTATCTGCTGCCGATGATGGGGCCTACGAAGCCGAAACAGAAGACCCGGGAGCGGACCTGGTTCTGGAACTGGACCCCCCTCCCCCCCTAGGATCGATCCTTGGCTCTAGTGCTGGTACTGTGCTGGTTGCCTGCGGATTGCACGCCAGTGGAGCGGCCACTGAGCCAGCTGACGCGGTCCCCCTTGAATCGGCAATAGAGGTGGTGCAGTTTGGAACTGTCAGTGGCACACTGAACTTTTCCTGGGCTTATGGCACTGTTAAGAGGGCTGTTGGAGCTGCCCAGGGGCAGTCTGTTCGGGGTGCCCCTCGTAATTTTATCGCCGCTGCTGGAGATGCTACTGGCTGGGGCACTTGAAGGTCAGATTGCTTTACGGGCACACCGGGCTGTTGCTGTGGCTGAGGATGGCCTCTGTCCCTTCCTGTGGCTAGACACCGGCTGAAGACCTCAGTTTGTCTCGATGTGCTCACCCTCACCGCTGCCGTAACGCTCCCTCCACACCGATTTTGATGTATACCCTTGCTATTATATTTTATTATTTTTATGACACATCTTATGAACTCTGTTTTCCGGGACTCCTCTGACCTTTTTCTGCTAGCTGTAATAATCCCTGTCGGAACGCAGTGTTTTGTGTGTTTTTTTTTAATTTATTTATTTTATTTTCATTTTTTTTATTTTTTTATATTTGGCTATTCCGGGACATCTCGGGGCCGCAACCGTGGCCTGGTGCCCGGCTTGCTCCTGAGTGCCCGGGCCAGGTGCCGTTATTCCCCCTTGGCCTCCCTGCGGCCTTATGGACCGTCTGGGTAGTCGCCAAGGCAGGCACATTTTTGGCCTTTGCCATCTTTTTATTCCCTCCCCCCCCCTCTTTCTCTTAAATTTTTTTTTTTTTTTTTTTTTTAATTTTTAATGTTTCTGTTAATAGCCATTGGTGCCCTATAACCTGTTTTTTGGATGAGACCCCCCTAATAGAGGATGATTTTGTTGAGTGCATTCCTTGTAGATGACGTTGAAATCTTAATGTGTTTTTCGCAGATGACTTTAAACTTTAGTGTGTTTTTTGCAGGAGACCTTACATTTAAGTGTGTTTTCCGAGAATGATCTTCAATTACTTTTTTGTTTTTCTTCTATTGTTTACCAGATGACTTATTTTGGCCCTGCGAGGTCTTTTCATTTTATGTTGACTTTCTATGTCGATGAAACTTTCAAAAAATAAAGAATTTAAAAAAAAAAAAAGAAAGGGGCTGAACCGGCCACAATAGATAAAACCCGAATGCAGCAGATATTGAGGGGCTCTCAACCTCTAGATCCTGTGATGTTACAGCTGAGATCCAGAGAAGGTAACAGAGAATTGAAATACCTGGAACTGATTCGAGCTGTTAGAGAGGAAGAGGCTTTGCTAGAAGAAAAGTCTTTAACCCTTTCGCTGCTGAGGCTTTTCCCGCCCCTATGCTGAGGTCATTTTTACCTGTTTTGCGCATCATGTTTAAACGTGTTTTGAAGGCTTATTTTAGTATATGACCCAGATATATTATATATCGTTCTTTCCGTCAGACTCAGTAGATTCATAATATGTCATTATTATATGTATACGTTATGTCATGTCTGTATATTATAACAAAAAATGCAATAAAATATGTATTTTCAATAATTTACAATGTGTAAAGTGTTTTTTTCCACATTTTAACATGCGAGCAATTGCGGTTATATTTTGTATGGGGTGCGCTTGTTAAAAAAATTAGAGATGGGGTCTCGTTACATTTTTTTTTGGGGAAAATTACACTATTTTTAACAAACGCACCGCATACAAAAATCGTTAGTGCAGCATCATTGTTCACATTATAATTGAAATGGGAACAATATTGCTGCATTAACAAACAAAAAAAAAAAAAAAAGTGTTTATTTTTTTTATTTTAATTTTTTTTTAATTTTTTTTAATTTTTATTTTCATTTTTTTTTTTTTTACAAAATTTTTCACTTTCATGTTTGGTATCGTTGGAACGGCCATGCTCTGGCCGATCCAACGATGCCAAAATTTAACCCCTAGCTGCCACGGATCGGGAGATAGGGAGTTCATTGGAACTCCCTATCTCCACAGTTGGTGGCAGTTAGGGGTTAAGTCTAGGACTGGCGTCATCGTGCTACGCACGATGACGCCAGTCCTCTGGGGGAGTTCCCGGAGGCTTGGCCGACATCCAAGATGTCGGCCAGCTCCGGGAAAGGATCGCGAACCGGCGCTTTTCAGCGCCGATTCGCGATCCAGCTCCCCAGGGGTTAATGCCAGGCATCATTTGGAAGGGCAGGCTGTGCCCTTCCAAATGATGCCTGGGTTAACCCCCTGTGAGCCGCCGATCGGGAGGGAGAGAGGTCCGAAGGACCTCCCCCCCTCCCTTTCAGGCGCCTCCTCCGCACATGCGGGGGGGCGCCTGAATTAGGTGTCATCGCGCCCCCGCGATGACACCTAATTCTGGCGGCTGCTGGTCCGGATGCCGGGCTGACATCCAGGATGTCAGCCCGCACCGGAGGGGCCAGCGATCGGCCGGAACCCGGCCGAACGCTGACCCCGATGGGAGGACGCGCTCAGCGCGTCCTCCGCATACCAGCGGGACTGCTGAGGACGCGCTGAGCGCGTCCTCAGCAGTGAAGTGGTTAAGGAGAGGAGAAAGAGCTTACGCACAACCCGTGAGGCATAACGAATATCTGCAAACTGAAGATGATTCGTTGGACGCCTATGGATCTGAAGTTGACGGACAAGAGCATCTGTTTGTTCCTATGTCCACAGAGAGTGCTGCCAAAGAGTCAACCATTCCTACATATAGTGAGATCAGTGGTGTATTTAGGTTTTGTGCTGCCCTAAACTCGTGCACCCCCCAATTTAAATTTGAGGCACCCCTTCCTGTCAAGGGCACACCTCTTCCTGGTTAATCCCCACCCTTCATTTTAAAGCTCGACCTTTTTCTCTTAGAGCTCCGCCTTAAGAAATAAAGAAAATTATGAAATGTTTAAATTCAAGCATTTTTACAAAGAATAACCACGCATGTCAAGTATACTGGATCACAGCCGCTCTAATTGGTTGAACAATAAAATTCACAGAAACTTGCACTGCATATGAGAGTATCACAGAGCTGCACAGCAATAAACCCCACAGAAATGAGCATTGTGTATGAGCATATCAGAGCTGCACAGCAATAAAACCCACAGAAATGTGCACTGTGTATCAGCATATCACAGAACTGCACAGCAATCAAACTCACAGTAATGGGCAGTGTGTATGAGCGTATCCCAGAGCTCCAGGGCAATAAAACTCACAGTAATATGCAGTGTGTATCACAGAATCCACAGCAATAAAACTCCCAGCAATGCAATGTTTGGTGTGTGTCAGCGCATCAGAATCCACAGCAATAAAACTCCCAGCAATGACTGGGTGGAGTAGAGGTAATGTCACTGCTCTGCATGGAGAGAGCCTGTGGAGTCATGGGTTCGATCCCAGCGAGCAACCTCTCCAGTTAGTGTCCTTGGCAAGACACCTAACGGTACATACTCGCCACCCAGGACATACTTGAAAACAAGAGAAATCTTAATGTATCCTTCCTGGTAAAATCCTTTCTCAAAAAAAATGTGCGTTGTGTATGAGTGCATCAGAATTCACAGCAATAAAACTCACAGCAATGCAATGTGTGGTGTGTGTCAGCGTATCAGAATCCACAGCAATAAAACTCCCAGCAATGCAATGTGCGGTGTGTATGAGTGCATCAGAATCCACTGCAATAAAACTCCCAGCAAACTGAGTGTATATGAGCACACAGCAATTATGCTGTGGAGCCATCTTGTCAGCAGTGGGGTGCCACTGCCAGAGGGTGCACTGTAGCTTTGATTCCCTTCCCGGTGGGTGTTCAGTCCAGAATAGAGTCTGTGTTAACGAAAGGGCGGGCAGCTGCGCGCGTGCGTTTCACGTGGTTCAGCCAGTCATGTGGTACTGAGACTCCGAGAAATGGCAGTGAAATGCCCTGATGTTCGGTGGTTTCAATCAGCAGGTTTATTCAGGCGAACCCCATAGGTTTCAATGTTAAAAATATTCTCGCTTTTATACAATATCTAATAAATCATTTATTATTTTAATCTGCAGTAAAAAGTCTTTATTTATTGATTTTTTTTTTTAGTACCTTTTAGTCATTTTTCAGATTTTTTTGGGCAAAATTTCCCCCCCTTTTTTTTAATAGCGGTTTTTCTTTTTTTTGTAACAGAACTTTTTATTATCAATCATAGGATCTGTAGCGCTCACTCCCGGAGGAGCCGCTGAAAATGAACCACGGGTCAGTCTCCCCGCACTAGGGAATAAATATACTCCAACACAGTTGTGAGTTTTTTATAATATAAATAGTTTACTAAAATCTTGAGCAGATGTTGAAGCACGGTATTCACAAGTATTATTACAGTATTTTCGTATTTCGGTAAAACGCGTAGCGGAAAAGAAACGAAACACGAGGCTTCGTATTTCGGAAAATAAAATATTCGCGACCGAACATAAAAGAATGCAATTTCCCGATAATTCAGAAAAAAGGAACACGTAGCGAAACCCAAAAAACATACAATCCCTTCGTATTGCGGTAAACGCGCAGCGGAAAAGAGAAAAATATAGTTCGGAACGTAACTTTATCTTTAACCCCCTTATTCCGATTCGTAACAAATTGAGTCCTGCACAGGTTAAGTCCCAGAATGTAAAGAAGGTGTATATGTATGTGTGTGGTACCCGGGTACTGTTCAACTGGCCAGTGAATTTACATGAAGGAAAGTCTTCGACTAGTCAGTTGGGGCCCTGTGGACTTTAAAGAGAAAACAGCAGCTTGACCTTTAATCACAAACAGCCTTGGAGGCCTCTCACCCATCCGACGCAGGCTTTAGGCTCCGCTGACCCAGGACGTCTCTCCTCCGGATTTTGACTGGGGATACTAGCGGCCGGATCCGTTGTCTGACTTCATGCAGCTTGTCCAGCTCACCGCCTGCTCTCCGTTCGATTCCGCCGGTCTGCAGCAATGTCTGGGCTCTGACAAGTCTCCTTCTCCTCAGGTTGAGTGACCCAAACAGGAATAACAGGTCTCCCTCGGGCTTTGGCCTAGGTTCTCCCGCGATCTCCTCAGTGCGTCTGCTTTCTCCTGTTCCCTGGCGCGCTCTGGAACTTTCTCCACGAGGCAGAGGATGTAAGTGTCCAGTCCCCACCCACTTCCTGTCTTCTTGCAAAGCATGCCGGGCATTGTAGTCCCAATGTCCAGTATCTCTGATCGCGATAGTCTCCATCTTGTGGCCAAAAATAGGTACTGCCACAGCAAGATTTTTAACACAGCGCTACACTCTCCCCCTCCTAGAACTCTTGGGTCTCTCCAAGGAGGTACAACAGTTACATTACATTTCCACAATATTTGAATACAATTTACATAACATGTACAGGTTCAGCAGCATACATGCAGTGGGTTAGGAACACTTCCTCAAGTTGACTCATATTTTGGGCTACCTCAGCTAGCATAGCAGACACTTCAGGCAACCTCCGCACCGTGGTGATGGCCTCTTCAGTGCTATGTCCTGGTGAGTCGTAGGTGAGTCGTTGGGGCGGTCGAACAGAGCGTTTTGGTTCTGGCTCAATCAGTTCCTCTTCAGGTGGAAGTACTATAGGCGTTGGCTCAATTCTTCTCTCTATCACTGGAGCAGACGTTTCTTCAGAGTATGATCCCTCCAAGGAAGGCATAGAACTATAATCACCTGAATAAGCCTCCGGAGCTACCGGGATCCCCACAGCCTCAGGGACTTCCAACTGAAATTCAAGAGGCTCAGGGATATCAACAGTCTCAGGGACCTCCAACAAGAACTCAGGAGCTTCAGGCCTCAAATTACTCTCCCATCGTTCAGGAACTGAGATAATCTCTTCAGGCTCCGGTGAACGTATCCAGTCCAGACAGAAACTTTCTTCCTCACTGTCTCTTTCGCTCTCTTCGACAGCCCGGGTCTGTTGAGACCGAGTAACAGGAGGCAAACATGGAACAGGCGGATTTGGCAGAGGCGGTTCGTCCCCAACTGGCATCCTTACAGCCTCTCTCAAAGGCAACAAATGATTTCGGTGCCAGTTCTTAATAGGCCCAGCCTTTCCATCCGGGCGAATCTGATACACTGGTAGACCCGGCAGTTGTTTGCAGACAATGTAAACCTGGGAACTCCACCTATCCGCCAACTTGTGTCTCGCAGCAGCACCCAAGTTCTTCAATAGAACCCTATCACCGGGTTGTAGATCTTGTATTCGAACTTTCAGGTCATAGTTCCTTTTGTTTCTTTGCTCCCTGTTTCCCGAGGTCAAACGGGCCTGTTCAAACGCAGAAGCCAGATTCTTTCGGAGCCTATCCACATAGTTTCTATGGGAAGCTACTGATGTCTGGTCTAGGGATAACCCAAATGCCAAATCAACCGGCAGTCGAGCCTCCCTTCCGAACATAAGACGGTACGGCGAGTATCCAGTTGCATCACTCTCCGTACTGTTATATGCATGCACCAGAGTAGCTATGTGCCGACTCCAACTCTGCTTCTCCACATTCGACAAGGTCCCCAGCATGTTTAGCAGTGTGCGATTAAACCTTTCAGGCTGAGCATCACCTTGAGGGTGATATGGTGTAGTTCGGGTCTTTTGGATTCCCAACAGCTCTAACAATTGCCCCACCAGTCTGCTTTCAAAGTCTCTACCCTGATCAGAGTGTATCCTCCTTGGCAGTCCGTAGTGAACAAAGAACTTTTCCATCAACACCTTGGCCACGGTCGAGCGCGTTGATCTTTTGTGGAGAATGCTTGGGCGTAACGGGTGAAATGATCAGTCACTATTAGAATGTTGATTAGAAAATGTGTATACGAATATACACTATACAGTGTGGGCGCTTGTTGGTTTAAGGAATTGATTAAAGTGCTATGTGGATCACTAATAAATAGTTAAGTGCAGCCTAAAGTATGGTAAAAAACACATAAAAAACAACCAAAATATGTGTCAAGACTAAGACAAAGAGATAAACAACACCATACGGCGCATGAATTGGTATAGCAATAGTGAACAGTTGATTAATAGGCAACTGGTTAATATTGAATAAAATGTAAAATTATGAATGAATAAAAGTGTCCTTTAAAAATGCCAAATAGAAAAAGAGTAAAATGTGCAAAAAATATGGATATAAAGATGAGTCAATTAGTGCAAATGAGTGTTCAAAAGTGCAGCAATTCAATACTCAAAAGAGTGTTGTTGATTGAAGACAAGTGTATCAATCTTCTCTGTGGTATGTGTACCAGATCTTCTCTTTAAGGTGTCCCTCAAAAAGGAATAAAACATAAAGGCAATAATAGTGCAGATGGTCGTACTAAAAATGGAGTAATTCAATAGAATCGATGTATGTACCACTCACATTTGCTGGAGCCTAAGGGAAATCCAGGCTCAAGGAAGATAGCTTGCGGCCAAATATAGGGTGGCACGTCCCTCCTTTCGTCTATGGTGGTTACTAGATAAAGCAGAGAGAATCGGGAGACGGCACTCCCATGGCGTAACTCTGTGCGTATATGTGGAAAATTAAAATAAAATTGGTCACACTCACCGAGTATAGAGCCTCTCAATACCAGGCTCAAGGGATACCGCCTTGGGCTCTCTAAGGTGGAGGCCCAAACCCCTTTGGTGTAGCAGCAGTTGATCCAGATGTCCAAAAAAGTAGGGAGATGGAGAAAAAGTGGCGAATGCAAGATATAAAATAATAAATTTATTGGAAATGATAAAATCCTGGACAAGTTATACCGAGACGCGTTTCGGCTGAAAAGCCTTCCTCAGTCGGTGTATTTAGTGTCCATAAAGTGCAATAAAAAAGTAGAAGTGAAAGTGAAAGTGTCCTCTTATATAGTATAACATACTAATAGCATTTCCTGCCACATTGGGATTGTTAACTCCCTATTTCCTGTTGGTCGATTTCCGTTCGTTCGGATTTACCCAGAGATGCTTTGCGGTCGTTTCGGAATAAAAACGGATAAATGCAATGCATGGGCGATCGCGGCAATTACGAATCTTTAGAACAATTATTTTATGGGGAAGATTTAAAACGAAGCTTAAAACCAAATTATAACTTATATGAGGTACAGGGATTCGAAAAACGAACAACTTTTCGCATCGGAAGTAAACAAAAGGATCGACCAATAGAATTATACGCATATTCGTAAAAGTTATATCATAATCGGAATGCACACATAGTTCTTACATGTTGAAATGAGGTAAAATGCAGGTCAGATAATTTATATACGATGCGAAAAAAATAAAAAATAAAGCAATAGAAATTTCTTTCTTTAATTTTCACCATACATGAACCGGAAAAGGCCCTTTTTACCCAGAAGTGCTTTGCGAAAATTCTCTTAGTTTCATTTTCGTTCGTATCCATAGTCTGGGGTTTTACCCAGAGAGACCTTGCGAAAACTTTTTAGTTCCGTTTTCGTTCGTATATGGAACTTAGCTGTTTACCTAAAGCTTATTCGGTTTTGGGACTTAGTAGTTAATAGCGTTTCTCTTTCGTATATAAGAAACGAAAAGGTGTATGTAGCGTTTTTCTTTCGTATAAAAGAAACGAAAAAACGAAAAAATGTATATGAACCAAAAAGCAGGGATATATTGTTGGATACATGTATTCTTTAGTTTTCACCGTACATGAACCGGAAAAGGCCCTTTTTACCCAGAAGTGTTTTGCGAAAATTCTCTTGGTTTCATTTTCGTTCGTATCCATAGTCTGGGTTTTACCCAGAGAGACCTTGCGAAAACTTTTTAGTTTCGTTTTCGTTCGTATATGGAACTTAGCTGTTTACCTAAAGCTTATTCGGTTTTGGGACTTAGTAGTTAATAACGTTTTTCTTTCGTATATAAGAAACGAAAAGATGTATATAGCGTTCTTCTTTCGTATAAAAGAAACGAAAAAGCAAAGAATATAAATGAACCAAAAAGCAGGGATATATTATTGGATACATATATAAATAGGGTGGAGGAATTTTGTCTTGATATCTTATCGTGGTCGTCTCGTACCTAGATTTTCTGTTCTAATGCAAAATAATTATAAGGAAGTTGTTAAAATCGTATAAAGGTTGGCTCGAAATATGCATAAAAAATTGGTTATATGCGAACTTAAGAGCAATGGGAACCTTAAAATGGAGAGGTGAGAGTCATAAGAGTTAATATTAAAAAATTATAAAATATATATAATGGAAGGGGGAATTGGTGATTTTATAATTCTAGGATGGCAGCAGGAGTATACGTTTGATGACGTTCCTAGACGTTCGTTTTTATTCCGAAACGACCGCAAAGCATCTCTGGGTAAATCCGAACGAACGGAAATCGACCAACAGGAAATAGGGAGTTAACAATCCCAATGTGGCAGGAAATGCTATTAGTATGTTATACTATATAAGAGGACACTTTCACTTTCACTTCTACTTTTTTATTGCACTTTATGGACACTAAATACACCGACTGAGGAAGGCTTTTCAGCCGAACGCGTCTCGGTATAACTTGTCCAGGATTTTATCATTTCCAATAAATTTATTATTTATATCTTGCATTCGCCACTTTTTCTCCATCTCCCTACTTTTTTGGACATCTGGATCAACTGCTGCTACACCAAAGGGGTTTGGGCCTCCACCTTAAGAGAGCCCAAGGCGGTATCCCTTGAGCCTGGTATTGAGAGGCTCTATACTCGGTGAGTGTGACCAATTTTATTTTAATTTTCCACATATACGCACAGAGTTACGCCATGGGAGTGCCGTCTCCCGATTCTCTCTGCTTTATCTAGTAACCACCATAGACGAAAGGAGGGACGTGCCACCCTATATTTGCCCGCAAGCTATCTTCCTTGAGCCTGGATTTCCCTTAGGCTCCAGCAAATGTGAGTGGTACATACATCGATTCTATTGAATTACTCCATTTTTAGTACGACCATCTGCACTATTATTGCCTTTATGTTTTATTCCTTTTTGAGGGACACCTTAAAGAGAAGATCTGGTACACATACCACAGAGAAGATTGATACACTTGTCTTCAATCAACAACACTCTTTTGAGTATTGAATTGCTGCACTTTTGAAACACTCATTTGCACTAATTGACTCATCTTTATATCCATATTTTTTGCACATTTTACTCTTTTTCTATTTGGCATTTTTAAAGGACACTTTTATTCATTCATAATTTTACATTTTATTCAATATTAACCAGTTGCCTATTAATCAACTGTTCACTATTGCTATACCAATTCATGCGCCGTATGGTGTTGTTTATCTCTTTACTATTAGAATGTTCCCTTGCCCACTAGCATCCGGCTCTAAGCACAAGAAGTCAATGCACACCAAATCCATGGGTCCCTGGCTCTGCAGATGGCTCATTGGAGCAGTTCGGGTCGGTAGAGTCTTCCTCTGAATACACCTTAGACAGGAGTGACAATAGCTTTCCACTTCAGCTCTCATGCAAGGCCAATAGAACCTATCTCGCACCAGCTTAAAAGTTCTTTCAGCACCCAAATGTCCATGCTCATCATGTAGTGATCGCAACACACTCTCCCTATGTTTAGTAGGGAGGAATAACTGTTGAATCTCTTCAGCGCTAGTTGAGGGGCCCCTTCGGTAGACCACCCCATCCAACATCTTTAACCGCTCCCACGCTTTGTAGACCAATCTGGCTCCACTCGGGGAGTTGGTTAACAAAATCTCTCGCTGGTTTGCAGACAGGGCCTTTATGGTCAAGGCAATTAAAGGGTCTCTGGCCTGATCCACTTTCAGGTCCTGTCTCGAAAAGGTAGGTAAATTTTCATCCCTTAACTGCGTAGGGTTACAGTAGAACTCAGGAACAGCCGCAGCCATAACTCCTATGGCCTCCGCTTCAATCCCTCCTTTGACCCGGCGCTCTGTTCCTTGACACAAAGCTTGCACCCCGTCTGGAGTCAACTGAGTCCATTCTGTAGTGTAGGGTCTTCTCGACAACGCATCAGCATCTCGATTATTCACCCCAGGGCGATACTTCAGGCTGAACCGAAACCCTGACAGAGCGGCCAACCACCGATGTCCCGTTGCGTCCAGTTTTGCGGTAGTAAGGATGTAGGTAAGAGGATTGTTATCCGTCTTGATCACGAACTCAGCTCCATACAGATAGTCTTTCAACTTGTTTACCACTGCCCACTTCAAGGCTAGGAACTCCAGCTTGTGAGTAGGATAGTTCTTCTCCGAAGGCGTAAGGCTCCGGCTCACGTACGCTACAGGCCTCAGCAATCCACCATACTCCTGATATAGGACTCCTCCAGACCTTCTCGGCTGGCATCCACATGTAGTTCATACGGCTTGTGAGGGTCCGCATAGGCCAAAACAGGAGCTCGGGTTAGACTCTCTTTCAGCTTTACGAAAGCTCCTTCACATTGACTGGTCCATTCACCTTGTATAGACTCTCAAGCTTTCCTTGGCCCCGGAGCGGACGGGTTTTTGTCAGAGACCTTGCAGCCTTCTTCGGTGGTTTCCTTCTGCAGGAGTTTGTTCAGTGGTTGAGCTATTTTGGCGAATCCTTCCACAAATCTTCGATAATATGAACAGAATCCCAAGAAAGATCTAAGCTCAGTGACGTTTCGGGGTCTAGGCCAAGAAGCTACGGCCTCCAACTTCCGAGGATCTGTCGAAACACCTTCTGCTGAGACCACATGTCCTAGATACGTAACAGACGGTAGACAGAATTGGCATTTCTCCAGAGACAGTTTCAACCCCTCTTCATGGAGCCTCTTCAAGACCTTCTCCAGACGTTGTTCATGTTCTTCCAGAGTCTTCCCAAACACAATTATGTCATCCAGGTACACTAATACTTCATTAAATTCATATCCCCGACTGTCTTCTCCATCAACCGTTGGAACGTAGCTGGAGCCCCCGTAAGGCCTTGAGGCATTCTGTTGAATTCAAAGAACCCTAGTGGACAGATGAACGCAGTTTTCTCCTTGTCTTCAGGATGCATGGGTATCTGGTGATATCCACTTCGCAGGTCTAGTACACTAAACCACTTTGCTCCAGACAAACACCGTAGGGCATCTTCTATCCGAGGAGTGGCATATTGATCGGGGATGGTTCTCCGGTTCAATGTGCGGTAGTCTATACATAGGCGGACAGAACCATTTTTTCTTCCGGACCAACACTATGGGAGATGCATATGGACTCCTGGACTCTTGAATCACCTTGGTTCTTTGCAATTCATTCAGTTGCTCTCGCAGATCATCCAAGTCTCCCAGCGGAACTCGCCTTGATCTTTCACGAAACGGCTTGTCTTCGTGTAACCGAATGCGGTGCTCAGTACTCTTAGCTAGGCCCACATCGAACTCATCTTTCGAGAACAATTCCTTCCACTTTAGGACTTGAGACTGAAGACGTTTCTTCCACTCAGGTGAAATGGAGCGTCTTTGGGGTAGAATCTTTCATCTGGAATCTCTTTATCCACTCCCCCTCCTAAATCAGTAGAGAGGGGTGTAGCAGACTCTACTTGCCCGATAGGCATTCGGGCTTTAAGGACTACTGGAGAATCTGTCACATTGCACACACTGACCGAGACTCTTCCTCGTGTTCTCTTCAGGGCTTTGGTGGAGATTATTTCAGGAATTACTTCGACTCCGGTTTCACTCCCATGATTAAAATCGGTTCCCAGCACCACATAGGGACCGGTTGCGATCCGTTCAACTTGACTGAAGCCCGGAAGCTCGCTACTTCTCCTGCTTGCAGAACCTTCTCTGTTCCACCCAGTCTCCACAGTCTTCCCACCTCGGCAGGTGCCTTTCGTTCTTCGACCATCCTCTGATAGACCGGACGTAACATTGGGTGCACTCCTTGAGTTGAACCTTCTTCCAACACGATAGGCGTCAGGAGGCGCCGCACTAGGTCAGTATTCGTCCCCACTATCAGGGAGCTTCTGTTCGCACCCGAGGGTCGAGGACACACAATAGCCAATGCATCACAACCCCCAGACTGCCCGATGACTTCAGATCCGATCTCCAACTTCACTTGCAGGTACCCGTCATAAGGGAGTTTCTCAGTGCCGATACCCCATATTTCCAAATCCTTCAATTCTTGCAAAGGAATGTGCTTTAAGTGTTTCTCATAGAAGTCTCTGTAGATCAATGTCACTTGAGCCCTGAATCTAACAGGGCTTTGGTGTAGACTCCTTCCACTTGGATTGGCACAATAGGAGAAGGACCTATCAGTTGGTCAGGAAACTTGGTGGCGGCATCCGGACACTTAGACCCAGTTTGCTGTACCCTGGCCCTTTTCTTGGCCCGTGTAGGTTTTGGGTGTGCATTGCTTCCCCATGACGTAGACCCGGATGCTAAGGGAGTGACTCTTTCAGTCCTGGCAGGCTCAGCAGTTGGCTCGGCTTTGGGCCTTCCCGCCCTCTTAGTCTTGACTTGGTTTCTGGAGCGGGGTTCAACCTTCGGGCACTTAGGTTGCTCCTTCACTTGTGCCCTCTGGCATTTCCCGCCGGTGAGGTAGATAACAGTCCTTCTAGGGCTTCCAACAGTCCCTCAACTCTATCCTTCTCAGGCTTTCGGCCTTTGCACTGTGCGCGGAAATGGCCCATTTCTCCACAACCAAAACATCTCTTCTTAGAGAGCGGAGACGTAGTTGCTTGTTGGGATTTTGTTAAAGGACTTGGACCAGACGCCACAGCGGCTCCCGTCGTCTGCATGTCTGTGAGGAATTTCTGCATTTCTGCCTGCATTTCGGTCACCTTCATCAATACTCGGCACAATTCCGCGTGCGCTTGTTGCAATTCAGCTTGAGCTTCCTGTACCTTCTTGACGGTCTTGGACAATTCACCACGTTCAGAGGGTTCGATTCTTTGGCAGCCCTCTCTGTAGATTTAAAAACGACTAGGTGCTCTTGTTCGTCCTCGTCCGATCCATAAGTATCTAGGGAGTCGCTTTCAGGAGGCTGCAGACCGTCGCTATGTCTCACAGGTTGTGCATAAGCCCTTTCCCCCGCCTGAAGGATTTCTCTTCCAGTAAAGCCTCTTCTTCTCGTACAACTCGGATCAGTTCCAGGTACTTCAATTCTTGGTTACCTGCTCTGCTTCTCAGCTGCATCATTACTGGATCTAGAGGTTGAGAGCCCCTCAGGATCTGTTTTATTCGGATCTTATCTACTTCGGCCGGTTCGGCCCCTTTCTTGAGAAGTATCTGGTGTAGAATCTTATCTAGGCGCCTCATGTACTCGGTCATCCTTTCACCTCTTCTCTGATAGGTGTGTTCGTACTGATATACCAGTTCGGCCGCCTTTTCGGTTCGCCCAAAAACTTCTTCAAGAACGTTTAAGTTATCTAAAGCAGTACAATCTTTTCTGCTCAGTTTTAGGTTTCTCACCGCTTCTGACGCAGGTCCCTTTAAACTCTCGGTGATCCTTTGCTTTTTCTGGGCCTCAGGGACGTCCCACTCATCCAGAGCCTGCATCGCCTGTTCCACCCATTCTTCAAAGGTTTCTTCTCCCGCCGGAGTTGGTACGTTTCCTGTAAAATTTCTTAACCGTCGATAACCGAAGTTAGTGTGAGGAGGGCTTGTTTTCTGACATTTAGCCAGTAGATCTCCAATAGCCACGATAAATTCCGGCCCGATCATGGCCAACGGACTAGGCGCGGGAACACTTGCGGATTCACCACGTGGCGCACTTGGCTGAATTAGTTGGACTTCCACCTCATCGGCCAGTTTCACGCTCGCGCCCTGAAAACATGGTGGAACACCCTTTCTCCACTCGAGAAGAACATACGTGTGAGAAGTATCTGGGTTTTTCTTAATGTCCAGTATTAACCCCGATGATCTGGTGCTAGCGTGGCCACGGCCTGGCGATCTGCTCTTCGGCCCAAGTGTCTGCGGGAATATCCATGACTATACAACATTCTACTGACTACTGTGCTCCTCACACCATTTGGCAACAGTGTCTGGATCCATATTTAACCCTTTAGATGCGGTTTTTCCAGAGACTGAATCCCGGAAACGAGCCCCCACGTGTAGCGCTCACTCCCGGAGGAGCCGCTGAAAATGAACCACGGGTCAGTCTCCCCGCACTAGGGAATAAATATACTCCAACACAGTTGTGAGTTTTTTATAATATAAATAGTTTACTAAAATCTTGAGCAGATGTTGAAGCACGGTATTCACAAGTATTATTACAGTATTTTCGTATTTCGGTAAAACGCGTAGCGGAAAAGAAACGAAACACGAGGCTTCGTATTTCGGAAAATAAAATATTCGCGACCGAACATAAAAAGAATGCAATTTCCCGATAATTCAGAAAAAAGGAACACGTAGCGAAACCCAAAAAACATACAATCCCTTCGTATTGCGGTAAACGCGCAGCGGAAAAAGAGAAAAATATAGTTCGGAACGTAACTTATCTTTAACCCCCTTATTCCGATTCGTAACAAAATGAGTCCTGCACAGGTTAAGTCCCAGAATGTAAAGAAAGTGTATATGTATGTGTGTGGTACCCGGGTACTGTTCAACTGGCCAGTGAATTTACATGAAGGAAAGTCTTCGACTAGTCAGTTGGGGCCCTGTGGACTTTAAAGAGAAAACAGCAGCTTGACCTTTAATCACAAACAGCCTTGGAGGCCTCTCACCCATCCGACGCAGACTTTAGGCTCCGCTGACCCAGGACGTCTCTCCTCCGGATTTTGACTGGGGATACTAGCGGCCGGATCCGTTGTCTGACTTCATGCAGCTTGTCCAGCTCACCGCCTGCTCTCCGTTCGATTCCGCCGGTCTGCAGCAATGTCTGGGCTCGGGCAAGTTTCCTTCTCCTCAGGTTGAGTGACCCAAACAGGAATAACAGGTCTCCCTCGGGCTTTGGCCTAGGTTCTCCCGCGATCTCCTCAGTGCGTCTGCTTTCTCCTGTTCCCTGGCGCGCTCTGGAACTTTCTCCACGAGGCAGAGGATGTAAGTGTCCAGTCCCCACCCACTTCCTGTCTTCTTGCAAAGCATGCCGGGCATTGTAGTCCCAATGTCCAGTATCTCTGATCGCGATAGTCTCCATCTTGTGGCCAAAAATAGGTACTGCCACAGCAAGATTTTTAACACAGCGCTACAGATCTTATATGTAAATTCCAGACATTTTCGTTCAGTAGTTCTTTTGAAAACAGCAGGCCACGGGTTTGCGGTGGCAGCATTCAGCGGCCGACTCCATGCACTTTGGGGACCCTGCGGTGAATGGTAAATTCACTGCAGGGTGGGGAAATTTTATTCTCCTAAATGCAGGGAACTACAGAACACCAAAAAGTTGGCGTCATTTCGGTGCTCTGTGAGTAACCCATTTAGTGGTGAGGTTTTTTGCTGCCCCCTGGAAAGTGAAAGCCTAGGCCTTGCCTACCCAGGACATACTTGAAAATTTGTGAAATCTCAATGTATCCTTCCTGGTAATATACTTTGCAAAAGTAAAAAAAAAATATATATATATATTTTTTAGGGGTGGGGCCACCCAGTGCGGGCCGCCGCCGCCCCCTGGAAAGTGCCGCCCTAGGCCTGGGCCTAGTCGGCCTAGGCCAAAATACACCACTGAGTGAGATACACAAGTCCGTCAAGAAGGTGCAAGAAGCTCAAGCTGAACTGAAACAAGCGCACACCGACCTGTGCCGAGCACTTTTGAAGGTGGCAGAAACACAGACCGATATGCAGACGTTCCTCACTGATATGCGGAAAACTGGAGTTGCTGTGGCGTCTGGCCAGGGTCCTTCAACCGAATCACCACAAGCAAGTGCGCCTCCGTCTTCAAAGAAGAGATGTTTCAGTTGTGGGGAAATGGGTCATTTCCGAGCACAGTGTAAAAACCAAAAGCCTGAAGGAAATAGAGTGGAAGAGTTCCTAAAGGCCTTGGAAGGGCTGCTATCTACCTCACAGGCGGGAAACGCCAGAGGGTCCAAGGAGCAAACTAGGTGCCCAATGATTGAAAACCGCTCCAAAATTCAAGCCAGAACCGAAAGGCCGAGAGGTCTTGCCAACTGCTGAGCCTACCAGGACTGAAAGAATTACTCCCTTAGTATCCGGTCCTATGTCCTGGGGAAACAATGCACACCCAAAAACTACACGAGTCAAGAAGAAGGACAGGGTACAGCGAACTGGGTCTAAACCTCCTGCAGCTACGACAAAGTTTCCTGACCAGCTGATAGGTCCTTCTCCCATCGTTCCAATCCAAGTGGAGGGAGTCTACACTAAAGCTCTGTTAGACTCAGGGGCTCAAGTGACGTTGATATATCGAGACTTCTACGAGAAGCACTTGAAACATATACCTCTACAGAAATTGAGGGACCTTGAGATCTGGGGTATCGGAACTGAGAAGCTTCCCTATGATGGATATCTACAGGTGAAGTTAGAAATTGGATCTGAAGTCATCGGACAGTCTGGAGGTTGTGATGCATTGGCCATTGTGTGTCCTCGGCCTTCAGGGGCCAACAGAAGTCCTATGATAGTGGGGACGAATACTGATCTGGTGAGACGTCTGCTGACTCCTATAGTGATGGAAGAAGGTTCTACCAGAGGAGTAGACCCGATGTTACGCCCGGTCTATCAGCGAATGGTCGAAGAACAGAGGGCACCTGCCGAAGTGGGGCGTCTGTGGAGATTGGGAGGAACAGAGAAGGTTCTGCAATCAGGAGAAGTGGCGAGTTTCCGGGCTTCAGTCAAGTTGAACGGATCACAACCAGTTCCCTATCACAACCAGTTCCCTATGCGGTACTGGAAACTGATCTCAGTCGTGGGAGTGAGGCCGGAGTAGCATTAATCCCTGAGATAATCTCCACAAGAGCTTTGAAACGGACACGAGGAAGAGTCTCAGTTAGCGTGTGTAATGTGTCTGATTCTCCAGTGATCCTGAAAGCACGAATGCCCATCGGTCAAATAGCGTCCGCTACACCTCTCTCCCCTACCGATTTGGGGGGGGGGGGTGAATAAAGAGATTCCAGCTGAAAGGTTTTATCCTAAAGACGCTCCTATCTCGCCTGAGTGGAAGAAACGTCTTCAGTCCCAGATCCTAAAATGGAGGGACTTGTTCTCGAAGGATGAGTTCGACGTGGGTTTAGCTAAGAGTACTGAGCATCGCATTCGACTACAGGAAGATAAGCCGTTTCGAAAAAGGTCAAGACAAGTTCTGCTGGGAGACTTGGATGATTTACGAGAACAGCTAAATGAACTACAGAGGACTAAGGTGATTCAAGAGTCCAGGAGTCCGTACGCTTCTCCAATAGTGATGGATTGAAAGAAGAATGGTTCTATCCGTTTATGTATAGACTATCGCACGCTAAATCAGAGAACTATTCCAGATCAATATGCCACTCCTCGGATAGAAGATGCCCTACAGTGTTTGTCTGGAGCAAAATGGTTTAGTGTACTAGACCTATGAAGTGGGTATCATCAGATACCAATGCATCCTGAGGACAAAAAGAAGACTGCATTCATCTGCCCACTGGGGTTCTTTGAGTTCAATAGAATGCCTCAAGGCTTTACGGGGGCTCCCGCCACGTTCCAACGGTTAATGGAGAAGACAGTCGGGGACATGAACCTGATCGAAGTGTTGGTGTATCTTGATGATATTATTGTGTTCGGGAAGACTCTGGAAGAACATGAGCTGCGGTTGGAAAAGGTCTTGAAGCGGCTCCACGAAAAAGGGTTGAAACTGTCTCTGGAGAAGTTTAAATTTTGTCTACCTTCCGTTATGTACCTGGGACATGCTGTTTCAGCAGAAGGCGTTTCGACGGATCCTCGAAAGTTGGAAGCCGTAGCTTCCTGGCCTAGACCCCGAAATGTTACTGAACTTAGATCTTTCCTGGGGTTCTGCTCATATTACCGAAGCTTCGTAGGAGGATTTGCTAAGATAGCTCAACCCCTGAACAAGCTCCTACAGAAGGAAGACACAGAAAAAGGCTCCAAGGCCTCTGATCGAAGTTCGTCGGCTCCGGGGCCAAGGAAGGCTCGAGAATCCATCCAAGAAGAATGGACTAATCAATGTGAAAGTGCCTTCATGAAGTTGAAAGAGAGTCTGACTCGAGCTCCCGTCCTGGCTTACGCTGATCCTCATAAGCCGTACGAATTGCATGTGGATGCCAGCAGAGAAGGTCTAGGGGGAGTCCTATACCAAGAATATGGTGGATTGTTGAGGCCTGTAGTGTATGTAAGCCGAAGCCTTACGCCTTCAGAGAAGAACTATCCTACCCACAAATTAGAGTTCCTAGCCTTGAAGTGGGCGGTAGTAGACAAGCTGAAAGATTATCTGTATGGAGCTGAATTTGTGATAAAGACTGACAACAATCCTCTTACGTACGTCCTTACTACGGCGAAACTGGATGCAACAGGACATCGGTGGTTGGCCGCTCTGTCAGGGTTTCGGTTCAGTCTTAAGTATCGCCCTGGAGTGTTTAATCGAGATGCAGATGCTTTGTCAAGAAGACCCTACACTACAGAATGGACTCAGCTGACTCCAGATGGGGTGCAAGCCTTATGTCAAGGGGCAGAGCGCCGGGTCAAGGGAGTAGTTAAAGCAGAAGCTATAGGAGTGATGGCTGCGGCTGTTCCAGAGTTTTATTGTAATCCTACACAGCTGAGGGATGATCATCCGAGAGCCGATCAGGTTAGAGATCCTCTGATTGCGTTAACAGTGAAGGCCTTAAACACGAACCAAAGGGAAATTCTACTGACAAATTCCCCAGAAGGAGCCGATTGGTATACAAAGAGGGGGAACGGCTGAAGATGTTGGATGGGGTGGTCTACCGAAGGGGCCCCTCGAACAATGCTGAAGAGACACAACAGTTGTTCCTTCCCACCAAACACAGAGAGGGTGTGCGGAGATCATTACACGATGACCATGGGCATTTGGGTGCAGAGAGAACTTTTAAGCTAGTGTGAGACAGATTTTATTGGCCCTGTATGAGATCTGAAGTTGAAAGTTACTGCCATTCATGTCTGAGGTGTATCCAGAGAAAGACCCTACCAACTCAAACTGCTCCAATGAGCCACCTGCAAAGTCAAGGACCTATGGATTTGGTGTGCATTGATTTCCTGTGCTTAGAGCCGGATGCTAGTAGGCAGGGAAATATTCTAGTAGTGACTGATCATTTCACACGTTATGCCCAAGCTTTCTCTACTAAAGACCAACGTGCTCCTACAGTGGCAAAGGTTTTGATGGAGAAGTTTTTTGTTCATTATGGCCTACCAAGGAGAATCCACTCGGATCAGGGCAGAGACTTTGAGAGCCGGCTTGTTGGGCAATTGCTGGAACTGTTAGGAATTCAGAAGACCCGAACCACTCCATTTCACCCTCAAGGTGACACCCAACCAGAAAGATTTAATTGCACGCTGCTAAATATGTTGGGGACACTGTCAAATAGAGAGAAGCAGAATTGGAGTCGCAGTTCGGGAATGAGCCGAAAAACAGCACGGCAAAGAGAGCAGAAATCAGCCGCGATCCAACTTCACAATCTTTCACCGGGGAAACGAAAATGATAACCAGGCAGGCGGATGGCCCTCAAAGGGCAACATAAATCATAAGCAGCTCACGGAGCTCAACGAAGATGCGACCATCCACCATGCCACTTGGCTGCCCCCCCCCCGAGTTTTGGCTTTTCTACGACATTTTCAACGTCATATGGAGGCCCTGCGAGGCCTTCGCTTCTTGTTTGATCTTTGTCTGATTATGCAAAACCCATAAATAAAGAATTTAAAAAAAAAAAGGATGTATACATTGTACCCATATTTACTTCATCATAGTGTTTTCAGTCTGTTGCCATTCAAGGAACTGACATTCCTATAAATGAATAACTGCACGCGTGATCTATTTCTGGCACCTGTATGGCTGTTTGACAAAAGGGACACTATAGGATTAAATCAGAAGGGGGTAAAACCAGAGGGGTTAAACATTAACCTCTCCTGACATCCTCCTGCACTCCCCTCCCATTTTAACCCTTTAGGCGAGGGTCAGACAAGCGTTTTGCATAACGGAAGAAATGTCTGTGAGAGGGGACGTTCCTTCCAATCTGACGCCTCGCTGAGTGCAGTTAGTGCACTCAGTGCTGCAAGGCTTGATCCTCCTACGGAGGATCGCGCTTTGCAGCCCCGAGTGCGCGTCGTAGCGCTTCGACAGGGAGGCTTTCAGCACGGCCGCAATTGCGGGACCAATTTGTGCGCGCGCAACAGTGTGCGGCCAGCCCCGTCAAAGTGTCACGACGCTGCGACGGAAGCCGGGGGGCACGTCAGTACAGGCACACATAGTGCGCTCGTCTGACCCCGGCCTTCGTTTCCTTTACAAAGTCCCCTGAATCATTTGTTCTGTCAGATTAGCCAATTCATCAGATCAGCCACTTCCGTTCCTTCCAGTGACGTGAAATCAGCTGGTCGGAGAAAATTGTCTGTCTGTGCAATGGATGAGCTCCGGTGTGTAATCGCATTCCCATGCGCGTCATCACATACCGAACGTTGCGTGTCTCTCCTAAGATTTAAGGCCATCAGATTTGTCGATTGGGGTTAAAGCTCATGTGCGAGCTTCTTAGCGGACTTGCAACAAAACCCCTCATTTTACGAGCAGGTTAACTGAGAGGTTTTCTCGCAAGTCTGTTAACGATTTCGCGCATGCGCTTTAACCCCGATCGACAAATCTGATGGGCTGAAATCGTAGTGACATGCGGCTTCGGTATGTGATGATGCGCATGGGAATGCTGTGACACGCAGGAGCGCATGTGCAGACATAGTTTTCATCAACCAGCTGATTTCCCATCACCGGACGTGACGGAATTGGCTGATCAGACAGAGCACCTGCACTGGTCTCCCTCTGAGCCCTGCAGGATATGACATGCTTCCAGATCAGCATATCATGTGCCGACAGGGGGGGCTGGACACTCAAACCAATTCTATGGCTCTGAGTGCAGGAAGGCTTTGATCCATTGGATGGGGCTGGTATACCAAGTACTCCAAGCCTGGGAAAAAGGAGCTAAGCATCTGGGTAGAGCTAAGCCCCTACACCTGGATGACTAAATCAGCTCTCTGAGCCCCTGTTATATTATGCGAAATTATCCCCTTCGGCTACGTGAGGTGCAAGCTAATATTGGAGAGTCGGATAGTGTGCCTGGGAGAACAGCCACCAGAAGAGGATGTGCTGGAGCTCTGCAGACTGGTCCTGAAGGAAATGGCACTAGAGGAAAGATACAGAGCCCTCAGGTGGTATGCGGCAAAGGTTTACCCCTGGCTAGCGGATGAAAAGCCAACAGAAGGCTATGGCTACGGCAGCCTGGGGCTGTTACATGAGAAGCTAGTTGTCACGACAACTACGTGCACCGCAGCGAAAGGCGCAATGTTAAGCACCTCACTATCTGTCTATCCTAGACCCAGATAATGAATACGCGGACAACAATCCCCCACACGTGCTTACCCAACCGTTCCGGCAACGCCTCCGCCCGCAACAGACACGCAGAGCGTGATGAAGTGGTCCCAGGATTGCAATGCCGTACCCGTCTTCTCTCGACCTGGGGTAGCGACTATGTTTGCCAAAATCCTTGCACCCACTTTCTTACTCTATTCGTTATGCTGCCACCAGTTCTCACAAACACTAAGCGCGCTGCAGCGAAAGACGCAGGGGTAAGTAACCCACTATCAGTCTATCCTAGAATCAAATAATGACTACGAGGACAAGAATCACTGCGCGCTTACCCAACCGTCCCCAGCCAACGCAACTCACAATTTAGTAGATACTCAAGCTTAAAACAAGAAAACAATAATCCAGTCCCTTCAGTTAGCGTGCAGCGAATATCAGTCAGGATACAGAACTTAATAAGTTGTATTTATTACGATAAAAAATCACAGTGCATTTTGTTACAGGAAAAATATGGATATAATATTCATTAATTACACATTACACACAACAGCCAGAAAATAAAAAGAGCAAAACACAGACCCTATTTACATGTCAGCAAGCTAGCATCGGTGACTCCTGGGGGCTGGAGATTGAAGCATGGACAGACCATCACGCAGCGTGAACCCCCTTTAATCAGCAAAACCCACATGGCGTGCTCCAGAATATATAGGGTTTCCTGGTCATTCAAAAAAACCTATACATGGGACAGTCCCCTGCACTACATGTCCCAGGGATCCCCTTTCCTGGGCACGCTCAGTGCGCTTCTTCGTTAATTCTAATTGCCCAAAGATATCAATCATCTCCCAAGACCCCCTCTAGTGATCAAAGGATGTAATTACTTCTTTGAAAGGCACAGCCCCTTGCAGCTTGGTGCTGCGCCGTCTGTAGCAAGGACTCCAAGGTGTGAATAGAGGATACAGGGCCTTCCAGTGCCCCAAATGGGTTATTTCCACCCTGGCCCTGTATCAAACGAAATCCCATTTTGTAGCCACGTGTTATATCCCTCCCAGGGGCAAGAAGATAACCATTTAATTACTTTCTAGCACCTACTCAGAGCGGAGGTCTTCACCAGGCAGCTGTGGAAAATGGACACTTCGGCTATATATATATATAATAGATAGACACAGATAGATACTTATGTACATATCACAATAGATATACAGATCTAATCTGTCACAAGTAGAGGATCCGGATTTTGGGAGTGAATCGGAGTGGCGTCTGGAGGATATCTTGGAGTGCCGAGAGAGAGGGGTGGAGCTCTCTGGCCAAGTCTTGTTCCAGGAGGATGTGGAATTCCTCGGAGTCCAACAATGGGAGTTGGAAATCACCTACAAAAGCCTGCTTGACTCTGCTCAGCAGGCAGGCATGACTCCATTCGGTGAGGACTTTGTAGTGGAACATGGAGAGGAGCTGGTGCATCTTATAGCTAGGGTACCGGGAAATGAAGTATGCAATTCATTGCCCCAGCAGCAGGTTGGAGTACCGGGAGGCAGTCCCGGCAGTGTGAGTTCCCCATTGTTGATACCAGAGCCTTAAGTGGTGGAAGAGGTAGTATACACGTCCGAGTGTGAGTACATGAGTCCAGGAGGCAGTCGTGGCAAGATGGTCCCCCAAGCAGAGAGGCGGACAGTCTAAGCGTATCGGAAGTGGAGAGTGAGAGGGGCAAAGGAAAGCAGCTAGATTATTATCAGCAGCAAGCCCAGAGTGTAATAGACTATATCCCAGCAGAAGCGCTGGCAACCGGGCAGAGCACCACTGGCCTCTGCCCAGTACCTGTAACAGCTACGGTTATCCAGGGAGAGGAGGTGGCCATCATCCCTCTCCAACGGCAGATCCATAGTCAGGGATCGGAGAAAGTTGTCTTCTATCCCCAGCAGCAGAGTGGAGTCCAGGGAGTGGGAAAAGTCATCCTCCCTCCGCAACAGGAAGCTGCTACCACCTTCACTACATCCCCAGCTGAAGCGCTGGCAACTGGACAAAGCGCCGTTGGCCTCTGCCCTGCACCGGTAACAGCCCCAGGGAGATAAGGTGGTTGCCTTCCCTCCCCAACTGGAGTTGGGTTATCGAGGAGAGGATACCGGGACTGGGGTTCCTCAGCAACTGGAGATAGCTCCGAGAGACTGGGCAGTCAGCTTAGCTCCCCACTGGTTGGGTGTCATTCTGGGAGATTGGGACATCTGTGCAACTTCCCAGCTGCAGAATTTAACATGCCAGCAAGATTATATCTCGGAGTTTAAATGCCCGACTAACACAGGTCCATACCGGTGGGAGGTCTGGGACCTGGTTAGTCTCCTTTTGGGGGGGAGAAATGTGATGGAACCTAACGTCACTGGGGCATCTGGAAGGGGCCATGGGCTAGCCTCCTGCCCAGAGACTATGGCCTGTGAAAGAGACTATTGGGGGAACTGGTGGACCTTTTAAATATATTTGTTTTTTCCCTGTTTTAAACATTCCCAGCAAACTAAAGAGTACTGATGTCTGTGTATTATTCCCTTGTTTAGTTATTGTATAGAGTCTCTCGTTGTGTATATTGCATACATTCACTTAATTATCTAACCCCCTCTCTGTATAGTGTAGATCTCTGTATTACTACCTGCTCTCTCTATTGTGTACGTTCTCGCTAAGATATTCCTTTTGTTTTACCTGCTTTCTCCCCCCCCTTTCTCCTCTCAGGAGGTCCCATTGTTCATTGTTTGAAGGTCCTCTGCAGTTTTGTTATATGTGATGTTATCTGTTTGGTTATATGCAAAGGGGGTTGGGCCTTGACTGTTTCTGTGTCTGTATGAATAATCCTTCATTCCGCTGCTTGGATTTCCAACAGTGAGCCTCATTCTTTAAAAACTGTGGTTAAAGTTTTGGGGAGCTGTTAGGAAAGATTGCTCCGGGGACTGTTACATGGAAGAGAGCCCGCAGAAAGAGGTATCAAGTTAGGGTACAGTCGCTCCATCACAGCCCCCCCATAGAGCGTGAAGAGGGAGCAGGTAGCTTACAGCAGCAAGATGATTGAGAAGGAGTGCTCACACTGTGTAGAGCATTCCTTTAAATATAAATCCTTTAGTTCACCCTTTCCCGCCTCAGATCGGCTTATTCAGGTTCAGTTCTGTGATGGCGACAGCATAATCATTGCAGGTTTAACATTAAACAAGAGTAGATTAAATGAGAGTGAAAAGAAAAAAAAGAGAGAGGCAGGCCCGCCTTTCCTTTTGGTTCCTGAGGCGAACTGTGTTGAAATGAACAATGATCGTAGAATTCCAGTGGCTTTGATTTGGGTCTAAAATATCCCAGTTCCTCAGTTATTATTTTCACTTGATGTGTTGGTCTTTCGTTTGATGATTCCTTCAATAGAGTTGTCCCAGGCCAAGGTAGAAATTATGGTGTGAGGCTACGCACTTCACTGCTAAATGTGCCGTTATCGCAGGCAATCCTGCTGCACTGTGTAATTATGCACATTGAAAACCCCTGACATGCCGCTACACTAATTACTGAGAAGAGTACTCTGTGTGTATATATATATATATATGTACAAGTTACACACATGATCAGAGCACTCCAGACAATAATAGTCTCACATATTTAAAATTACTCAACTAAGATTAAAATGATGGGTGCTTGGTCACAAAATTGTTCATATGTTGCCAAGACTGCTAAAAGCATCTATGTATCCCATCTTTTAGCAGATCCTAAACAATGCAAACTCCATAACTGCCATCATGGGATAATCCTGTTAAGTGCGATATATATATATATATTCTCCTGGGGCTCCTTGCAATTCAAGGTTTAAGTAGAATCCTGTGGTGGAGCACCTATAGCAGGGACAGGTGCTTACCAGTGAGGGTGGTCAGCCCTCTTCATGTAACATACACGACTAGGCAAGGTAACCCTCTTGAGTAACCTTAAAAGTACCCCTAACTACTGATATGGGGGTGTAGAGGGGGTATTGGGGTAGCAGAGAGAAGCATGGTATAGGGGTAATTGTAACAGATCTCCGTACCCTGACTGAGTCATCTCTTAACGCCGCTCCCTTGCCGGACCCCCATTCTTCCACCATCCTTCTTTTGTGCCTTTCTCCAGCCCTTCGCTGAAGCTTCAGGACAGGTACACTGTGATAGTATTCCCCAGGAATGAGGCAACACTCAGATCTTGAGGTTAATACAGTCAGACAGGAACTCTGCCTTTTAATGAGCTAAATATATATAGTGCAAGGAGGGGCCGAGTGACCAATGCGAAATCCCTCCCTGGCATACGGCTGGGACTGCTCAGGAATCACTGGCTGGCGTCTTGCTGTCTGTGATAGAATTAGACCAGGGACAGATAATGGAATGAACTCTGGTCACCAAGAAGCATTGTGCAACATACCAACAAGAAACATCAATAGCAGATTGTGAGGTTAAACAGGGGATTCAGATTATACAGTATCTGAAAATGGGAAAGGACAAACAAACGAAGACAACTCCATCCTATACAGATGTACACATATTCTAGATAGGGGGAGTTGCAAAAGGCTACAACAACCCACACACACAGTAATCCTATTAGCAGATAGTAACGGATAAGCATAGACAATAACGATAAGAACAATAGCAGTATTCATACGAAGAACAGATGAGACAAACCCCCTGCACGTAGAATTGTAGGTACAGGGTGACATCAACATAGGAGAGGGCAGGGAAACAATATAGAACATCAGGCCTGCACCTCCAAAATGCAGCTCTAGGCCCATATACCCCACGGTCAAAGTGACTCTTGTCACAGTCATAATATATGCCCCTTCAAAATATCTGACATTTCTTAACCAATCACATACTGGATCGGTTCAATTTGGCAATTTCTGAATCCGAAATATTTGGATTTCAAAATCTGTGATCTGAAGCAAAGGGAATGTGGGAAATGGCACTCTAGTTTTTTCTTTTCACCTGGGGCGCACAATCCAAGGGCTCCTCCAGTTTCCAAAGTGTAGGAAATAGGCAGGAGGCCGAGTATCGGCATTAGAGCCCACCTTTTGCCTTGACTTTGGCAGATGAGCTTACACTTTAATGGCCATTTAAGAAAACCGTTTAGCGTACATAAAAGGGATTCAAAGCGCAGATGACATTTTTTGTTATGTTTTATGCGTGAAATGACCATGAATACTAACAGTGTTCGCTGCCACTCCTAAGTAAATCATCGCTGGGGCACCAGCTCTCGAAATCCCCTGATGCAGATACACAGGGCAGCTTCTCCTGCTGCATTTTAGATACTACTTTTGTGGAAAGCCGACTGTGACGGGTCTGGAATATTCCTATTGCATACTATCCGTCTTGCCTCATCGCTAGCGAAATAGCAGAGAAAATATAATGTTTCTATCATTCCCAATAACCAGGCACCACAGGTTTTGAGTATCATCCAAGCAGGTTCTGTATCGGTACAGAGATGCAGCTTCTCTTATACACACAACGATCAGATAAATATAATGGGATTAACAAGAATAATGGAAGGTGCTAGACAATTCGGCACTGGGGAAAAACCACAGCCTTTGCACATACATAAAGAAAGGGGTACATTAAAATGGGGAATTCAGGGGCTTCCCGGGAAGCCCAGAGTCTCAAGAACAAGTGGTCCAAAAATCACCCCGATAGCACCAAAGGGGGCCGATTGCCATCGTGCGCCAGTTTGGGGTCCCAAACTTGGGGTTCCCCAAGGGAGTTTCCCTTCAAGCTTCGAAGGGGTTGTAGCCAATAGTGTTCCGTAGATTGTCCCCAAAGAGCGCCCTGTTACCATGAAGGGGAACGGAGCAGCTAGGACCAGAAGTTTGTGCCTCCGGAGACTGGGGTCACTCTGGAAAGGGGGAATCCTGGGGAGCTCCAACGGGGAAAACAAGTCTGGTGCATGAGGGAAACAATGAGGTAATGTTGCAATCCAGGGGAAAACACACAGGGGGTAAAACGTTCCACAAGGGAAGAACATTTTTTAAATCTCTGGTGGTTTCCAGGTCCGTGACACTGATGTCTGTCAATGCTGCAATACTGGGAAACACCGGGGTTTGTGAATATCCCCTTAAGACAGAAGTAGGCTAGGCAACCTTGGACCTCCAGATTTTTTTGAAACTACATTTCCCACAAGCTCCAGCCAACCTGATGAGTGGTTGAGCATCATGGGAGATGTAGTTCCAAAACATTTAAGGCGCCGCAGCTTCTGAACCCTGCCGTAAGAGATCTTCACGCTTGGGTACACAACTTACGTAGGTTGGCACAGAACACGCCGCGTGAGTTATTATTTCTCTCAATAAACCCTCGCTGCTTTTCCTTCTTCGTGATAGCAATGGGCAGAAAACACCGTAAAACACTATAACTGGTGAGCAATGTTCAGTCCTTAACTGTAGTTAATTATCCCAGACTACATTGAATTAAGCCTTGAATCCCTGGTTACTCAATCACTAGAGTCCCTCAGCCGGGCTTCAAGGGCAGCGAATGTGTGTGTGGTCATTCCCAATGTCATGAAACTCTACACCATGCTGTGAGCTTATGTGGAGATTATATGGAGAGGCGATATATATGCTATGGATGATTTATATAAAACAATGGATATTACGTGGATAAACCATTGTTGATACTAATAATCATTTCCTCCAATGGCGGACACTGGAAAAATTCTGGTTATATAAGAGGCAACATTATTTAGTGAAATCTGCCATGTAACACACTGTACATACAGTATATATATATATACACACACACAAGGAGAAATGATCAGTGCCAGATCAGGCTTACTTCTGACTGGCTCCTGTTCCTATTTACAGAGGAGAAGGTGACCTTTACCCCCCTGTAACCGATCATTGTATTTTCCTGCTATCACTCCAGCATTACATTGTAAGCCAAGAGAGTTTGAAGCCGCTACTGGGCAGTGACAGATCAAAACAGTGAGATTCCTGTTTACATACAGAGAGTGTATGGAATGACAGACTTTGGTCAGTTATGAAACTTGTGAAAGTCAGTCTACAGCAGGCACAGAACAAGGCCATGCGACGCGGCTGGGCCTTGACTCGCTGGCCTCGACTACGTCAGTGATTGCCGTGCCCAGGACGTAGGCTGCAGCAGAGATTCCCCTTGGCCTTTCCATGGGCCCTACAAAGTATAAAGATGAAAAAACATAGAAAACACAAATGAAAAAACCAGTTACAGCAAAAGCGACAAATTTGTATCTCCATACTATATATTCAGTGGTGTCTGTATAAGTTACTGTATATCGTAAGAACACATCACCATTACATCAACATTCTGAATTTAATTGTTCACAACTAGGGATGAGCCGAACACCCCCGTGTTCGGTTCGCATTCGAACTCGAACAATTTCGAAAGTTCGAGTTCGAACGCGAACACGAACCGAACTCAATGCAGGTCAATGGGACTCAAAAGTTCGGTTTTTAGAGTGCCCTGCAAGAGGGCATATATGCAAGATATTTGCCATAAAAGGTGTATGGGGGTCCGGGTAGTGCCCTGGGGGACAGGAAACAAGGACAAAAAGTTTAAAAAAAAGTTTTTAAAGGAACAGTGAGTTTTCCATGAAATAAGGGTTGAGAATAAAAACGAAAAATTCCTTCAAATATCGTGCCTAGGAGGTCCCCATAACCTGCCCGTGAAGTGGCAGATTTCTAGGATGTATAGAAACATTTTAAAAACAAAAAAAAATACGTTTCAAATGACGGTAAATGGTTTTCCTTTAATCTATTCATAAACAACTGCTTGGGGCAGCAATCTGACATTTTAGGAGACGCAGAACAAGTTTAGTGATTTTTTGGCTAAATTATGGTGAAATTTATGCAGGCTTTGGATGAAAGTAACAATAGGTGCTTTAAAATTGGGCCTTTAGTGTCGGCAACAGTGCCGTCACACCGTAACCCCTCTGTGGTATTGTGGAAGAGTGCAGGGTTGGACCCTGCGGTCAAATATTAAAATGATATGAATCTGGTATAGGCGTCAGTGGCAGTGCACCCAAATATTGTGCCTTTTGTGGCAGCAAGTGCCTTCACACCGTATCCCTTTTGTGGTATTGTGGAAGAGTGCAGGGTTGGACCCTGCAGTCCAATATTAAAATGATAGGACCCCCACAATAGCTGCTGGCATTGAGAACACACAGATTACCACAATTCCCAGATATTTTGTAGAAATGACTGACCCCCTAAATAGTTGCTAGCAGTGAGAACACACACTAACACAACAATCTCCTCTCAAAAAACACGTGCTGAAGGCTGTGTGAAGCCTTATATAGTGTGCTGCGGGACGTAGCTCTGTGAGCCCATGATTGGGCAAAATTTGCCCAATCAGGACTCTGAGCCGTGATTGGCATAGTCTTGCACCTGTCTTGCACCTAAACTGTGGTCAGGTGCAGGCTGTCGCCAATTACAAGCTTCAGGCCCGTGGAAAAGTGCATTGTGGTGCATTGTGGGCGAACATGCGGCGAACACGCAGAAATGTTCGTAGTTTTGCGAACAGGCGATGTTCGAATCGAACTCCAAAGCGATCGAACAGCTCATCCCTATTCACAACGCGCCCACAAACACAACTATTTGAGATTAGACTTGTGCTATTGGAATTGAACCAATATTGGTGAATCAGAATCATTTCTCAAATAAATTTTCTGAGATGTTCGGAAACTAATACAATCAGATTGATTCGGGTGACTGAAAACAACTGCACTTATTGTGCAATGCAAATTCCCTACCTCCAACTTTAAAACTAGCAGAACTCATATCCATAAACCTATCCCTAATATTAAAACAAGCAGAAATAGTAATCCTAATCCTAACAGAAACATCACTCCTAAATCAAGCAGAAAGAGTAATCCCAAACCTAACAGTAACACCAATCGTAAAATAAACAGAAAAAGTAATCCTAATTCTAACAGAAACATCACTCCTAAATCAAGCAGAAAAAGTAATCCCAATCCTAACAGTAACACAATCGTAAAACAAGCAGAGATAGTAATCCTAATCCTAACAGAAACATCACTCCTAAATCAAGCAGAAAAAGTAATTCTAATAGTAACACCAATCGTAAATCAAGCAGAAATGGTAATCCTAATCCTAACAGTACCAATCGTAAATCAAGCAGAAATAGTAATCCTAATCCTAACAGTAACACCAATCGTAAAACAAGCAGAAAAAGTAATCCTAACACCAATCGTAAAAGTAGTAGAAATAGTAATCCTAATCCTAAAAGTAACTTTAAAACAAACAGAAATAATAAACCTAATGTAATCCTCATCCTAAAACAAGCAGAAATGGTAACCTATGTATATTTTGTCGTATTTCCAGCCAGGTCATTTTTGCAGCTGTCCCGTACCTTGCTTTTGTTTTCAATCCCAAAGTGGAACTTTTTTGGGGAGGGTAGAAAAGAAAACCCACCAGTTTGTCTCATGACTGAGGAGCAGCATGAGCGTATGTGGTTGCTTAGAAAGCAGCTTTTGGCTTCATCAGGTAGGACTCCCCTCACTAGAGGTGCTGTGATGTGGCAGGTGAGCTTACACTTCAATGGCCGTTCAAGTAAACCAAAGCCTCTAATTGTGTTTTGTTTCACTTGGTGTTATAAGGGTAAGCGCAGAAGACATCTTTTTTTCTTGTTATCTTGTTATGTTTTATACATGTTACTGGGCTGGATACGTCTGGTAGTTGCAGCCGCCCCGGTAGGGCTCAGGCACGACACGTTTTCCTGTATCTACGTCCTATAGACTCCATGGAGAGGATGCTCGCGGCGGCGCTTAGTGCCGCCTCGAGCATTCCGAGGCTTAGCGCCATGTTACGGTGCAGGCTGCTGGATTAGCGCCTGCACCGTAATATCACACTAAAACGGAGACGCTAAGGAGAACCCTGCAGGCCCATGTTTTTCACCTTAGCGTCCACTTTTTAGTGTGATGATCATAATATGGCCCATGGTGTGTTGGTCCAGTCCAATATTTATGTTTTTGATATGTGTCTATTGTTTTAATATATTTCAAATAAAGATTCTATATCAATATATTCACTACCTAGGTTGGGACACTACCTATTACTAGAGCAGTATTCCAGTACTGTATATTTGTTTTTACCCTAAAAGTAACCCTAACACAAACAGAAGTAGTAAAACTAACAGTAACCCTCATTTTAAAACAAACAGAAACATCTTAACAATAATCCTAACCTTAATATTAACTCTAATCATAAAACAAGCAGAAACAGTAACCCTAAATGTAACCCTAACCCTATAGGTATCCCTAACCCCCAAAAAAAGCAGAGACAGTAACCTAATCCTAAAAGTATCCCTAACCCTAAAACAAGTAGATACATTAACCCTTATCCTAAAAGTAACCTAACTCTAAAACAAGCAGAAACAGTGTCCCTAACCTTAAAAGTAACTCTAACAAGTGGTGTGCACGGCTGGAAAATTCTTTCATTTTAAATTAACTTCGTTTTTGTTACTTCGTTACGTATTTCGTTTCGTATACCGGATCGATTCGATAGTTGATATCGATTTGAATTTTGGATCACTAGATAAAGCCCCAATATATCAAATCCTGCTATTAAAAGGCAAGGTAGGGTTAAATGTTGAGCTGTCCATTGGTCTGTGGTGCTGACAATAGATTCAGCACCACAGGTCAATTTACAGGGACGGGGTGCTTTGTGTAACAGTTTAACGATTCTGATTTGTTTCATAATGTCGTTTGCTTTAGTATTGACTTGTATGTAATGTAAATTGGGATTGATTCGTTATTTGATATTGATTCAAAATTAGGGTCACTAAATAAAACCCCAATTAATCAAATCCTGCTATTAAAAGGCAAGCTAGGGTTGTGACAGATTAGATCTGTATATCTATCGTGATATGTATATATGTATCTACCTGTGTCTACCTATCTGTATATCTATCGCGATATGTATATATATATATACAGTTGTGTTCAAAATTATTCAACCCCGAATGCTGTAAAAGGTTTTAGGGAATTTAGTGTACATTTGTAATTGTATTCCGAATGAAATCCTACAAGGACTTTTTAAAGAACCATATGCAACTAAAATGACATCAATTGGTTTTGTAATACAGTAGTAAATGTTTCTTTTGTGAATTCTTCATTGACACAATTATTCAACCCCTTAAAGACTACCACTCTGAAGAACAGAGGTTCATTCAAGTGTTTTCAATCAGGTATTGAAAAACCTGTGGATGTCACGGAGCAGAAATAAAGCATAATAAGCACCAATTAGGCAGCTTTAAAATGACTGTGATACTCAGCTCCTTCTAGACATTTACTGGTGTGGTTACAAACATGGTGAAGTCAAGAGAATGGTCCAGGAAGACAAGAGAAGAGGTGATTACTCTTCACAGGAAGGGCAATGGCTATAAGAAGATTGCAAAGATGTTAAACATACCAAGAGAGACCATAGGAAGCATCATTCGCAAATTCAAGGCAAAGGGCACTGTTGAAACGCTACCTGGTCGTGGCAGAAAGAAGATGCTGACTTCGACTGCTGTGCGCTACCTGAAGCGTAGAGTGGAGAAAAGTCCCCGTGTGACTGCTGAGGAACTGAGAAAAGATTTGTCAGATGTGGGTACTGAAGTTTCAGCTCAGACAATACGGCGCACACTGCGTAATGAAGGCCTCCATGCCAGAACTCCCAGGCGCACCCCCTTGCTGTCTCCAAAGAATAAGAAGAGTCGACTGCAGTATGCCAAAAGTCATGTGGACAAACCACAGAAGTTTTGGGATAGTGTTCTGTGGACTGATGAAACAAAATTAGAACTGTTTGGGCCCATGGATCAACGTTATTTGGAGGAGGAAGAACAAGGCCTATGAAGAAAAGAACACCTTGCCTACTGTGAAGCATGGCGGGGGTCAATCATGCTTTGGGGCTGTTTTGCTTCTGCAGGTACAGGGAAGCTTCAGCGTGTGCAAGGTACCATGGATTCTCTTCAGTACCAGGAGATATTGGATGGCAATGTGATACAGTCCGTCACAAACCTGAGGCTTGGGAGACGTTGGACCTTTCAACAGGACAATGATCCCAAGCATACCTCCAAGTCCACTAGAGCATGGTTGCAGATTAAAGGCTGGAACATTTTGGAGTGGCCATCGCAGTCACCTGACTTAAATCCGATTGAGAACCTCTGGTGGGACTTAAAGAAAGCAGTTGCAGTGCGCAAGCCTAAGAATGTGACTGAACTGGAGGCTTTTGCCCATGACGAATGGGCAAAGATACCCGTAGATCGCTGCAAGACACTTGTGTCAAGCTATGCTTCACGTTTAAAAGCTAAGTACTAAGATTGAATGTCACTTGGGGGTTGAATAAAACTGATAATGATGTGAGCACAGAAAAGACATTTGTGGTTATTTCATTATAAATGTTATGTTATATTTGTCTGACCTACACGTGCCTCTTTGATTTAATTGTAAGCAAGATGACTGAATGATCAAAATCAATGTCAAACTGGCCAAAACACTCAATTTCAGTGGGGGTTGAATAATTTTGAACACAACTGTATATCTCTATATATAGACATATTTGTATCTATGGCTATCTATAGATACCAGGCCATTTTGCGCAGCTGGCCTAAATGATCAATGCCTGAGTTGCTAGCCTGCTGGAGGAAGCAATTAACAGGCTAGTGACCGTTTTCTCAGTGAAGTCATCGAAGGTGTGAATTAAAGAAATCACCCTTTTGGTTCTGCCCAGCAGGCAGGAGGGGCAATTGCTCATGGCAGGGAGAAGACGCAGCCGGAGCGGCACCCCAAGCGCATATCAAAGAAGTAATCACATCCTTTGATCACTAGAGGGGGTCTTTGGGGAGGATTGATATCTTTGGGCAATTAAACTTAATGAAGAAGCGCACGGAGCGTGCCCAGAACGGGGCAGGCTGGGACCTGTAGTGCAGGGGGCTGCACCATTTATGTTTGTTTTTTTGAATGACCAGGAAGCCCTATATATTCTGGAGCACGCCATGTGGTTCTTGCTGATCACAGGGGGGTTCATTCAACGTGATGATCTGTCCATGCTTCAAATTTCCAGTCCCCCAGTAGTCACAATTATCTGCTTAGCTTATTGGGGTGTAAGTAAGGCTCTGTGTTTTAATCTTTTTCTTTTATCTGCTGTGTAAGGTGTAATTAATTGATTTATCATACCCATTTTTCTGTAACCAAAAATGCACTGTGATATATAATTTTTTATATCATAAATAAATAACCATAGTTAAGTTCTGCTTCTGGCTGATTCGATCCACGCTAACTGAAGAGACTGGATTATTGCTAGTTGACTTAAGCTCGAGTATCTACTAAACTGTGAGTTGCGGTCGCTGGGGCGGTTGGGTAAGCGCACGGGGGATTGTTGTCCGCATAGTCATTATGTGGGTCTAGGATAGACAGGGAGTTGCTTAACCCTGCGTCTCACGCCGGCAGCGCACGTAGTGTTCATGAGAACTGGTGGCAGCGTAACAAATAGAGTAAGAAAGTGGCTTGTGGGAACCGGTGTCTCTACCCCGGGTCGAGAGAAGACGGGTACGGCATTGCAATAATGGGACCACTTCATCATGCTCTACGTGCTTGTCGCGAGCGGAGGTGCTGTTGGGCACGGTTAGGTAAGCGTGTGGGGGATTGTTGTCCGCATAGTCATTATCTGGGTCTAGGATAGACAGATAGTGATTTGCTTAACTCTGCATCTTTCGCTGCGGCGCGCGTAGGTGTCGTGTCAAGGGTATGTTGAACTGTCCATTGGCCTGTGGTGCTGACAGCGGATTCAACACCACAGGCCAATGGACAGGTACAGGGGTGCGTTTTGAAACAGTCAAATTAATCTGATTTGTTTCAGAAAGGAGGTTGCTTTAGTGCTTGTATGTATTGTAAGTTAAGATCGATTCGATAGTTGATATCGATTCGAATTTCGGATCACTAAATAAAACCCCAATTAATCAAATTTTGCTCAGGAATCATTTAATCAATGGCTCTCTTATGAAAAAGTATAACAAATTAAATTTGTTATGTACCGTTTCGTTTCAATTCGGATCAAATCAATTTGTTATTTTGGAAGTACAAATTCCGAAGTACGAATTTAGAAATTTCGTAACGAATTGCGATTGGTTACGAAACAAATGCACACCTCTAACTCTAACCCTAATAGTCACCCTAAAAGAAACACCTGTATCAGAATATGAATTTCCTGAATATTCCAAACCAAATAGGAAATTTCATTATCTGAAATTTTTAGATTCAGAAGTTTCCAGTCCCTAACCGAAATTCTGTGATATGCACGTGTTTTGTGTCTAGGTTTGGGATGAAGGCATAGTGGCTAGGTAAGATACATATGAAGGGATTGTTTACAGGTATATTTTACGTTAGCTATGGTAAAAAGGTGCCGTTTGAGTACTTTGCTCTAGGAGGCTTCATTTTGGAGGGGGTTTAATATTAAGGTTAGACTCGGGCATGGGTCAAGTCGCAAAAAAAAAAAAAAAAATAGAAAACAAGAAGCAGGAGATGCAAATAAACTGGCAAGAACACAAAAGTGACTGAAACTATTTCCAAATGTCCTCAAGTACGAGTGACGACATTTTTGTTTTCTCCCAAAATTCTCAGGAATTGATTTTCCGGCTCCATTTTAATTCAATGTCACCGCAGCGAGGCTTACGCAATGGAAACTGTCGCCGACCTTGTGTGAGAAGTGCAAGACGTTGAGCAACCACCCTTTATTATCTGAGGCTCAAAAACTAGATATTGCTTTGTTTCTATCTGTGTGGCGGGGCCGTTGTTTGTCCGCGAGTTGTTGGTTGCTTGTTGGGACGAAACCATCGCTGAGCAGAAAACCTCAACTCAAACAAAACAACAAAAAGAAAGACAATAAAAGAATGTTCAGCTTTCGTTCCCGAATTCCAAAATAATATTAAGAGCCCAACCAATGTAAATTGGTGCACGGTTCTGTCCGTGCAATTTGGTGGCAGTTTGTCTATTCAGAGAGCCGTCAGTTTGTGAAATACTGGCGAATTGACAGTGAAATACGGCGCAGTTCGCTGCATATCACCACAATTCGGCGGTCTACAGCGGCAGTGATATTGTCCCATAGAGAAGTAATGGTTAATCTATTCGGAGAACGAACTGCACCAAAATGTTAATGAAATGCCCCGATTTTCGGTGAATCAGTTCGAGAGGTTTAAGGCTAGGGTCAGACGAATGCACTTTTCGCGTCGTCTGTGAAAAAGTGCGTTCGAACGAATGGACGTATTTTTTCACGGAATACGCGATAGCGGTCATACGATGTGCATTTTCGTCCGTGATTTCGTACGGATCATCAATAAAACCTTTTTTGCGTCTGGACGTTATGTTGGCCGGACATTAGCAGCGTCTGACGTCTCCAAATCACGCACACACGCCGCTAGCGGACGCAGCGCACTCTGTACGGCAGTACTAGCGGTATCACGTTCGCGAAAAAATTCGTTTGTTTGCCGCTTGCGTTGCGCGGCTGCACTCTTGTGCGGCCATACTTCGTAAATTGCCCGTCATTTGCTGCTACTACGGCCGTGATAAAGTGCGGCTGAACACCCTAGCCTAAGCAGGCGAATCCCATAGGATTCAATTTAAAGAATACTATCCTTTTTATTTATTTTTTAAAGGACCTTTTTCATTATTTAAACACATTGTGCTGCATTTTTATTGGTTTTAACACCTTTACAAATAGAGCAGAGTTCCATTTTTTTTTCTTTTCTGCATTTCGGCGGCCTGATTGGCTGCTCCACGTTTGGTGACCCTGCGGTGAATAGTGAATTCACCGCAGTGTCAGCGCACTGGAATCGCCAAAGCGCACCTATGTGCGCCAAACAAGAAAGCTAAGTGTTGTTTTAAGGGCTACCAGTGGCCTGGTTCTCATTTTTGGTGAGCAATCAAGAGCTCGAGGTCATGGTTATTGTTTTTCCTGCACATAGATCATAGTATGCATTTTGTTTTAATGCAGGCGGCTCAGATAAAGCATTTTTCGTTGTGATCAGGAAGAGATAAAGCATTTAGAAGCATTGTGTTAAAAAGGTATAAAATGTTAACGCGAACAGACACCACCTCCTACACCATTATCTGGTGACTTGTGACGGCTTCCGGCTGTTCCTTCATACACTGACCTCAGACAGGTGTGTTAGTCTTTCTAATCTCAGTCTCTGCCCTTTTTCCACCTTCGCATTAAAGTTTCTGTGACTTTCTGGCTTTGCGGGAGGCGCTGCTCCGCACCTCTTCTCCTGTACACCCTCTTAATACTAAACCTAGCTCACACCCCGAAAATACAGAGGAGCCCCTAAAAAGACACCCACACCCCCTGAATATACAGAGGAGCCCCTAAAAAGGCTGGGGTCAGACAAACGCAGTGCGAACGTGCGTTTAGCCGCACTTTATGACGGCCGTGGTAGCAGCAAATGACGTCCAACACAGGCCCACACACGAAGTACGGCGGCACGAAAGTTCGGCCGCGCAACGCAAGCGGCAAACGATCGCATTTTTGCAAACCGCTAGTACTGACGTACAGAGTGCGCTGCGTCCGCATAGCGGCGTGTGTGCGTGATTAGGTGACGTCAGACGCTGCTAATGTCCGGCCAACATAACGTCCAGACACCCAAAGTTTCCTGGTTTGGATCCGTATGAAATCACAGCCGAAATTGCGCATCGTATGACCGCTATCGCGTCTTCCGTGAAAAAGTACGTCCATGCGTTCGGACGCACTTTTTTACGGACGATGGGAAAAATGCGTTTGTCTGACCCTAGCCTCAGGCGGACGTTTGTAGAGATATATTGGGCTTGGAGAGATTTATTCCCCAAATAGGCCCCTATTACAATCTCACCGCAAAATGTATTATCGCGCGAAAATTAACGCGGTATTACGATCCGAGCGCATTTTTTTCAGCCTTCACGTTCTGTCGTGCGCAAATCCGACGCGCAAAGCCGGGCGCAAATGAACGTTGCATGCAGGAATCGGTGGGCAGACTGTTTTTTCACGGGATTCAGCCAATCAGAATTAAGAACCACCATTTGCTAGGTTTCGGTTGTTGCGCCTGTTAAAGTCAATCTGCGTATCTGTGCTGCAACAAAAAAATATTTTGACAAATTATTAAATTTTATTGTTTGGGTATGTGTAGAATGTGTAACTATACTGTGCTGTATTTTTTTTTTCGTGCTGGTGTATTTGGTTTCGGCCAGAACGTTCAGATTTGCCGTTACCGCCAGCTTTTCAAAGATGTTAAAATTATGCGCGCAAACGTTGTTCGTAGGAAGTTGCGCATCGATTGTAATACCAGCCGCTTAACGCATTTGCGCTCATAATGTTAAGTTTAGGATGCGCGCACACACTTGTGGTGGGTTCGCGCAGGGTCACTCGCGTTGTACGTTAACGCGCATCATTTGCGCGAACGTCGGAATACGATGTTCTGCGCAAATGGTTTTGCAGTCGCACAAATGCGCATTTGCGCACACGCAAATGCGCCGGGCGAATAATGTAATAGGGGCCATAGTGTCTGTGCTGCACAGGGGCTCTCAGAAAGTATGAAGTGACATTTAGATCAAACGCCGATACGACACTTGCAATAATAAGAGACTATCGGCAGGACTTGTATAAACCTTAAGGCTAGGGTCAGTCGAACGCAGTGCGAACGCGCGTGCAGCCGCACTTTATCACGGCCGTAGTAGCAGCAAATGACGGCCAATGACGGGCAATATACGAAGTACGACCGCACGAAAGTTCGGCCGCGCAACGCAAGCGGCAAACAAACGCATTTTTTAGAGAATGTCAAACCGCTAGTACGGACGTACAGAGTGCGCTGCGTCCGCTAGCGGCGTGTGTGCGTGATTAGGGGATGTCAGATGCTGCTAATGTCCGGCCAACATAACGTCCAGACGCAAAAAGTGTTTTATTGATGATCCGTACAAAATCACAGTCGAAAATGCGCATCATATGACCGCTATCGTGTATTCCGTGAAAAAATACGTCCAATCGTTCGAACGTACTTTTTCACGGACGAGCCTTAGGCCTTAGCCTTAGGCCACATGAAACAGTCCCGCCGTATGAGTGTGCGAGTGAGGTGTCGAGTGACTTTCTATTTACACGCGCATTGTCTACACGGCCTCTTTTGATGTAAGTGCGTGTTTTTATCCGATGATCGTCTCTTTAAAAGATAACAATATTGGAGGAGAAAGGCGCAGTATTCTCGGCTGTGTTTATTCCCACCGCAGTGACTGTATCTGCCCAATGCAAACATGGAGACGGCACGGTGTTGCCAGGAGGTTATAAACACACACACCATTGTGTCACAGATCACACCACACTCAGGCTCGGCCTCTTTCCTGTATGAATCACACAAAGGATGTAGATATGTACAGTGTGATCCAACGCTCAAGGGAAGGGGGTTAACACAACACTTATATCATGGGTTGGAAACCTTGGCCCTCCAGTGGTTTTGGAACGACATTTCCCACAATGATCTGTCAAATAATGGAGCTAAGCATCATGGGAGATGTAGTTCCAAAGCATCTGGACCCCCAACTTCACACCATGACACCAAACAAGAAGCCAAAACCCAAAATGCGGCTGAAATAACCGAATCGAGTAAACAAACTTCTCGTTTTTGATTTTTTTTTAAAAAATATTATAAATTTAGTTGTTTTCGAATCACCACATTTCACTGTTTAGTTAGGAAGCCCCTAAGGGTCAGAAGGAGAGGATTTCTTCCTGGAGGCATCCTGTGCTTTTAATCATTAGCGCGGATTCTACAGGAAAAATTATTTTGTTGATTAGATCTAAAAAAAAAAATAATAATTCTAGTTCCGAAGGGTTAATTACTATAAGTTAACTGGGTATAAACAAGGTTTGGGTTATTTGTTTCTTTTTCCCCCCAGTTTATAGAATACACTGTTTAGTCGACAGGTTCTGCTGATTTTAGGCACAGCGGTAGAACAATAAAAACCAGAAAGGTGACAAAGGGAAAATGTGACCAGCCGTTTTTTTTCCAGAATTTTCTGATTTTGTTATGATATCCAGAAAACCGTCGTCTCTTTGGCCTGGATCTTGTGGTTGGATCTAAAAGGATTTAATATATCCAGAATAGGGATGAGCCGAACACCCCCGAGTTCGGTTCAAGTTCGAACTCGAACTCGAACTCAATACAAGTCAAGTCAAGGGGGCTGAAATTCGATTTTTAGAGTGCCCTCCAAGAGGGCATATATGCTAGATATTTGCTATAAAAGGTGTATGGGGGTCCGGGTAGTGCCCTGGTGAAGGAGGAAAACATTGAAAATATATCTATAATGTGTAATATTAAAATCCCACTATATAAATCATAGTAAGATTAAAATTTGCACTTTATTTGATGTTCACTTTATAGTTCAATTTTAGGTACACAATATTTATCGTTCCACGATTTTAATATTACACTTTATAGATAGTCCCTCAATGTTTAAGAGACCATACAATGTGCTCCATAATGGAAGCTAAGGATTAGCGGTTCATAATAATTAATTTTAATTATATATTAACTAATCTACACGAGTCATTTAATATTAGATGTTATACTATATATGTCTACACTATATTTATACGGTCATCACAACAACACATAAAATTTACACATAAAATCTGCAATTTTGCACATATCTAATTAGTTCATTTAATATATACAATAATTAATATAAAAGTAATGTTTGCACTTTAATAGAATTAACCTTATAGTTCATCTTTAAGATTAATTTATTCACTACTATATACATTTTAGTAAGAATTTTATTAATCTTATATAAGGAATTTTGCACTTTATTTAATTGATGTCCACTTTAGAGTTCAAATTGAGGTACACAATTTTTAGTTCACGATTTTAATATTATAGATAGTTCCTCAATGTAGAGGTTATTCATTATTGATGTTAGTACTTTAAATTATAATTCATGCTACTATTTATCAACCCGATGTAATTGACACAGCACCAGCACTTTATATATGTCACTATATAGTTAATATCACCAAAAATATTGCGTTGATCCTAAGAGGGATAAATCACTCAAGGTTACATATAAGAGGTGATTTGACTCTCAAATTGTATCACTGTAACCTTTGTTAAATTGAGTTTATTGTATTATGTGTTCACTATATATACATTTACGATGTTTTTTACTAGTGTCCAGCGATTATGAGGTTTAATATAAAACTGTCCGCCATGTTTTTGGTGGGACAGTGTACTTCTGGACCCCTGTGACGATTGGGTGATAGGATGACCAATCGGCTGTATACATGTATTTTATTAAGTATATGCGCGATCGAAATTATTTGCGATCGTATGTCTTGATTGAGTTGGATAACTGAGTCCTTTTATAACTGGAATGTACACTTGGGTCCACTGTGAACCTAGCTATCTATGTCCAGGGTTGATTTTGTCCCGAGTTATGGCACTCTGCCGTCCGCCATGTTTTTGGTGGGACGGCGTGTAAGATCAGGTGCTGGATGAGAGGCGGCCTGTGGCTGAGCGTTATACCACCGGGAACATGGCGGCCAATATGATGGTAGAGCGCATAATCACATGGTCTATGCGCTTAAAGATAATTCGGACCTCAATTATGAGATGGCCCGGTGCGGCTATACGCATGCGTCTCACTATGCGCATGCGTGATTGCATTCTTTGGGACTCACAAATGCTTTGGTGTTTTTGTGTGATTAGGTATTGCCTAAAGGTGTGGACATGCGGTTCACGCTGGAGGACAGTGCTAAAGGAGATACATCCACCATATTATAAACCACAAGTGTTTTCAATTGTTTTTAATTTATTTTAATACGTTTTAATTGGCCTTAATTAAACTCAGGTGTTTAATTTAAGTTAAAGATGTAATGGATCATTTAGACAGTTTATAAGGAAGCAGCAGACACAAGACATGTTGATACCAGCTGAAGAAGCTCTAAGGAGCGAAACGCGTTCTGGTAAATATAATTTTATGTAATAAATAAATTTATTTTATTTTTAAACTTGCTGCTTCCTGGAACGTGATTTTAAAGAAGGTTTTGGAATGACCTTGATATTCCTATGTGCCATCTTGGAGCCAATGCGGCTCATTAATATGTGAGTGTAACCACTTTTAATACCTACTCCATTATCCCATAACAATATTGCACCAAAAGTGCGTTGGTATTTTTCAGATCCACTGCAGGGGAAGTGTTTGGAGGAAAAATTTCTAATGCGGGTATATGGGCACCTGAACATCCTTTTGAAGACCCAAATACGCCATTCACCCTAGAGCCGAGGCTAGGCTCAACTCCATGTGAGTAGGACCATGACTGGTTAACCTCTCTCTTATGGTGGAATGACATATTGCACTAGTATATTCTTTCTCTTCTGCAGAAATTATATTGGAGAAGTGGTCCTTTTGGAACGATCTAGAAGACAGCCTATTTGAAAAGATCTTTTGGACATGTATGGTGACTGATTGTACATCCAGTTCTACTGGCGCTCCGTTGACTTTTTGTAATAATTAAAAGCACATGTTATTTCCAAACACTAATTAACACCTGTTGTTTACGCCGTTTGAGAGCCCAGGTCATTTAGAGGTGAGAATCTTTGCACGTAGACATTATTTTTTAATTCAATATCTAATAAACCGTTGCTTATAATATTCTGCAGTAAAGAGTTTCTTTATTTCTAGATTTTTTTAGTATTTTTTTTAAGCATTTTTTATACTTTTTTCACTTTTTTTTTTTTCGAACTCGAAACGAACACGCCAAAAAGTTCGAAGTTCGCAAACTTTCGAACTGCCGATGTTCGAGTCTAACTCCGAACTGATCGAACCGAACAGCTCATCCCTAATCCAGAACCTCCACGGCCTAGATACTGGTGCTTTAAAATATCCAGAATGTCCTTGGTGCTCAAGCCTAGATCTAAAAGGACTTTCAACTATCCAGAATCTTCTTGGCCCCAGGGCCTGGATCTAAAAGGGTTTTAAAATATCCAGAACCTGCTGGGCATTGAGGCTTTTAAATATCCAAAAGTCCCTCAACTCTTGGTCCTGGATCTCAGGTCGTTAAGATATCCAGAACCTCCTTGGCTGCCCGACCTGAATCTCGGATCTTTAAAATATCCAGAACCTAGTTAGTTGGCTGACCTAGATCTTGGGGCTTAAACTATTCAGGACTCTTTGGGCTCCTCTAGATGGACCTCAGGGCTTTACTATATCCAAAACATCCTTTGCTCCCAGTCCCAGGCATAGATCTTGGATCTCAGCCTCTTAAAATATCCAGAAACCCATTGTCTCCTCTGCTTAGATCTCAGGACTTAAAAATATCCAGAAACCCTTTGGCTCCTGGGGCTTTAAAATATCCAGAACCCCTTAACTCACGGATCTCTTCTATATAAAAGGCATCTGGTCTGACATTGAGCTGTCACTCGCTTATTCCTGTTCCCTAAACGTAACCGGCAGCCGGGGCCCGAGACCGGCAAATGCTAACTTCTATCCAGTTTCCTCCAGAACTTCCCTTAATGCTCTTCATGCCTTATGCTCCAGGTTTACGCAAAGTGCAGCCCATATATACATAGGATTCAAGAAAATTAAGAGACTTAACACTGAAAGTATGTTTAAGGAATTCAAATGTAAATACGGCTCGCTCTCCGTAGCCAGGGATCTTATTTAGATCACAAGTTTGTCATCCATGTTCTTTCTTACCTTTTGCTTCTCACGGGAACGGCTCCTTCAATTCCTCCCGTATCTGCTGGTGAAATATTGATTTGGCTTTTTGGTGCATTGTATTGTCTTTATTCATTGTATCTTCTGTACAGAGTTATATTAATACAATGAGCAACAGTCATTTGTGCTGGATCAGTGGCATCACAAGGGGGGGGTGCGGCCCGCACCGGGTGACACCACCCCCTAGAGTGACAAAAAAAAAAATATATATATATATATTTATTTTTTTACACAAAAATATTTTTCCAGGAAGGATACATTGAGAATTCTCTCATTTTCAAGCATGTCCTGGGTAGGCAAGGCCTAGGCTGGCACTTTCCAGGGGGCGGCAAAAAAAACACCACTAAAGGGGATATTCACAGAGCACCGAAATGACGCAGACATTTCAGTGTTCTGGTGTTCCCCGCACTTTGGGGGGTACCTGAAGTGCTGGAAATCAGCCACCGAATAAAGCCGCAAACCCGTCGCCCGCTGTTTTTTAAAAAAAACTACTGAACGAAAATGTCTGGAATTAACATATAAGTTCCTATGAATGATAATAAAAAGGTCTGTTACAGAAAAAAAAACAAAGCGCTATTAGAAAACAAAATTGAATTTTTTTTGGAAAAATGCCTTGAGGATACTAAAAAAATAAAATCAATAAATAGATTTTTTTACTATGGATTAAAGGAATAAACGGTTTATTAGTTATTGGATAAAAACAGGAATATTTTTAACATTGAAACCTATGGTGTTCGCCTGAATAAACCTGCCGAATGAAAACACCGGACATCAGGACATTTCTTTGCTGTTCGGTGTCTCTGAACAGATTAACCATTACTTCTCTATGGGGATTTCACTGCCTTCGAACAGGCAACGTACTTGCTGGCAGTTCGCCAAAATTTGTGTATGAGCATATCATAGAGCTCCACAGCAATAAACCTCACAGTAATGTGCGCCGTGTATTATGAGCATTCAGTGTTATATGGGAGCACTGATTTATGAGTAAAAGTAGTTAAAAAAACCCTAGTGACGCCACCGTGCTGGATCCAGCGGAGGGATCAGTACATCAACATGATATTCTACACACCGTGACCACTTTAGCTTTTTAAAGTGGCCAGTGTCTGTGGAGTATCCCACCTCCCTCTTTTAAAATGCGGGGTGAAGTGAAGAAATTCCTCCTCCCACCCCCACAGGACCAGCAGCCAGCAGGTTTGAACTTCCTGGCTCTCGGTCACTAGTTCTGTCACTCGAGACGTTAGCACGCTCAAGCGTGCTGACGTCTCCTCTCGGAGACAGCCGGCGGTTCTCAAGGAGAACGTTGACGGATCAGATCTGCATGTGCGCTGTGCCGATCTATTGCTTTGCGCAAGCGCTTCGGGACTTTCTTACTCCAAGAGCGTAGGCTAGCGATTTGCCTACAAGGCACAAATTGCGCTGAAAAGCTCAGAGACTTCCGGGGGGAAAAAGGGAACGTTATTATTTAATAGAGTATTCCTTTAACCCCCTTCACTACCATGTGATTTTCCCAAAAAACAGTGTTTTGAAAAATCTTTTTTAATAAATTGTGCAGTAATACCTATTTGGCCAGTAGATGGCGTCATCTAATGCCAAATTGAGTTAGAGGTTTTACTAGAAGATCTATTTTCTTCTTTTTTTCCCGCATCGGCTGCTGATATGTCTGAACGCCTGATATTTCACAGCTTTCAGCGGCTGATTTTACAGTTTTAGCTCTTTGGGCATTATGCCCACAGGGTTAAAACTTTGGGGGCACCTTCAGCAGCCCAAAAGCTAGCGAAATTCCTTCATTTACAGCAAACAAATTTTACTTTCTTTGGGGCTGCAGACCAGCACATTGAGATATTTCGATATCGGGGCACCAGGTGGTGCCTTTGAAACACGAGATATCTCGATATTGGTAGTGAAGGGGTTAAGGTTTCTCTAACAGGTGTCAGGGAAACGCATTTCAGCCTTTCCGCAGAGATACCTCCACATTCAAGCTGCAGTAGATGCGCTTTTGTTTCCTTCATGTCAGCGCGCGTGTCACGGCGTCGTAACACGGGTGTTACCATAGAAGACTGCGGAGAATTGCTTTGGCGCCCGAGGCCGTGTGAGATTGTTCTGTGGATTTAAATCAACAACTCCGTACAACCAGGAAAGTTCCGAAGCCGAACAACTTTTTCCATGACAAGTACATTCTTGCGTCTCTCCTCACTGTAGCATAAACATTCCAGCGCTTGTGAAGTGATCAGATGAGCCTGTCCCTCACTCCCACCTTCATTTGGTTACTTTAGGGAACGGCGGTGTTATAGAAAGCGTAAAAACATGTATTAAGCTTCGAGACTTGCTGTGTCTTCACGTTTCCCTACCCTGGAGTGGTTAACCTGAAAGCCATGTATCTCTTGCTGGCACAGAGGATTCCACGCAGATCCTGAACGTTTTCATTATAAACTAAAGGAAACAGACGTACAGTAACCTGCCGTACAAGCTGAGCTGCAACAGAAGCGCTGATGCTTAAATGCCTCGTAGCGCTGTAACCGGCGTCCATTCACAGGCTTTTCCATCCTCCAGTCATTGAAAAGTACCGATAGGATGTGGTGTTGCTGGTCAGTAACCGCACCCTGCCTTAGGCTGTGGACACACAAGCGCACTTTTCACGTCCGTCGTAGCTTTTCAAAGGAGTCGATCGAGAACACACGAAGCACGTGTGCACTTTTTCATGCACGGGTGCGCACTTTTTCATGCACGGGCAACGTATGTTGCAACGGACGCCAACGGATATAGAGAATTCCCTGCATACAGCTTTTTTTTTTTCTTTTTCCTGTCAGTCATAACTAACTGATGCTATACAGCCTTTTCAATTCTTTTTCTCCACGTCTGTCAAAACTGATACAATGTAACCACAATCTCATCCGTTAGGCTGCAGTCACACGAGCGCACGTTCTAACGATCGGTCCAGCAGCACTGCAAACTGTGAGGCCGGGGGCAAACTAGGCACTAGCGCATATTAAAACGCAGTTCCGGCGTCCACTCGACGCCCGGCTGACCCCCCTCAGCGCTGCAAAGCGCGATCCTCCTATGAAGGATCGCACTTTGCAGCCCCATCGACGCACATCGAGGGTGTGGATCTCTAGACGCACGCATGCTACGCGCGCACACGAGCATGTGACCGGCCCCGTCCGCAGCCTCACAACACTGTGACAGACGCCGGTAATTGTGTTTTAACGTGCGCTAGTGCCTAGTGTGCACCCGGCCTTACATGGTTGCAGAGTTGAGCCTCCATCCACAGATTGGCTGCAAGAAAGCGCACGCTTACCGCAAATAATTTTAATTTAAAAAGCAAGGGGGGGGCGGTGTTGTGCTTTCTCAATTGTGTTCTATATTCCTCGCCTGGCCAATTAAAGAGTCACACACTGTAATAGTTGGTTGTTGCACCTTTTGCTGCGATTCCAGCACATGGCAACGTGTCGATAAACTCATGCGATGTCACAGCGTTTATTTGCGTCAGAGTGGCATTAATTTGTGGCCAAGATCTTGTATTGATGATGGGAGAGTCGCAGCGCTGCGTAAAGTCTTCTCCAGCACATTATCCCAAAGATTCTCAATGGGGTTAAGGTCTGGACTGTGCGGTGGCCAATCCATGTGTGAAAATTATCAGGGTTATTCAGAGCGGGGAAAAGCAGAATGACTGGAAAATTCTAGGTCAAAATAGCCGATTTGGAAAGTGAGATGAAAGGGAGAATTTTTCTGGTTTGGCTATTTTGACCAAGAATTTTCCATTCTCCAATCATTCTCATGGGTTTCACCGCTCTCTGAATAACCCTGTGTGTCTCATGCTCCCTGAACCACTCTCGCACAATTTGAGCCCGATGAATCCTGGCATTGCCATCTTGGAATATGCCCACTGTGCCATCAGGGGAGAAAAAACCCATTTGTGGGAAAACCTGCTCGTTAAGTATATTGTATTCAATGAGACACATGACTTCATTTTTTGCAGCTGAAGCATATTAATCACAGCAGTAATTATCCAATGGGTGCGAGCCGACGTTAAATCCAGGTGGTGATTTGTTTCTGGCCAGGCAGTGTGTATATATATATGTGTGTCAATGCATTCCTTTTCAAAGCAAATATCAGTAAAGCTTTTTTGTTATTTGTCAGAGATTATACTCAGAATGTCATGGGATTATAGGTTTAGGGGAGACATATTTTTTTTTTCGTGGCACAATGAAAAGGGATGGATTTTCATTTTATGTAGGTGTGAGAAACACGCTGGTTAGTCTATGCATCAGATCAGTTATGGCCTGCAACCTTGGCCCTCCAGATGATTTGGAACTACATCTCCTATGACTCTCAGCCACTCATGAGATTGACTGAACGTGGTGGGAAACGTGGTGGAGTCTTGCGTGTCTACACGGTGTATGGAAAGGGCTCTTGCATGTGCCTGAACCCCAGCACTCTGCGTGAAGTGCAATTTAAAGGTCTCCAGCGCCTCCTACCCGTAACAGCTATTGCTGCAGCACCGGACAAATATACATATAGATTTTAAGGCAGGACACGGAGGCTTCGTATTTGCTGTTCTCTCTTAACTGCCCCAACAGCAGCGAAGAAACTTTTATTGAAAATATAACAGAAAACAAACGGTCCTCCCTTCCCCAACGTGGGGAGGGGGACCTAGCTCCCAGATCCTCCCCTTCCAGTCCATAAGCCACTCCCCCGGAAGCAGCCCCTCCTCTTTCTTCGCTGCTCCGGCGGTAGCAGACAGATAAGTATAGCTCTCCTGTATTTATCTTCTCTTCTATCTCCTTTTACACTCTGAGCTTCCCGACCCGGTCCAAAACCGCGGCGGGTCGCTCATTCGTCCGTTCCTGGCGTCGGCAGTGTTAGCCGGCGCCGGGTTCGGGCATCTCCCTGTCTCTGCACAGCTTTGATTTCTCGCGCTGTATCCCTGCATTGCGCGCACGAGCTCCACACGCGTCTCTAGCCACGCCCCCTCAAACCCCGCAGTATCGCGGGAGATAGCGGCCGCCATCTTGGATTCCCCTCCACACAGCGCGGCACACACACGCACTCTCCGCTCAGCCTAGCTCTGCAGCCGTTCGCTTAACTTTTACCATGTCCACTCCCAAGCCTGGCCAAACGGATGCTCCCTCCTCGGAGGACATACCATCCTCAGACCCCGGATCTGAACGAGGCTCCCTCTCCCCGGAGCAATATGCCCGCAAGAAACATAAAAAATCTAAACGACTTTCTACAGAGTCCAGATTTGCCCGCATGGAGGCTTCCCTGCAGACATCCGTCTCACAAGCAGTGGCTGCAGCAGTTTCCTCACTCTCTGAGTCATGGCACAAATCTCTCACGGAGGCCATCTCCTCTACCCTCCCCCCCATTCATGTTGATCCAGCTCCAGAGATCCCTGATGTCCCTCCAGAGGACCTGAATATGGGCTTAGACCCCGCACTCTGTGCACCCGAGATCGGACTTCCCACCGGTAGTCCAGCTGCAAGCAGCAGAGGGGCCGGCACCCCCAGATCACTGCCTAAACCAGCCACCACGGCACTTGTGCCAAGAAAGCGCACCCTACCCCAAGGGGCTCGGGTTAAAAAGACTAAGAAAGTCTGCCGTACTAAACCTATAGTCACCCTCACTGACTACTCAGATTCAGATCAGGACGAAGCAGATCCAGGGATGGCTGAGGGTGAAGTCCTCGAACTCCACGCTCCGGAGGACTTAGATTTGCTAGACGCGGACGCACCCACTTGCCAGCCCCGATCTCGGGGTACGGTGGTGTACGATCCGCAGGGCAATCCCCTCTTCGAGCCTGAGGATATTGCTCGTCCTAATTCCACGATCTGGTACGCATCTCCACACGTGGAGCAATGGGTCGACTCGCACATCAGGTGCCCTATGACCAAAGAGGACAGGGCCAAAATGAAATTAGAATGTCCTCGCCCGGTTACTGCCGGAAAATCATGCCTGACTCCCAATGTGGACGTCAGCTTCCAAAAAATTGTGTCCAAGCGTGGCTGGAACCCCAAAAGAGGCATTGAATTTGCAATTAAAGGCTGCCAGGACCGTCTCCTGGATACAGCCGGCCCCCTGATAAAGCTCTTCCAACTGGCAGAGGAGGCCAAAACCAATGTTTCACTGATGGACCCTTACGAGGTCACGGAATGGGTCCAACGATCCCTATGTCTGCTTGGCAACGCCAATGCTGCCCTCTCAACCGAGAGACGTAAGAGCATTCTGCTCAAAATTGACACTGAGATGCTGCACCTAGCCACCAATGACCTAGGTGCCTCAGCACAGGGCTTCCTTTTCGGGAAACCTTTTCTCAAAGACATGGGGGAATACACTCAGGCATTCAATTCAATAGACAAGTCGGAGGCATCTCTTAAACGCATATTCTCACCAAACCGCGTTTTTGGCAGGGCCGGCAGGTTCAGGGGTCGCCCTGTCGGCCGAGCGGGCGCTAATAATTCCCGCATCGCCAGAGGCTCCGCTTCCAACACTCAGCCCACCGTTGGTTCCAGTGGCTTCCGTGGTTCCAGCTCCTTCTACCCTCCGAGGTCACGAGCTTGGCGAGCCCGCGGATACAGAGGTGGCAGAGGTGGTCCTCCCGTTCCACAAGGACAAGGTAAGACCAATTTACATTATCCCCTCGTCCCTAGTTGCCGTGGGCGGCCGCCTCACTCAATTCCTCCCAAGATGGGCTTCACTCACTTCGGACCCATGGGTCCTCTCCACAGTGATGGGTTACCAGATAGAACTCTGCGGTTTTCCCACTCAGACCCATTTCCCCCACCCTCCTCGGCTCGCGGATGCCCTTCGGGCGCTCATCCATTCCGAGGTGATAGACCTCAACCGCAAAAGGGCCATAGAACCCGCTTTACCCAATCCAAGGGGCTTCATCAGCTCCCTCTTCCTGGTGTCAAAGAAAGGCGGGGGGTTCCGTCCGGTCATCAACCTCCGCTCCCTCAACGATTGGGTCACTTACCATCATTTCAAGATGGAGGGCATCCCCACGTTAAAGGACATGCTCCTTCTGGGAGATTGGATGGTCAAACTCGACCTCAAGGATGCCTACCTCTCAGTTCCCATAACGGAATCCCAAAGGGACCTCTTACAATTCCGCTGGAACGGCAAACTATGGAGATTCTCCTGCCTCCCCTTCGGACTGTCGTCCGCCCCACGATGCTTCACCAAGCTACTCAGACCCGTGGTTTCCTCCCTCCGTGCTCGGGGTATCCGACTGGTGATCTACCTGGACGATGTTCTTCTCATGTCCCAAGCACCTCACACCCTTCGGACCCATCTACGCGACACTATTTCCCTATTCAGGAACTAGGGTTCCTTCTCAATCCAGAGAAATCGATTCTCACGCCCACTCGCTCTATAGAATTCCTGGGCTTCGTGGTGGACTCCGACCTGATGAACCTCAGTCTTCCACTGTCAAAGATCTCCTCGATCAGGAAGGATGCAAGGATACTGCTCAGGAAGAAGACCTTCCCCCTCCGCTCCTTGGCCCGTACGGTGGGCCTCCTAGCGGCGGCTCGCATGGCGGTTCACCGGGACCACTACACTACAGGGCCCTCCAACGATTGAAGGCCCGTTCTCTCCGGGCGAACCTCGACTATACGGATCACGTGACGCTGTCAGAGGACGCCAGATCGGATCTACGATGGTGGATAGACAACATAGCCACCTGGAACGGTCGCCCCCTGGTACCCCCTCCTCCCACGATGACCATCGATTCGGATGCCAGCAGACTGGGCTGGGGCGCGAGATGTGGGTCCCAGGAGACAGGCGGTCGCTGGTCACCTCCGGAACAGTTGTGGCACATCAATTGCCTAGAACTCCTGGCGGGATTATTTGCACTCCGGTGCTTTGCAAGACGCTCACCTCCGGACTCGGTCGTACTTCGGATGGACAACATACCTGCAGTCCGCTACATCAACGGCCTGGGAGGCCCTCGCTCTGCAGACCTATCTGCCATGGCTCTGCGACTCTGGGAATTCTGCCTCCCCCTCGGGATCTCGGTCCACGCCCAGTTCATTCCCGGTCTGACCAACGAAGTGGCCGATTGGAACTCCAGGCACTTCGCGGACTCGGGAGACTGGCGACTGTCACGGCACAGTTTCTCTACACTATCCGCGCTCTGGGGGCCTTTCCAGATCGACTTGTTCGCCTCCAGGCTCAATACTCAGCTACCAGACTTCTTCAGCTGGAGACCAGATCCGGACGCCAGGGCCACGGATGCGTTCCTCCAAGATTGGTCCAAGGGCCCCCACTACTTTCCCACCGTTCGTCCTCATTGCTCGCACTCTGTCACAGATCCGAGCTCAGGAGGCTTCAGTGGTCCTGATAACACCGTTTTGGAAGTCTCAACCATGGTTCCCAACACTCCTGAGCATGGCGATGGATGTCCCGAGGCTTCTACCTCCCTCCCCGGACCTTCTACTAGACCACGAGGGACAACAACCCCACCACTGATGACCTCCCACCGTCTTCAACTCCTGGCGTGGTGGCTCTCTGGCACCCCCCTACAGGCTCACGCCTTTCGGAGCGCACTACAGACCTCTTGCTCCAATCCTGGGCTCCGGGTACCCGACTCGCCTACAAGTCCGCATGGGATGGGTGGGCTGGCTGGTGTCTGGAACGGGATAGAGATCCCTTTTCGGCCCCTGTGACAGCCCTCCTGGATTTCCTCACCCACGCCTTCGACTCTGGTAAGGCTTATCGCACAGTGAATGTCCTTCGTTCGGCCATTTCGGCTGGCCATTCTGGATTTTCGGGAGTCGCGCGGGCTCCCATCCTTTGGTCTGTCGCCTGCTACGAGGCATGCGCTTCTCCCGCCCTCCGGCACCCAAATACTCCTGTACATGGGACGTGTCCCGGGTCCTCTCCTTCCTGGATCGCTGGCCTGAGAATGCCGCTCTCTCACTGCAGGCCCTCTCGGCGAAACTCCTTATGCTTTTCTGTTTAGTGGCCTGCAAACGTGTCGGAGATGTCAGGGCGCTGGATTTCGGCGCCCGTTCTTATGTTCCAGAAGGTGTACGCTTCGATATCACACGTCGTACCAAGACGTCCCTGACCTCTGTACTCTTCCCGTCTTTTCGGGTCTCTCCCCGTCTCTGCCCGGTTTCGTGTCTCCGGGAGTACGAGTCCCGTACTCACTCCTTCAGGGTTCTCCCGGTTTCACCTCTCTTTGTCTCTTTTCGACCTCCTCATAAACCGGTCTCCTCTCCCACTTTGGCTCGTTGGATGCGATGGCTTATGGCACAAGCCGGGGTGGATGTGTCGGCTTTCGGGGCCCATTCCGTCCGTAGTGCCTCCGCCTCTAAGGCGGCCTCGATGGGATGTCGACTGGAGGACATCTTACGTGCGGCTGACTGGTCTAGCGAATCCACGTTTCGCACCTTCTACTTTAAGCCCATTGTCCATTGGTCGGATGCGGCTCCTGTTCCGCTTTGAACTAGCAAATACGAAGCCTCCGTGTCCTGCCTTAAAATCACAAAATTTTCCTATTCCATAACGGAAAGTTTAGATTTTAATAAGGACACGGAGGCGAGTATTTCCCGCCCTACCCCACCCGGTTTGATTGGATTCCGCATCTCCCCTGGATTGGGATGGACTGTTTTGGCGGCTGCCAGGGCTCCCTTTGTTTAACCAGATTACAGTGTCTCACTGTTCTTTCATGTGCTTTGTCTATTTCAGCCTTCTGAGTTCCTGATATGGTTCCTCGATGTTTTGGCTCCTGATCTCCTACTCCAGTTTCGCTTCTGAGGCTCCCACCGTTGTCATGTCGCAGCTTCGAAAGAGGAGGGGCTGCTTCCGGGGGAGTGGCTTATGGACTGGAAGGGGAGGATCTGGGAGCTAGGTCCCCCTCCCCACGTTGGGGAAGGGAGGACCGTTTGTTTTCTGTTATATTTTCAATAAAAGTTTCTTCGCTGCTGTTGGGGCAGTTAAGAGAGAACAGCAAATACTCGCCTCCGTGTCCTTATTAAAATCTAAACTTTCCGTTATGGAATAGGAAAATTTTGTGATTTTACAAACGGCCCGAATTCTGTTTAATGTGTGAGTTTGGAGAGAGGACAAGTACAAACGTATAAGAATTTTTCTCCAGTGCCAAACCTTGTTCCAGCCCCCTAATATTTTCTCTTAATTTAAATGTACCCTCACCTAGCGTGTCGCCCCTCTCAGAGTGTAAGCTCTCGAGCAGGGTCCTCTCCTCTTATATTGTAAGCTCTCGAGCAGGGTCCCCTCTCCTCCTTAGATTGTAAGCTCTCGAGCAGGGTCCCCTCTCCTCCTTAGATTGTAAGCTCTTGAGCAGGGTCCCCTCTCCTCTTAGATTGTAAACTCTCGAGCAGGGTCCCCCTCTCCTCTTAGATTGTAAGCTCTCGAGCAGGGTCCCCTCTCCTCCTTAGATTGTAAGCTCTCGAGCAGGGTCCCCTCTCCTCCTTAGATTGTAAGCTCTTGAGCAGGGTCCCCTCTCCTCTTAGATTGTAAACTCTCGAGCAGGGTCCCCCTCTCCTCTTAGATTGTAAGCTCTCGAGCAGGGTCCCCTCTCCTCCTTAGATTGTAAGCTCTCGAGCAGGGTCCCCTCTCCTCCTTAGATTGTAAGCTCTTGAGCAGGGTCCCCTCTCCTCTTAGATTGTAAACTCTCGAGCAGGGTCCCCCTCTCCTACCGTTCTGTGTGTTTAGCTTATATGTATATTTGTTATTCTGTCTCACCCATTGAACAGCGCTACGGAACTTATTGGTGCTTTAGCAATACATAGTAACATTTTATAACGTTAGTATTTTGTACAGCGCCATGGAGCCTGCTGGTGCTCTGCTGAGTATAATACTCATAATAATGCCATGCAGCAGTTGTAGCCCACAACCCTTGTTTGCTGGTGACCTAAAGGGTGGGACGGGGATGCCAGGAACAAACACCTCCTCACATAAGGTGTATCTTTTCTGTTGAGCCCCAATAATGGATCTGCTTCCCCGGTTTAATTCATTGACATGGCTCCTGACCTGGTTACCCTCTGTCTAGCATTACGCCGATCTTCCCACCAGTGTAAAGTATCAACCTGACCCAACCCCAGCCATGCAACACCAAACCAGCTCCCCAGCACCCGAGTCACGGCCTGTGAGCCTGATCCTCTTATTCTCCGTTTACATGCGATCATACCATTATTAATCTTTATACAGGACCGCTCTCAAAAGATACCATAAGTAACATTAAAAAAAAAAGCCGTACGGAGTGTGCAAGCTCTCACTCTGTAATAATATCCCATCACTAATGATTTCACAGGGATCTCTACTTACGCCATCGCACACCCGACACCCTGGGAAAGGGGAGCCCACGACTTCCTGCAAACGGCGCAACCAAAAATCTCTTCTGTGGATCAGTGACCTGTATTACGAGGCGCGTTCAGTTACTCAGCCACTGCAAGTGCTAAGTAAGTTAGCAACTTGGCACTGAACACGATGTTGCGGTTCTGCGCTCAGCACTGCTCACTTAGCACTTGCAGCCAAGTCGAGAGGTGCTGCAGGGTAGCTGAGTGTGAGGTGGGAAAGATGGCCACCTCCAAGGAGCATATAATCCAATGAGGAAATGTTCAGTTTGCCATTTTGGTGGAGCAAAACACCAAATATTTATTGGAACATGGTAAAACCTTAACACTAAAGTGGTTATAAAATGGACAACAGTGTATATTGCAGAAACAGCACCTTTCATTAACCTCCCTGGCGGTATTCCCGAGTGTGACTCGGGGTTAAATTTCACTACCGCGGTCGGTAACCCCGAGCCACACTCATGCTGTATACATACTCACCGCATCCTTCGCTATCTCCGCAGTCACCTCCGTGTGATCGCGGCAGCTGGCGACTTTGCTTCCTGGTTCCGCTCCCTGCGAGTCACACGACGCAGGGGGGCAGGACCAGGCAGCAAATTCAAAAATGAAAAAAAAAAAATTACAGTAAAAAAAAAAAAAAAAAATTTCAATAAACTTTGCTGTGCAGTGGGTGCTGGGATTCCTGTGCAGATGTGGACTCCTTTGCCAAAGTAATACAGGACACGTGGGTACCAAAAACAGTATTTATTCTCAAAGCAGCTTTACAGAAATAAAAGGCGAATAAAAATAATTTCTAAAATGTAATAAGGCTTTGCAATACAAGTTTCGTTGCTGGATGTATTGCAAAGCCTTATTACATTTTAGAAATTATTTTTATTTGCCTTTTATTTCTGTAAAGCTGCTTTGAGAATACTTTTTTTGGTACCCCCGTGTGATAATAAATTATTATTTTGTGTTTCTCTGACTGCGTGTGTTTACTAGACTCTTGCTTGCACGGATTTCAGTGAGTTATTCCTACAGAATACAGGCTTACTATATAAAACAACACATTTCCTTTCCAAAAAACTCGAAACACTTTTAGACACAAAATTTTGAAAAAAATTAGACCGCCAGGGAGGTTACGCAATCCAACGCCCTTTCGCTTCCATATTCACAGCCAAAGCGTTCAGTGAGATGGCTGCAGCAAAGTGAACCGCTGCAATGGAGCAATTCAGCAGCTGCTGAGGAACTGAACAGGCCTGGTCATCAATGTCTTCCTGGATACAGACTTTATCCGTGCTGAGGGGCAGTGCATGAAAAATGCCACCCTGCAGCATGTAGAATCCATACCCTACAGGTAAAAAATCATAAAGGATTCCCAGGTGACCTACCTTTATATATGTTGCAGGACAGCATTTTTTCCATTTGCGCCCGGCTGCGTGAAATAGTAATGTGTCCAGGAAAACCTGGCTGTGGCTGATCAGGCAACCCTACTGTATACCCATACTCCGTATGTGTCCTGTACTAGATAGTGCGGATTTAGTTTACCTGATGAGCTAGCCTATAGGAGACAAGCAATGTCAGCGCCCAGCAGTGAACATGACCAGTGCATTTTAAACCAGGTCTTTAATTGTGCTCATTCTATTTTAGCCCTAGTAAAGTCTATCAAGGACCCTCATTTCCGTGCCCCCTCCTCACCATACAGTTGAAATGTACACACCTTTCCCCTTCAGGTCTCTCCTCACCCAGCATCGGTTCTATAACTTAAAATTTGGGGTGCTAACAAAGCTGAGTGATGGGTCGCAGAGCTAACACTTTGGTACCCCGTGCTAAAGCTTATGTATCTACAGCACTCCTACCATGCACATTCACGGTGTGTGTGCGCGCGCGCGCGCGCGCGCGCCATCTACCCTCCCGTTACACAGATTAAGCATTGTTATTCAATAGGCGTTGGTATTTGTGTAAAGTCACAGATGGCAGACAAATGCAGGCATATCTCAGGAGGTGAATCCAAATAGGTGCTACGCTGGCGATTCTCCTGGCTCATTTCGAACTTTCTTTTGAGAAGCACCAGCAGTGATTTTCCAAAAAGCCATTGTTTTTTTTTGAAAATCACTTGGTAGAGGGTCCTATTCCATTTTACGTATTCCAGGATAGGCGCTTTGTTAGCACCTGGCACAACGCTGCCAGATACTGGCAGTGGCGCACTGAGCCACCACGAGTATCGACTCGTGGAGTCCATAAAGCCTCGAGTGTCCCGGCAACGCAGCACCGCGGAGGGAGACTAGGAACTATTTGTTCCCAGGCTCACGCTGCTCAAGACGAGCCGGATCGTGCCTCCCTTGGCATTTTGGGTATCAAGTCGAGGTGTTAGAACTTTGTGGGCACATCCTGGAGCCTGTTCCCAAGCGAGTTTTATTGTAAAAAAAAAAAAAAAATGCTTTGCTTTGGCACAGACCACATTGAGTATACTGTATATCAGGGCACCAGCAGATCGAGTATATTCGATCTTGAAGGGGTTAAGACTGTTTCGTACAATAGAATCATGACCAGTAAACCAAAATACCCCGGTATAGCTTCCAGACCTGTATGACCAGAATGTGAGGCAAAAGCGGGTGTTAGTACCCCCGCATGTCGCCAGCGTTCCACACGTTGAAACTCCTACAACCAGGCAACGCCTGAATGACGACAGAGACGCTTTTCTCTCTCCCATCTCTTTACTAAAAAACTGGGACATCTTCACATTTTTATTGTTTTTACTCCCAAAACATAAGGAAAAAAAAAAAAAAACACAAAAACATAAAATACACATAAAAAGATAACGAAATGAAACCGAGCGAGGTATCCCATCTTGTATTAATTTATAACTGTTTGAAATCCAGTGACACCGACACACATACATACAGCTACCACTGCCAGCCCCCCTCCCTGTGCAGCGTGAGAGAGGGGACCCTGGGCTTTACATTTTTTGACCTGTTTTTTTGTAAAATACAGTACTAATGAGTGGACTGCTAATTGCATGCATCCACGGCCGATACTACAGTGATTCCATACTGTAACTCAAACAGTACTGCCGTAATAATAAAAAAACAAAATATATTTATATATAATCAAAAATCATTATCCTTTAACCCTATCCTGAGAGGCCTATGTGGTGCGGCCAGATAGTTAATGCTCTTAGGAGATGCTACAAGCGGAGACGTCCCTATAAACTCCTTATTTATATAAATATGGAAGAAATTTATTTTTGTACAGTTCACTACATTTTTCTGGCTACCCGTTAGCGACCTACAGAAATGTGGGTGTGGTGCGAGAGGGGGGGCGATTTTGGGAATGGAAAAGTGCCTTTTGGTGCAAGGCTGTGGAATGAGTCGAGGTGGGGTGAGAAAAGGTTGTTTTTCTTTTCTTTAAAAACACAAAACAAAAAAGGAATGTTTTGAGGGTGTCAGTCGTCTTCACTTCCAGACGGTGAACGCTCCTGTACAGGAAGGAAACAGGGAGAGGAAAAAAAACAGAACACACATCAAAGCAGGTAAATAAATCCTGTAATGCAAGACATGGACTTCACAGGACACGACTAGATAGGGAGGCCAAAAAGACCATAATCGTAGTAGCTGAAGTATCTTTCTGTACAGATTTCTGCTACAAAAAGGTTTTTGCTTCGATCCAATCTGAAAACTATTGTGATGCGGCCAAAGTGTCGTGAAATAATGTCTGCGTGAATCCAAAGTCTTCTTCACAAGCGATGGCATGGTGAAGGGACATTCAATGGTCTCTGGAATTGGCTGAAGAAGATAAGTATGACTGGACGAGTCCATTACAAGGCTTTCCACCGCTTTACCCATACTTTAGTTTCAGCAAAGCCCAAAGGCTCCAGAGTAACAGGTCCTTGAGCAGATGGAAACTGGTGAATAGCAGCTCGACAAGAGCTTACAATAAGGCCAGGATCTGCAACCATAGCCATCAAGAGGTTTTGGAACTCCATCTCCCATGATGCCCAGCCACTCCTTAGCATCAAGGGAGATGTAGTTCCAAAACATTTGAAGGGCCAAGGATGCTGACCTCTTCGGTAAAGGTTTTCTGATTCATTACATCTGTGATGTCAAGGAATGGACTGGTGGAAGGGATGTTAAGCTCATAAGGCTGCGGCACACACTCACCTCCTCCTGCTCCTCTTCACTGTCATCATCGCTAATCACAGGTTTGGCTCTACACCCGCGGCTGGTCCTCCTGCGGCCTTTCATGCGCTCCTGTACCTTCTCTTTCCTCCCCAGTTTTATCTTCACTTTCACAGAGCGCGCTGTCAACAGAGGGAGAAAAATGTGTATTAGGTTTTCTCTATATTGATTTCAGGTCCATGTTGGTTCTGACAACGCTCAGACGAGCGGTCATTTAAATAAAAAAAAATTCCTTTAATTTTCTTAAAAGTAAACTCGAGGTTGACCTTAAACTTAATTTGAGAAAATCAAGGAGAAAAATCGCTCAGCCCTGACTGCAAGTATATCTGGGATGTGATGTCCCAGTTACTTCTAGTTAGACCCTCTTCACAACATGTGCAACTCCAACAAAGACTCCACAGATGTTTTGGAACTACACATCCCATGATCCGCATGGCTAAGCATCACGGGACATTGAAATCAAAACACGTCGAGTGTTAAAGTGGCCGGTAAATAGTTTCCGTGTTTTTTTTTAATAAAGGAATTCAAATCTGGTTACGGCGAGCGCCAAACCCCAATTCTGAACCCTGCTCTCTGGGGGACTTACATTCTGACTCCGAGCCTTCCTCCTCGACTTCCTCCTCATCTTCGCTCTCATCGCCCTCACTTTCCTCCTCCTTCTCGATCTTTTGCCGGACGCTGGTGAAGACTGACTGTAATACGATGGAATCTTCATAAATCTGGGACAAAATAAAAACGATAACAAAGCGGTTACACTACAGACACAGGTAGACAAGGAAGGAAAACTGAAACTAAAGCATTCAGAGTATCCATAATCTATTGATATGTATAATTGTATCGAGAGACAAGGGGCTAAAACAGTGCCAGAGGCTTTGGTATGAAGATCGGGGGATTATGTTCCACCTCCCACTGACTCTACATGACCAGACACCGATGTCCATAGGATTATAACCGTCTCAGGGCTCTACGCTTGAGGGGGAAAAATTATGAATAAAATATCAGCAAAACATTTGTGTTACACATAGGATGTGTAGCAGATATTTAAATGTCGCAACACCCCCCCCACCCCCCAAAAAAAAAAAACACCAAAAAAGTGCGGTTATGCCAGGACACCTCAATATAAAATACCGGCCCCCTGCGGTTATTCTGGCAGACTTCAGTATAAAATGAAGCTGTCAAAACGGGGAGGATATAATGTTACAATGGATAAAACCAAGCAAAAAAACAGCCTCCGCTGGTTCCAGACGTTACTGGATATATTCCCTATCGGAAGGAACGGGTCTCCGATACATGAGACTCCAGGAGATCGCAGTTTGACACCAGCATAAAGTGAAGAAAAAATACCAAAAACAAAATACAAGAAAAGTAAAAGCAAGACATGTTGTGACCAATAATTTAGAGAAAACGCATCAGGCTTTTACTCCAGCAAGATTGCGATCTAGAGTCTGGGACGATTTAGTCTGGTCTTCCTACATTATTGCACTTTATTTTATCTACACTATATTCATTTTAGGACCAGATCTTCCATTAAAAAAAAATAATAATAATAAACCTACAAATAAAAAGTTTGCATGTCAGTCAATAGAATGGCAACGATACGGGTTTGCTGTTTGCACACAAGATGGGGCACAACAAACGTGCAGCTATGCAACGGCACCTCGGACAGATACTTACAAGGGAACCTTCCAGGTTAAAGGTCTGGGCGTTTTGACACAGCAGCATAACGTCTTTTTCCAAGTCATTCAGACTGCGATACTTGTGATTTCGGATCCTCTCCTGGTTTAATAAAAAGTCATCGGATGAGTTGCATTATTATTTTTTGGGGAGGGGGGCATATTTTCCAGCACATCCAATTTATTTATGCTGGATGAAAAAATGCAACCCTGCAGTATGTATACTCCATATGCTACAGGTAAATAAAAAAAGGAATCCCAGAGTAAATCAATACAGCAAGTCTCGTGGCGCACAATATAGAATCAGGAAAAATATTTGTATGGCGATCTCAGTTGCTATAAGCCCCGTGAAGAGGTGTGCCCCAATCACCCCCAAAAACAATCTACTATACAACAACACCGGTGCAGCACCTTGTGTCACACAACAGGGGAAAAAAAAAAAAAAAGCTTACACAGTAGTTAAAGACTGATGGTCTTAAAGCATCAAGGCTTTCGTCCGTGACAGAGAACTTCAAAATAAAATATATATAATTTTAATACATCGACTCTGAGGCTCCTATTGCTTCTCTTTCTTGCTTTATTAAACATAGCAGCAAGTGGCAACTAGCAAGAACTTGGAAATATGAAGCATTTATATTGAAATAAAAGAGAAAACACGTAATAACAGTAATAACAGGTATAAATGGTATCTTCCGACACCCCTTCACTCTTTGGATCGGTCCTCCTTCCTGTCAGAGCCCATCAAACCCGGTGAACATCCCTCCTACTTCCTCTTTCTATGCTGCTCGGCGACTAGATAAGTACTATAGAACTTTTCTCTGCATATTTTCCCCATAGTCATTATATATATCTATATTGGGGCTATATTCATCTATATATTATTTATTTCGCGGGCACCCGGCTTTAACCGCGGGTCCGCGTTCGTTTTTACTTTAATTTTCATCAAGTGATTTTCTGACCGCAGCGTCCTCCCCTCTGCCTGGATTCACGAGACGCTGCACGCGCTCGCTGATCGGGTGGGCGGGGCCTCTGCTAAGTCTGCACACAGGGGATTTTCCCAGCGCCGGAGCTCATCTTACCAGCGCCATGCCACGAGGCAAAACCCCGCAGCGCCCAGCCTCCCCAGCGGAGGACTCTGAGCATTCTTCGGAGGACAGTCCGGGTGAGCAGCAACATAACCCTAATGCTCCCGTTCTGATCCAGGCACAGATGGCTCCTTCCCAACCTGCTACCCTTGACCCATATATGCAAGCATCTATTGATTCTGCAGTATTTAAAGCTGTGTCTGTCTTGTCAGCGGATTTCACCCGCTCCCTTAAAGAGATGATGGCTGAGAATCGCCACAATGATTATACACCGCCACTGGCGACTACTGATACGGGCGATATACTCACCGCGGTGAGGCCCTCCGAGAACCCCCTGGCCACCACCACGGGGAAACAGTCAGTGAAACAGGCACGACACTCGACTGGAGGGGTTGGCATCCCCGCAAAAATGCGGGGACACGTGCACCCATCCCCTGCAACCCGTAAACGGGCTTCTGCACAAACGGTGTCAACGCACACCAAAAAGGCTAAAATTATTTCGGTTTCCAACCCTGACACCGCTGTTGTCCCTGCTCCGCTTCAGGACACTAACCTGGATTCGGACGCAGATACTAATAGCGATGCTTTAGATGTGTATGCCTCGGATGAGGATTTTACCGAGACCACAGTGGAAGTGGATTGAAAAGCCCGACCGGGCATTATTTATGACCCATTGGGTAACCCACTTTTTTGTCCGGAGGACCTTTCCCATCCACGGTCCGCCGAATGGTCCCCACTGCCCCATGTGGAACAATGGGTGGACGCACAGGCACGCAAAGCCTTAGATAAGGCTACTCGGAACCGCATGAAGGCGGAATCCCCTCGTCCCACCACGAGCGGGAAGACTTGTCTGACCCCTGACGTGGATAAAGCCTTTGTGGACTTCGTCACTCCTAAGGGATGGGTTCCCAACAAAGGCATAGACCACGCAGTCAGGGTGTGCCAGGATAAATTGCTGGACACCATGGGTCCTTTGGTTAAATTGCTGGATACAGCGGAGCAGGCCAAATTATCTGGTGACCTCATGGACCCTGTTCAAGTCACCAATTGGGTACAGAGGTCACTCAGTTTCTTGGGTAATGCTAATACGGCTCTTGCCTCCGAAAGGCGTAAATGCATACTCCTTAAAATGGATCGCCAGTTGGCTGGTATAGCCGACCATGAATTAGGTGCTACGGCTAATGGAGCATTATTCGGCAAAAGTTTCTTGAAAGACATGAACGAATATTCTTTTTTTTTTTTTTTTTTTTTTTTATATTTCAAATTTTTATTTTACGATAAACATAGGGTCACAGACCGACCAGCCAAACGGCCTCACAGGGCCTAAGAAGATACTCTCAAAGAAAGCACAGAAAACATAAGGGGGGATCTCAGAGGAAACTACAGAAGAACAAAAATTGGGGTAAGGGGGATACAAAAACAGGGTAGGGTGCAGAAAGTCGTCAAAAGGGTCGATCCAGCAAAAACAAGAGAGAGCAATGGAGTTCGCTGAGGGGGCACCAGGAAAAAAAAAAAAAAAAAAAAGAAAAGGGTAACGAGGGACTGCCAAACATATTGTGGCATTCCTGGCTCGCCTCGGCAACCTAAAGGGGAACCGAGGGCCATGGAAGGGGCCACGTGGCCGGGAGACCTGGGGCCAAAAGGGTGTACAGAGCCTAGGTAGCCACCCTAGTGGCTCGCCCAGGCTACTTCCCAATGTCCCACAAAAAAAAAAAAAAAGGGGGAGGGGGACAAAAAGTCCCAGTGCTCCAACAGACGAACAACATTAAACCCACAGAATCAGCAAGCAGGACCATAAAATCATTCAGGAGTACATAAAAAGGAGGGGAAACAAAAAATTAAAAGGGTGGGAACACAGATCAGAACACATAGTACGTCTCAGCAGGGGGAGGGGATAAGGGAAAAATAAAATTTGGGGAAGGGGATCACAAAAGTCTGCAAATATAGTCCAGCAAAAATAAAAATTCAGCTGTGTATGTCTCAGCGAGGGGGGGAATGGGGGGACAGCAAAAGTCTGTGGATACCGTGCAGTAAAAAGAAGAATCTGCTTTTATTCAGCAAAAATCAGGGTAAACAGAAACATAAACAAAAAGTCATCGGTAAATAAGCGAAGGGGGAGAAAATCGCAGCAGGCCATGCAGGGGTGCCAAGGTCGTAAACCATTATTCAACAGCGGATCGGTAGGAAGTTCCCTTCATCCTGTGTCCAGTAGGAACGTGGGGTATAAAGCATCTCCATGCCTTCCTCCATCGCCTGCAGCGCCCGAAACATCCAGCGACCAGGTCCCCCCGTCTGCCGCACCGGGAACGGCCCAGGGCCAAGGTAAGCACCGGCCCTCAACAGCACCCAAACTCAGGGCCCCGAGCAGCACCCCCAGCACAGGCCTCACAGAGGGAGCCGCAGCCTCCGGTAGCATAATCACCATCTCAGCTAGGTCCCGACACGCAGGCATCTCAGCGACCTCATGCTCCTCCAGTGTCGTCACTGGAACGGGGGTCTGCGCAACAGATCGGGCACCCTCTCGATGTCACCGGCATTAACCTCTGCAGGGACCTCCACGCGGATCTCCAGCAAGCCCTCCACTGCCTCTCCTCCAGCAAAGGCCTCCGGCCTCCGATCACCCCACAGCACGTCCATCATTTGCCGCCACGCACCGCGCGTGAGCGGAGTCTCATCGTCCCCAGGCATCAGCTCCACAAGCTCCTCGAGGCGCTCCAACATGGCTCCCAGGGTTCTGACGGGGGGTGGGAGCCCCAGCTGCCCCCGGAACTCCCCCTCTCCCTCCTCTGCTATGGGGACCTCCGCAGCAGTCAGTAGGCGAGGGTCCTCCATCCTCTCCAACCACCGCAGTTGTACACCCGGGTAAGGGGACCACTCCTGGAGCAGGTCGACGAAATGCTGGGGTACAGGCCTCAAGATGGCCGACTGCAGGGCTTACTCAGAGGCCTTAAACTCATCCAAGCTCCTCCAGACTCCGGAGAGGGGGCCAAAACGAGCTCCGAAGTCTGCCACTCGATGGCCAGCTCAGCAGGGGTGATATCCTCAAATAATTCACGGGAAATCCGGGTAGAAACCCCCGATATCAGTGGGTTTCAGCGGAGCTCCTAGAAAGCACGTCTGATTCCCCATGCGGCCGGCCACGCCCCCTCATGAACGAATATTCTGGGGCATTCAATACGATGGACCGTGTGTCCAACTCCCTAAAGGTGTTTTCTGGGGTTTTTCCACGAGCCGGTGGATATCGGGCCGAGCTACCGGCCGTGCAAAACCCATTTTTTCTGGTCCCACGGGAGGCAACCCCTCCACGACCGCTGCTCCTGCACCTTCCCCGTTCTTCCCTACCCGTTCACGGCCGTGGCGTGGCAGAGGATTCCGGGGTGCCAGAGGAGGCCATTCTTCCTCGTCCTTCAGACACGCAGGTAATTCCACACCTCATACACCCATCTACAACCAAGGTGGGGGGTCGTTTAAAGTTTTTTCACACCGCATGGTGTCGCATTACATCGGACCCTTGGGTCCTCAATACTGTACAAGGGTTTGTTCTGGAGTTCTCTTCTCCCCCGCTCCAGATGACGTTGCCTCACCCTCTACCCTTTTCGGGGGAGGGAGGGATGTTAGTGGAGCGGGAGATTTCGGAACTGTACCAAAAAAGAGCCATAGAACGGGTTCCACAGGGGACCTCAGGTTTTCTGAGCAACTTGTTCTTGGTTCCCAAGAAGGACGGAGGCGTCCGTCCAGTCATCAATCTCAGAGAGTTGAATGGGACGGTGGTCTACCGACACTTCCAGATGGAGGGCATGCACATGCTCAAGGACCTCTTGAGACCCCACGATTGGTTGGCAAAGGTGGATCTCAAAGACGCATATTTGACCATCCCGATTGCCAGGGAATCGCGGGATTTCCTACAGTTCCGCTGGGGTCCAGACCTCTGGAGATTTCGCTGCCTGCCTTTCGGCCTGTCTTCCGCCCCTTGGTGCTTTACCAAGGTACTGAAACCGGTCGTAGCATGGCTACGCACCAAAGGTGTCCTCCTCATTATATACCTGGACGATGTATTGCTAATGGCCTCATCGGAGAGTCTGCTACGTCTCCAGGTACAATGGACGGTCGACCTCTTTCAGTCTCTAGGATTCCTTGTGAACCAGGAGAAATCAATTCTTTCTCCATCTCAAACCCTGGAATTTCTGGGATTCAGAGTGGACAGTACCCTCATGTCTCTCAGCGTTCCCCTGCCCAAATGCCGATCGATTTTACGCGAAGTCCGATCCCTTCTGGGGGCCCAGGCTCCATCATTAAGGGATCTGGCTCGCGTGATTGGCCTTTTGGCAGCGACAAGGCTGGCGGTGACACCAGCCCCCCTACACTATCGGGCCCTCCAACGCCTGAAGGCCCTTTTTCTCAGGAAGGGTCTCCCCTACACTGCTCGGATCTGTCTCTCGGGAGAGGCCAAACTAGATCTGGAATGGTGGACCAATCACCTCCACTCCTGCAACGGCAGGCCTATCCTGGTATCGCCCCCGACGATTACTATCGACTCCGACGCTTGTGGGTCAGGTTGGGGTGCTTATTGCGAAGGTTCCTCCACAGGAGGGCGCTGGTCCATTCAAGAACGTCACCTACACATGAACGGCTTGGAACTCTTGGCAGGACTTTTTGCACTCCAGAGTTTTCTCAAAGATCACACACATCGCTCAGTCCTCCTCCGGATGGACAACTTCCCGGCGGTACGATACATCAACTCGCTGGGCGGTCCTCGCTCCCTACTTCTGACAACAATGGCTTCCCGCCTTTGGGAATGGTGTTTTCAGACAGGGATGGTAGTCCAGGCGCAGTTTATTCCGGGAATCTCGAATCAATTTGCAGATTGGAACTCGAGACCCACAGAAGACTCCGGGGATTGGCGGCTGAGTTTGTCAGTGTTTTCCGGTGTGGCGGCCCTCTGGGGGCCGTTTCGCGCGGACTTGTTTGCCTGCCGTCTCAACGCCCATCTCCCGCTCTTCTACAGTTGGCGGCCAGACCCACTGGCTGAGGCAACGGACGCTTTCCTGCAGGATTGGTCCGGGGCTCGCCAGTACGCCTTCCCGCCATTTCAGTTGATCGCTCGCACGCTGCGACAGGTCAGGACCCAGCAGGTCCAAGTGGTTTTGATCACCCCGTTCTGGCAGAACCAGCATTGGTTCCCGATTCTGTTGGAACTCCTAGTGCATATTCCACGTTATCTCCCGTCTCTCCCGGTGGACTCATCCGGGCACCCTCACCCGCTACTATCCACAGGCCACAGTCTGTTGTTGGCCTCGCTGCTATCGGGACGCCCGGGGGAGCCAGAGAGATTTCGGAACGGACTACGGCGCTCCTGCGCCATGCATGGGCCCCAGGTACTAGATCCTGTTATAAATCAGCTTGGCTCACCTGGCATCATTGGTGTCTGTCAAGGGATCAGGATCCCTTCCAGGCCCCTTTGAGCTTCGTATTGGACTTCCTTACGGAAATTTTTGATCAGGGTAAAGCTTATCGCACGCTTAATGTTTATAGATCTGCTCTCTCAGCCTATCACGTGGGTTTTCATGGGACACCTTTGGGCAAACACCCGTTGGTCTGTCGTCTACTTAAGGGTATCAGGGCTGACCGTCCCCCGTTGCCGCGGTATAGGACAACTTGGGATGTGACCCTGTTATTGAACTTTATAGAGCAATGGCCCTCTAACCAGGTTCTGACCTTGCGTCAGCTTTCTGCTAAATTGTTAGCCCTTTTATGCTTGATATCTTGCAAACGGGTGGCTGATGTCAGGGCGTTGGATTTCAATGCGCGTTCCTTCGTACCTGAGGGGGTACGCTTTGACATCTCCCGCCGTACTAAGACGGCCATTTCGTCTGCGTTTTATCAGGCTTTCCCTTTACGTCCGGCTTTATGCCCGGTCTTGTGTCTCCAGGAATACGAGCCCCGTACAGCTTCGCTCCGGGGTCCAGGAGTTTCTTCTCTATTCATTTCATTTAAATCTCCTTTCGCCCCGGTGGGTACGACTACGCTTGCACGCTGGCTTCGCTGGCTTTTGGATTTAACAGGTGTTGATACTTCTATGTTTGGCGCTCATTCAATTCGCAGTGCGGTGGCGTCTTCCGCGGTGTCGGCAGGTTGTCGGTTGGAGGACCTATTACGATCAGCTGACTGGTCCAGGGAGTCCACCTTCCGATCCTTTTATTTTAAGCCTGTTGTTCATTGGTCATCCGCAGTTGTGGGTTAGCTTTGAACAAGCAATAGGAGCCTCAGAGTCGATGTATTAAAATTATAGAATTTAGCTAAGTATGATGATAAGTTAGAATTTTAATAATAAGACTCTGAGGCGAGTATTGCCCACCACTCCCACCGCTGTTGTGGTTTATTGTTTTACTGGGTCTGCGGATCCAATATCTTCCACTCTCACGTCTTCTTTTTTCTCAGCTTCAAAAGGATTTCCTGGTATCCGGTGGATTGCCCTTTGGGTTCCCTACACGCCTACACTGATCACCTCGTACAGCAAAGAAAGAGGAAGTAGGAGGGATGTTCACCGGGTTTGATGGGCTCTGACAGGAAGGAGGACCGATCCAAAGAGTGAAGGGGTGTCGGAAGATACCATTTATACCTGTTATTACTGTTATTACGTGTTTTCTCTTTTATTTCAATATAAATGCTTCATATTTCCAAGTTCTTGCTAGTTGCCACTTGCTGCTATGTTTAATAAAGCAAGAAAGAGAAGCAATACTCGCCTCAGAGTCTTATTATTAAAATTCTAACTTATCGTCATACTTAGCTAAATTCTATAACTATACAGCGCAGTTTAGTTTGTAAAAGTCATAAAATTTTAATCCAAATTGCTTAGGCCAAACCAACCGCTGTGCCCGTCACCTGGGGCCTGCCTACGGCCCTGCAGATGGTGGGTAGTATTCCACATTATCCTAAATCTATCAAGATATACTGCACCATAGGGATCCCTCGGTTTTACCCTGAGGTCTGCTTGAATCATAATCGGGAGAGATGCAGCAGATGGGTAGGTCTTCCAACGACCCATAGGCATCACGTCAGGAGCTGTGCGCTCCATGCTACGCGAGTGTACGGATTACCGGTTAACATTTAAAAGACTTTTACAAACTAACCTGCACGAATATATATATATATATATATTTATGTTTTTTGAAGTTTCCAGCCATGGACGAAAGCCTTGATGTATTATGACCATCGATCTTTAACTACTGTGTAACCTTTTTTTTTCCTGTTGTGTGACACAAGGCGCTGCAACGGTGTCGTACAATAAAAAGGAATCCCAGGTGACCTGCCTTGATCTTATTCCTGCAGCATACGAATTAGACATGTTGCAGGGCAGCACTTTTCCCTGTGCTTTCCTTCTCTGAAAGAATATATGTCCAGGGAAACATGGCTGATCTTGCAACCCTAGGTGGCCCCCATGTTCATGAATGCAAATCAGCCTTGTTCTTACCTTTATTTTTCTAAAATCTACAGGTTTCCGGATGAGTTCATAATACTCTGGAAGCTCCTTACGAGACGGCAGCTGGATAAAGACCTCGCTGAGCTGGCGGCTGGAGCCACTGAGGAAGGAGAAGAAATAAAGGATCAGTCTATGCAGCCGTCTCCAAACTCTTTAACGGATGGATCCCCAGGTGGTTTCTGGTGAGAGCCGCTCGACAGGCTTACCTGTCTTTGTATTTTATGACCGCGTCCACAATCTTCTTCATCTTCTTGGTTAGGTTGGGAGGGTTGGGAGAAAGCTTCTCAGCAGGAGGACGACCTCGCTTCTTCTGTTTCTTGACTTCGTCATCCCGTTCCCTGCTGCGGGTACTGGTAGTTGGGGTTACCATCCCAGGGTCCACGTCTCTCTTCCTTTTTCGGGTTGTCTTCTTCTGGCGTACTTCCTCCTCGATCTCTTCTAATGTTCCCTCTTCTATTGCCTAATGGTAACAGACGTTAAAACGTTGTGATTTTACAAACGCCATTCCTGCATAGAACGGGTGGAATTTGCCTCAACATAATGGCCAGGAACGTTCAATTTGAGAAGCAATCTCCCTCGGGCACCAACGGATCCGATTCCATGACAAATGTATACTTCATGCGGATTAAAATACGGGAGGTGTCGTTAAATACTGGGAAAATTGCACTTTTGCACAGATATTGTTATTCTGAGAGAGTTAAAAATTTGTAAATTTACATTATTCTTTTTAAGTTTTTCACATATTAGATTAACATGTACAGTAATATTGCTGGGACGAAAGAGTCTAAACTCTAGATGGCGTGCCTTAGATCACACGGGGTCCGCATTATCAGCATACAGGCAGAAATGGCCTTTGTGTCAGTAAGTGTGCTGCAGACAGATAATAAAACGTTCAGATCTCCTGCTTAAGGGGATTTGTAGTGATCATAATGAGATTATTAGCAATGCAATATCTGTATGTGCTGCATAATGCCTGTGTATGGAAATTACATCAACACCTTGTATCTGTATGTGCTGCATAATGCCTGTGTGTGGCAATTACAGTAACACCTTGTATCTGTATGTGCTGCATAATGCCTGTGTATGGAAATTACATCAACACCTTGTATCTGTATGTGCTGCATAATGCCTGTGTGTGGCAATTACAGCAACACCTTGTATCTGTATGTGCTGCATAATGCCTGTGTATGGGAATTACATCAACACCTTGTATCTGTATGTGCTGCATAATGCCTGTGTGTGGCAATTACAGCAACACCTTGTATCTGTATGTGCTGCATAATGCCTGTGTGTGGCAATTACAGCAACACCTTGTATCTGTATGTGCTGCATCATGCCTGTGTATGGCAAATACAGCAACACCTTGTATCTGTACTGTACAGGGATTTTCACTCATTATAATCCCCTTAATAGCGGTGAGTGACCCTAGAGCTCTGCCTGTATTCTGCCCTCTCCCTGGCTGCTGTAATGTAGCAGTAAAGTTTGCTGAGCTTTTGTTATAACGGGTGTGAGAGCTGCTCCTTGTAGCTTGTTTCCAGTAAACTAGGGTGAAATGCAGAGAGATAAGACAGCGTGTTTAGTTTCTCCTCAGGGGGGAAATTAATCTGGCTTTAAAAAGGCATGTAAAGGAGTTTTGATATGCTAAAGGATTACTTTGCATTGTAATACCTGAAAAGTTGAATTAACTACATTTTGAGAGTGAAAGGGTTAAGCTCACCTAAAAGCCTGGGAACTCCTTTCCATCAAAGATAAAGTACTGCCTACCAACAGCCCCAGATCTACAGGCTGGTCAAGCGATACATACATGTAACGACAAACCACTTTGTGGAGATGTGGAGATGATGTGCCATTCCCTCAGAACAGGCTGATGAGCGTCAGGACACTTGACATGCCATCGACGGACTACTTTTCTTCCCGCCAGTCTTTTTATGTAAGCATCGCACAGTGCGTATAGTACCTTCAACCACTGCTTCTCTGTGAGCGAGTCGCTGTAGTCCACTTCCTTGCGACTTCTAGAGCCACGACCAAACATTTTCTCTTCCTCCTCCTCACACGTCAGGCGCTCGACCTCTGCGTCGTCCTTAATGATCCAGGAAGGCAACTCGTCCTCCTCCATCAAGCGAGGTTTACGCTTCGGGTTCCGAGCTTCCTCTCTCCGTCGGTCCAAGTCCATACGCTGCGGGGGGGGGGGGGGGGAGAGGAAATGCGAAATGAAAAAGAGGGGAGGACAAAAAAACAAACCAAACACAACACAAACTACTTCAAACATCATTCCCACAACAGGTCTCAAAGTGTAAATTCAGCCACACATATTACTATGTTAAACGAGCTGCAGCTGATACACATTGGTCCACAGAACAAGAACTGTGATTGGCCAGTTGGATTTGCCCATGGGGGTTAAGCATCAAACAGCAACTGGCCATACCTATCTCCTGCTGATGAGGGTACAATAAACCTGAAACGGCTGTACAGGAGTGGCTGTGACCAGCTGCATAAATCCGATCTTTGCAAAACAAAACCAAAAAAAAAAAAAGAAATTGCAGATGTCATTTGCATGTCTTACCCAGAGTTCTGTGCTGCATATGGTGAATGTAGCACATGAGCTCGGTGATGCAGTTCTTTGAATTGCTGTGATGTGTAAATGACCTCTGTAATAATAAACTTTAATATTATATAATACACAAGGAGGGTAGCACTCCACCTAAACTAAGCACACAGTGTTGGTGCTTCGCAAGACAATGTAGGAAGAGAGCGCTCCATTAACACATTCAAAGCTTCCAACAGCAGCTTATGGATTTAAACATTTGACCAAATTTTAACCCTTCAAAGCTTCCAACAACTCTTAACCCATTCAAAACTTCTTACAAGATTTTTAACCCTGAGCTCTGCTGAAAATGATGGAATATATGGTATGGTGGAGACACACACACACACACACACACTAATATATACAGGTGAAACGCGAAAAATTAGAATATCGTGCAAAAGTTCATTTATTTCAGTAATGCAACTTAAAAGGTGAAACTAATATACGAGATATTTTTTTCTAATTTTCTGAGATTGTGGATTTGGGGTTTTCAGCCATAATCATCACAATGATGACAAATCACGGCTTGAACTTTCTCATATATTAGTTTCACCTTTTAAGTTGCAATACTGAAATAAATGAACTTTTGCACGATATTCTAATTTTTCGAGTTTCATCTGCAATATATTTATCAACACTGTTCTCGCACCATAAATAGATCAAACTCCTCTTCGTGTCGGGCAATCATCTGGTTCACAGTTTCATCGTCGGGCACCTCGTCTTCCTCCTGGGGTAAAGAAGAAGAGAGGAGTAAAATAATATATATATATGGTTTTTTTAAAAAAAAAAAAAAAAAAAGCATATCAATAACGTCAAAACGTTTGAGAATAAAGAAAGTCCATATGACAGAGCTATGGGTTAAAGAGGGTAAAGATTCATTATTTATTTTTTAAAAACAAAAATCAGCCAAATGCCAACAATTTTGTGATTTTTTTTTGTTTGTTTTTGGTATTTTGGTATGGTCTCTTGTAACCGGAGGGGCTTTGCTAAAACAAGCCTTAAACATGTATCTTCACTCCTCTTCCCTGTAGCCAGGCAGAATACATAAAAGAATAGGACTGCTGTATCTTCCTGCCATAAGGCAGGTGTCTCAGAATCAGGGGCGGATCCGAGAGGGGGGGACAACGGGGCAATTGCCGCCACCCCCCCCTCCCCGAGAAAGTCGCCGCCGGCGTTCTACACTACTCCCTACGAGGCGAGCGGCCGCTGGCATGCAGCTTGGCCGCTCGCCTGGGATGGGATTGGAACCACGTGACCTGACCAGCACGATCTCGTGAGAACTCAGCTGGTCAGGTGGTTCCCTTCCCAGGCGAGCAGCAAAGCTGCAAGCCAGCGGCCGCTCGCCTCGTAGGAAGTAGAAGAACGCCGGTGGATACGTGTCGCGGAGCCTGGGGCGCCACCTGGCAGCAGAGGTAAGAGCTGGGGGCAAATATAGCCATGTGAGCTGCCTGGGGGAAAATATATCTATGTGGGCTGCCTGGGGGCAAATATATCTATGTGGGTGGCACGTGAGGTGCCGGTGATGGCTGCCTGAGAACAGAGCTTTGTGAGAACCGCAGCATTTCACAGCGTGCAGCCGTGCATAGGAGCCGTATAACGGCGTGTATCTGTGCATAGCTAGGTTAGCAGAGACAAAATCTGAGACCTTCCTGGAAGTCACCAGAGCTGCTGCCTGTGAGCTGCCTGAGACAAAGTGGCCTTCCTTAAGCTGCTATTCTGATGGGGAAACCTTGCGTAATGGAAACCACACAAGGTGACCCAGCTGGACAAGATGGTGATATTGACCGTGACACCGACCCTATAGACCTGAGATCTCTGCTAAAAGCTTTACCTACAAGCTGCAAATATAGAGCTACGCCCTTCCATTATGACCGAGTTGCAACATCTCCGCTCAGATGTTCAAGGCCTGCATGAGAAAGTCTCCTCACTGGAAATCAATGGTAACCGGCACTAGGACCACCCAGATGAGAGGTATGGCACAACATATTATGAAAAAACAAACGCGAAAAAACACTGGGGAAAATAATAGGCCAGTGTCTACAAGGGCATAACCCAAAGGAAATGGAATGGCATCTGCCGGGCGCTCAAGCAATGAATTAAAAGATCGTGCATAATGTGGATTGGAGTGGAGTCTGGTTGGTTTCCGTTTCAGGTAAGCCTCGTAGGTGCAAATTATTTAATCGCCCTCTATTGTCCAAGTCCATAATATGTTGTGGTAAAAAAGAAAAAAGTGGTAGATGCCAACTTGACAAAGACTGAGGTCGAAACGTTGGGATCCCTAGCTCTGCTCTCCATTGGCTGTTTTTTTCCTAAAGTGCCTGGTAACTTCTTTATATTTGTTACATGTTGGTTTCATGTTTGGATTATTTTTTCACTTATTGTGATCTTATAGTATTTGGTTATATATTTATATGTCATATTTTACTTTACTGGATACCAATAAATTGTATTTTTCTATTGGAGTGCATTCTATTCTGTTTATTTTCCAGCTGCTTCCACTTTGCAAATCACCCTAATTAACCCAAGGTTCTAGCCCTTCCCATGATATGTTAATCTGTATATTTGTGTTTTGTTTTTAATAGTTTGCATTTTATTACTTTGTATTTCTGTAACCACTCAATGTTCTCGAACCCAGGACATACTTGAAAACGAGAGAAATCTCAATGTATCCTTCCTGGTAAAATCCTTTTCAAATAAATAAATAAATAAATATGTTCTAGAGGTTTATGGGAAGCCTCCTATAGATAGTGCACCCTTGCGCTACAGTGTGCAGGACAACTATTTATTTTAAGATGCCAACTACCAAACATTTAAATTTTATTGGGTGTACATATAAAACCACATAAATCACGACCGCATAAAAAACATAGAATTGAAATAGTGTAATTCACAAATGTTAATCCACCCAAATTAGGGATAGATTGCCTCACTGGGAAATGTTATTGGTATATTACACACTCAAAAATAGAGATACTTCATATCACAACATATTATGGACTTGGACAATAGAGGGCGTTTAAATAATTTGCACCTACGAGGCTTACCTGAAACGGAAACCAACCAGACTCCACTCCAATCCACATTACGCACTATCTTTAATTCATTGCTTGAGCGCCCGGCTGATGAATATATAGGATTTGTTAGATTTCACATGGCACTACGCCCACGTAGCCCTGCGGGTAAACCCCCAAGAGATGTTGTTTGTGGTTTAGAGAATTTTGGGCTTAAAGAGGATATTATGCGTATGGCAAGATCTGGGTCTCCGTTTTCATACGAAGGCACACCTTTACAGTTATTTGCTGATCTCTCACCAGCCTCGCTGGCATATAGGAGAGCTTTAAAACCTCTTACTGGTCTTTTACGAGAGCAACAGGTCCGTTATAGATGGAATACCCCAATAGGATTAGTAGTTACAGGGCCCATATTTGGTGACTTCAGAGGTGGACGTTCCCCCATTACTTAAGGATTTGCAACTCTCACCAATTCAACTCCAATGGCCTGAACCGCTTACAATATATTCCAGAACCCCAAAACCTCCTAACTATACTAGAGCTTCACCGCGCTCGAAGCGGCCTGGAATATAGGCCACATCGTATATAATAACCGTACATAACAAGTACAGAACTTAAGACGGTTGAGAAGGGAAATACCTAACTTAACTACTGGGGAGTTTCCGTTATTATATTATTTGGGGGAGAGCTATTATGTAAGCATAAATTTTGATTAAAATATTGAAGAACACGACGCTCCCCCCCCCTTTTTTTTCTCCAGCATCAATACGGATCACACGGAGCCCTGATATCGGGTGCCTTACGGCTTGTGCCGCGCGTCTACGACCCCCTGACGAGGTAGACGACTTCAATGAGTGAGGACAACGACAGGTGAACTCTGAATGAGTGTCGCCTGCACTGTATCCTCACCTGTCGTCAGTAACCTCTTTTAGTTTGTTTGAATTAACTCCTCCCCCCCCCCTTTCCTTTTTCCCTCTCCCCTTTATTCGGTCTGACTAGTGCTGGAACCCATGAAACCTAGGGGCACCGAGACGCCAGGTTGACCTGATAGTTATTTCTCAACACGTAAACGGCTTGAACATACCTGAAAAGCGCACTCATGCTTTCCGAGATTTTAGATCCTGTGGGGGCATCAATAGATTTTGTTCAGGAAACACACTATATGCAGGGCAAAACCCCTTCCATGACAAAGTTGCATTTCCCACTGGGCTATTACAGTAATAATAGGACAAATAAAACTAAGGGAGCGGCGATTTTGCTAAACAAAAACGTACCTTTTCGGATTCTTGATTCGCTAATAGATATGGAGGGACGCTAGGTCATGATTAAGGGAACTAGATTTGATCAATGCTATACATTTGCGAATATTTACGCTCTCAATCGTGCTCAACATAAGTTTTTGTCTAAAGTATTGCATACTGTAACTACTTTCTCTGAGGGGATACTGATCTTAGGTGGGGATTTTAACATACCATTGGACCCCAGTTGGGATACCTCTACTGGCCGTACCTCTGTCCCTTTGCATATTTTATGCTCTTGCCGCTGGTCACTAAGAGATTTACGTTTGATGGATTGTTGGAGTGCTCTACACCCGACTGATAAGGACTTTACTTATTATTCTCATACCTCACCACCCCCTAGGATGACATTTGATTTTTTTTTTTTTTACTCTTGCGAAGTATTTTACCAGGAAGGATACATTGAGATTTCACTAATTTTCAAGTATGTCCTGGGTAGGCAAGGCCTAGGCTGGCACTTTCCAGGGTGCGGCAAAAAAACACCAATAAAAGGGGTTACTAACAGAGCACCGAAATGGCGCCAACATTTTGGTGTTCTGTTGTTCCCTGCACTTTGGGGAATCAAATTTCCCCACCCTGCAGTGAATTCACCGCAGGGTCCCCGAAGTGCAGGGAGTCGACCTACTTATCGAAAATGTCTGGAATTTACATATAAAAGGTCCTATGATTGATAATAAAAAGGTCTCTTACAGAAAAAAGAAAAAACACTGTAGGATGGATATGTTGTGATTTTGCAAAATCACAATTATTCAAAAAGAATCTACACTCGCCCCTTATTGCACAGCTCAAAGGATGCATGAATGATCCACCATCAGCAGATTCATAATATATCATTATTATATGTATATGTCATGTCCTGCCAGAATGCTATAAGTTGGGGGGGGTGCCAAATAAAGGATCCACCCCGGGTGCCAAATGTTCTAGGTACGCCCCTGGGGGAGACATTCTCCTCAAAATAATTATTCAGGGTCTGAGAACTGTGGAGCCTCCAGACTTATTGTTTGGGAAGCACATGTGTGATACGAGGGTTCTTTCTATGTGAAGGAGCCGAGAGGGCTAAGAACCGTTCTGCACACCTCCAAGAATTACTAGAACAAATAGCCCAACATACAGAAGATCATAAACGAGATGGGGACCATACACACATAAATCAGCTGATCATATCACGACGCCGGTTAGCCGACTTTATGAACATTACACACCATAGAAAACAGGTTCGTTTTAAAAAAAGTTTCATCATCAAGGAGATAAAAGTGGTAAACAACTTGCTTGCGAGATCGTTAAGAAACGCTCCATCACATATATAGCCAGATAACGAGATAAAAATGGTACTACACATAGTCTTCCGGCAAAATTACTACATACATGGCTCTATTACATTCTTCGTGCAAAAATGTGCGCAAAAACGCATTAACGCGAGGGGAAAAACCCTTCACGCTGACCATCAAATTACGACGTTCGCGCATACGAGGAGCGTTAACGTCTAACGCGAGTTACCCTGCGCGAGCGAAAGTTTGTGCGTGCATCCCATACTTAACACTGTAAGCGCAAATGCGTTTGTGCGCGGCTGGTATTACAATCGATACGCAACTTTTTACGAACGACGTTTGCGCGCATAATTTTAACGTCTTTGAAAAGCTGGTGGTAACGGCAAATCTGAACGTTCTGACCGAAACCAAATACACCAGCCTGAAAAAAAATATACAGCACAGTATAGTTACACATTCTACACATACCCAAACAATAAAATTGAGAAGTTCTGCGTGTTTTATTATTGCTGCAGCATATATACTCAGATTGATTTTGGCAGGTGCAAAAACTGAACGGGAGACAATTGTGGTTCTTAATTTTAAGGCAGGCCTCGGAGGCTTCATATTTGCAATCTCTTTCTTTATTACTCCTATAGCAGTAAAGAAGAGTGATAACAAGAACCAGAAAAAAAACATGTCAAACCCCCAACGTGGGGTAACCCTCCTCTTAATAAGTCCAGCCCCCTAGCCTATAAACAGTCTGAGCTGGAGCAGTAACGCCCTCTTTCTTTACTGCTCCTGTTCAGGACAAGATAAGTATAATTCTCTCCTCTATGTTTTTTACTGTTATATATATGTTTCTTTTCAGATTTAGAGTTTAACTAGATTTTAGATATATTTTCACATCGGGTGCTGACTTACCCCGGCTATAACCGCGGGGGTCAGCGCCCGCTCGGCGGGAAAACTCGGCGGGTCTGGACCTATAGGTCCCTCCCGAGTTTCCCACCATTGGTTGCAGCTTTCGCTGGTTGTTTGCTGTGCCTGTCTCTTGCAGGCAGCGGCGCTCGTATGAACTCCCCTCGTCCTGCGCATTGGTGTCCTCGAGGCCGCCCGAGATCTCGCGGGAGACTAGCGCGAGATCCCAGCGGCCATCTTGGGCATCACATGACCGCGTGTGTCCACGCGTTTTCACACATCCACCGGCTCCTTCGACTGGGTACGTTGTTTCTCGGGGGATTATTGTTGAATATGGCCCGTTTGAACCCTTCTGGGGGCGACAAGTCTCCCCTTACAGGGGAATCAGATTCTGCTGGGAGCTCCAGGCGGTCTGAGCACTCCGATGTTTTTGCCTCCCCTCCACCACCGAGAAAGCGCTCAAAAACGGCAGCCCGTTTTGCAGCCATGGAGGCAGCCTTACAGGCGTCCATTACCCGGTCGCTCTCTTCAGCTGTCTCCACCCTGTCTCTGTCCTTCAGAAGGACCATGGATGAAGCGGTGGCTTCTTTTAATGCGGCCCCCCCGCTCCTGATGCAGGCCCGGTTCTCCCTGTTGACCCGGTTGTACCCTCTGGCTCTGTGACAACTAGCCTTAAGAAACGTGCTAAGACTAAGCACATTGATAGTCCTCCAAGAGGGGCTGGCATCCCCGATACTCTGCTTTCTGACGATGGCGAGGTGTCCTCGCACAAGAGAGCCCCTGACCGCGGGGCACTGGTTGCGGTCTCTAAAGATAGGCCTTTACCTACGGGTTCTGGCTGACTCCCCAAAAACACTGACTCAGAGAGTGAGGAACCTGAGCATGGGGAGGATGATGGTGCGATTGAGTTATACGCTCCACATGATGTTGGCCTGTTGGCTGAGGAGGAAAGGCCCCCACCACCTTTACTGTCTGCTAAAGAGGTTGTGTGTGACCCTCAGGGCCGCCCGATGTTTTCCCCGGCAGGGGTCCTACATCCACGCTCCACGGCATGGTCCCCGATGCCTCATGTAGAGATGTGGGTGGATGCCCACATGCGGCTCCCTATGGATAAAGAGACCAGGGTGAATATGAGAGCGGAATGCCCTCGCCCTACCACCGCGGGCAAAACCTGTCTCACCCCGGTGGTTGATGAGGATTTTGTAAAGTTCATGACCAACAAGGGATGGTCCCCCAAGAAAGGGGTGGATATGGCCTTCAGGGTCTGTGAAGACAAGGTGTTGGATGTTGCATCACCGTTGATATACCTCCTTGACGTGGTGGAGGATGCTCGCTTACAAGGTACCCCCTTGGACTTAGAGGACGCCACGGGCTGGATACAACGCTCGTTGTGCCTGTTGGGCGGTGCTAATGCGGCTCTAGCCGCGGAGAGACGAAAGTCTATGATTCTGAGGATGGATCCTCAACTCACTTCTATGGCCAATAAAGATAAAGGGGCCAAGGCTCAAGGACTTCTCTTCGGAGATGGTTTTATAAAAAATATGGGCACGTACACCAGCGCTTTTACCGCGCTGGATAAAGTGGAAACAGCCATTAAGAAGGTATTTCCCAAAAAGGTTTTCAATAGGGCTGGTAGAGGAAGGGGCCGCTCTATCAGCCGCGCCGGATCTACGGGCATTACGAGAGGATCATTTCGTACCTCTAATGCCACCGACTCTGGTCCCCCGCTTATGGTTCCTCGGCCAGGGCTCAGGCCTGGAGCGGCCGCGGATTCCGAGGTGGCAGAACCCAATTTCGTGCTCGACGACAGAATGGTAAGTCTTCCATGTATTGTTCCTCATGCATCTGTTCAGGTGGGGGGCCGTATTCGGTTTTTTCTTCCAAAATGGGAGTTGATCACAGCAGACCCATGGGTTTTAAACCCGGTCAAAGGGTTCGAGATAGACTTCGAGGCTGTCCCTCCATACCGCTCCACGCCTCTACGACCACTCAGTTTTTCTGTGGAGCAAGAACACTTAGTTCAAGACGAGGTGGTGGCCCTGGCGTCCAAAGGGGCCATAGAGGAAGTCCCTTGGGACTCACCCAAGTTTGTGAGCAATTTGTTCCTGGTTGCGAAGAAAGGGGGCGGGACTCGCCCTGTCATAAATCTCAGGGAACTCAATTTGGGGGTGTCCTACCGTCATTTCCAAATGGAAGGGTTTCATACCCTCAGGGATTTACTCGGCGAACGAGATTGGCTTGTCAAATTAGACCTGAGAGACGCGTACCTAACCGTCCCTATGGCGCCGGCGTCCAGAGACTTCCTGTGTTTTCCTTGGCGCGGCCGCATGTGGTGCTTCGCGTGCCTTCCTTTCGGCCTTTCATCCGCTCCGTGGTGCTTCACGAAGCTTATGAAACCGGTGGTAGAATCCCTCCGGGTGAGGGGCGTCCGACTCGTGATATACCTGGACGACATTCTGCTGATGTCGGATTCTTCGACGTCCCTTCAAGTACACTTGTCATGGACAATCTCCCTGTTACAGGACCTGGGTTTCCTGATCAATGTGGAAAAGTCTTTGTTGATACCCACACGTTGTCTGGAATTTCTGGGTTTCCTCCTAGATTCGCGCAGTATGACCCTGAGCGTTCCTACTCCCAAGATACGGGCCATCCGCAAGGAGGTTCGCTCCCTCCTCAGGGATCACTCACCCACGCTGAGGGAGTTGGCAAGGGTGATTGGTCTCCTGGCAGCGACTCGTTTGGCGGTTCTGCCGGATCCTCTTCACTACAGGGCCCTCCAGAGATTGAAGGCCCGTTCTCTCTGATCAGTAGCGGATTATTCCCGCAGGGTTCCCCTCTCGGACGATGCGAAGACGGATCTGACGGAAGGCACGGACGCCTTCGCTCAGGTGTGGCCGAAGGGCCGGCTTTACGCCTTCCCTCCGTTTCAGCTGTTGTTACGTGTTTTGAGGCGTCTCTACGACACCGAGTCGGAGATGGTTTTAGTGACCCCATACTGGCGGTCCCAACCGTGGTTTCCCCTTCTGGTGAAGTATTCCCTGACCCCGCCCAGGCGGATTCCGACCTCGCCGTCCCTACTGACGGGAACGGACGGCCTCCCCCATCCTCTGTTGCGGGAAGGTCGTTTGGCCCTTGTGGTCTGGTGGATTTCCGGTTCTCATGGCGGGCCACAGGCATTTCGCCAAGAACTGAGGAGTTACTCCAGCACGCTTGGGCTCCAGGCACGAGAGGGGCCTATCGCTCTGCCTGGACAGCTTGGCACGGCTGGTGTTTGCGAAGGGGTGAGGATTCCACTTCTGCCCCTCTAAACTCGGTTCTAGATTTCCTGTCCTCTTTGTTTGAGTCGGGATTGGCTTTCCGTACTATTAATGTGTACCGGTCGGCTTTGTCGGCGGGCCACCTGGGTTTTGATAATTCCCCATTGGGTAGACACCCTCTGGTTTGTCGCCTTCTTAAGGGAGTGCGTCTGTCTCGCCCCCCGACACCACGATATTCATCTACGTGGGACGTTACGCTAGTGGTGACTTTCCTTCGCGCATGGCCGTGTAATGCCTCGTTGTCACTGCGCCAGTTGTCGGCTAAACTGTTGGTTTTGTTTTGCCTTATCTCCTGTAAACGTGTCGGGGATGTCAGGGCATTGGATTTTGGTGTCCGTTCTTTCTCACCGGACGGCGTTTGTTTTGATGTCTCGAGACGTACCAAGACGGCGATTCGTACTGTATTTTTTCCAGCTTTTCCGTCGATACCGGAGTTGTGTCCGGTTCTTTGTCTTCAGGAATATGAAAATCGTACTTTGGCTCTTCGTCCTTTACCGGGGTCCCCATTATTTGTTTCATTTCGGGTCCCTCATAACCCTGTTAGCTCGCCCACTCTGGCTCGTTGGCTATTAGATCTTGCTGGGGTGGATATTTCGCGCTTCGGCGCTCATTCCATCCGTAGTGCTGCGGCTTCTAATGCTTTTATGGCGGGTTGTCGCCTAGAGGACATTATGAAGTCGGCGGATTGGTCGCGTGAATCCACGTTTCGTACGTTTTACTTTAAGCCGGTCTCTCATTGGTCACAGGCACTGATGCGTTGAACGTGCAAATATGAAGCCTCCGAGGCCTGCCTTAAAATTCCCAAATTTTCCTAGTCCCGGTGACGGAAAGTTTGGATTTTAATAAGGACTCGGAGGCGAGTATTTCCCACCTCTCCCGCCCTGAGGGGGGTGTGTTCTAGACCGGCCAGGATGATTGTATCTATGCGCAGCGCATGGTTTGAGATGGGTGGTCCTCCTGTTGTTTGGGAGGCGGGAAACCGAGGGTTCGGTAGTGTTCTTTTCCTAATGCCTGCCTTCGTGTTTCTGTTCTTCTTACAGCGAATTGATGATCTGTGGATTGTGAGTCCTCACGGGATCGACGTGTTTCCGGATGGATCTACCGTTACCTGTTCCTTGGTCTTGTGGTTCCAGTCGCATGAAGAAAGAGGGCGTTACTGCTCCAGCTCAGACTGTTTATAGGCTAGGGGGCTGGACTTATTAAGAGGAGGGTTACCCCACGTTGGGGGTTTGACATGTTTTTTTTCTGGTTCTTGTTATCACTCTTCTTTACTGCTATAGGAGTAATAAAGAAAGAGATTGCAAATACTCGCCTCCGAGTCCTTATTAAAATCCAAACTTTCCGTCACCGGGACTAGGAAAATTTGGGAATTCTGATTGCCCGCCGATTTCTGCGCACAGTGTTAATTTGCGCGTCTTTTTTACGCACGATATTTTCAGACGGATGGTAAAAAAATGCGTTGGATCGTAATACCAGCGTTAATTTACGCGCGATAACGTTTAACACTGCGCGCAAAAAAAAAAATTGCACTGCGCGTACGAATTTGCGGAGAATGTAATAGAGCCCATAGTTAGGGAACATTATTCAGATTTATATAAACCAGCACAACCATTGAATCCCCAGAATAGCGACAAAAAAAAGGCTGCTATTTTGGCGTATTTGACGGAACACGGTACTAAGAAACTCCCGACTACGACAGCTAACTTACTAGATGACCCGATAACTGGGGAAGAACTCACTTTAGCACTAAAATCTGCTAAGCCTGGTAAGAGCCCAGATGGATTACCCATCAGATAGTATAAACGATATGCAGATAGATTAGTGCAATAATTAAATGGGGGGGCTAAACAGCTTGACATATGGCCAAATATTTCCACCTCAAATGCTAGCTGCTAATATTACAATCATTCCGAAAGAGGGTAAAGACGCAGAGCTCTGCGCCAACTACAGACCAATTTCTTTGCTCAGCTGTGACTTGAAGTTATTTGCAAAGATCTTGGCTGCAGCCATTCCTGCCCGCTCTTATATGCGACGATCAAGTTGGTTTTGTACCAGGCCGTGAAGCAAAAATGGAACTATACGGGCATTACAACTTCTTCATCACGCTACCCATACAGAACAGGAACTCCTACTCCTCTCAACAGATGCAGAAAAAGCATTCGACTGAGTGGATTGGGAATTCTTATTTTTAACTTTGCGTCATGTGGGTCTAGGTCCGGGGTCTGCAATCTGCGGCTCTTTCAATGCCTTTCTGCGGCTCCCACTAGGGCGCAGCTGGCCCCGACCCAGGTTCCCCCATACTCCGCTGGGTGGCCACCATCGGGCTCTGTTCCCATCCGCTGCGCCTGCTCCTTGCTCTGGGCACAGCGTGATGGAAGACATCGGCTCGCAGTGGCTGTCCAATAGAGAGTATGGGGAGCGGGGATAACCCCACCCCCTCAGCATGATGGACAGCCATTGCGGCGCCAGAACGATGGAAACGAAGTATGAGGGGACCTGGGGATTATTAATTTATACAGTGCAAGACAAAGTATGTGAACCCTTTGGGATTAAGTGGAGTTTTGCATGAATTGGTCATAAAATGTGCTCTGATCTTCATCTAAGTCACAACAATTTGAAAAACACAGTCTGCTTAAAATAATACAACACAAACATTATATATTTTCATGTTTTTATTGAACAGAACATGTAAACATTCACAGTGCAGGGTGGAAAAAGTATGTGAACCTTTGGACTTAATAACTGGTTGACCCTCCTTTGGCAGCAATAACCTCAACCAAACGTTTCCTGTAGTTGCAGATCAGACCTGCACAACGATCTGGAGTAATTTTGGACCACTCCTCTTCACAAAACTGTTTCAGTGTAGCAATAATCTTGGGATGTCTGGTGTGAATCGCTCTCTTAAGGTCATGCCACAGCATTTCAATCGGCTTGAGGTCAGGACTCTGACTGGGCCACTCCAGAAGGGGTATTTTGTTTTGTTGAAGCCATTCTTTTGTTGAATTACTTGTATGCTTTGGGTCATTGTCCTGTTGCATCACGCATCCTCTGCGGAGCTTCAGTTGGCGGACAGATGGTCTTACGTTTTCCTGCAAAATGTCTTAATAAACTCTGGAATTCATTTTTCCATCAATGACAACAATCCCTCCAGGCCCTGAGGCAGCAAAGCAGCCCCAAACCATGATGCTCCCTCCGCCATGTTTTACAGTGGGGATGAGGTTTTGATGTTGGTGTGCTGTGCCTTTTTTTCCTCCACACATAGTGTTGTGCGTTTTTTCCAAACAACTCAATTTTGGTTTCATCTGTCCACAGAATATTTTGCCAGTAGTGCCGTGGAACATCCAGGTGCTCTTTTGCAAACTTCAAACGTGCTGCAATATTCTTTAAGGACAGCAATGGCTTCCTCCGTGGTGTCCTCCCATGTACTCCATTCTTGTGTCAACAAAAATGTTAGCATGTGCCAGAGATTTCTGTAAGTCTTTAGCTGGCACTCTAGGATTCTTCTTTACCTCATTAAGCATTCTGCGCTGTGCTCTTGCAGTCATCTTTACAGGACGACCACGCCTAGGGAGAGTAGCAACAGTGCTGAACTTTCTCCATTTGTAGACAGTCTGTCTTACCGTGGACACATGAACATCAAGGCTTTTGGAGATACTTTTGTAACCCTTTCCAGCTTCATGCAAGTCATCAATTCTTGATCGTAGGTCTTCTGAGAGCTCTTTTCTGCGAGGCATGGTTCACATCAGGCAGTGCTTCTTGAAACCAGTAAACCCAAAACTGGTGTGTGTTTTTAAAGGGCAGGACAGCTTTCAGCAACATATCCAATAATATCACACTGATTGGACTCAAGGTTGGCTCACTCCTGGCTCCAATTAGCTCTTGGAGAAGTCATTAGGCTAGGGGTTCACATACTTTTCCCACCCTGCACTGTGAATGTTAACATGTTATGTTCAATAAAACACATGAAAACTAATGTTTGTATTGTATTATTTTAAGCAGACTGTGTTTTTCAAATTGTTGTGACTTAGATGAAGATCAGAGCACATTTTATGACCAATTCATGCAAAACTCCACTTAATCCCAAAGGGTTCACATACAGGGTTATTCAGAGAGCGTGAAAAGCAGGAGAATGACTGGAGAATGAAAAATTCTACTTCAAAATAGCCAATTTGGAATGTGTGATGAAAGGGAGAATATTTCTGGTTTGGCTATTTTGACCTAGAATTTTTCATTCTCCAGTCATTCTCCTGCTTTTCACGCTCTCTGAATAACCCTGATACTTTTTCTTGCAACTGTATATGTGGGGACCTGGGGATTATTAATTTATATATGGGGTACTGAGGATTATTAATTATATATATATATATATATATATATAGGGGCCCAGGGGTTTATGAATTTATATATGGGGGATTATTAATGTATACATGGGGGGACCTGGGGACTATTATATATGTGGGGAGAATATAATAATTATAAATAAATGGCATCAATAATGCCATGGCTGCATTAAGCTCTCCACCAGGGTCCTATCTCCTACTGTTCTGTGTGTGTTTTGTGTATGTAGATTTGTTATTTGCGCTCTCTCATTGTACAGCGCTACACAACTTGTTGGCGCTTTATAAATGTTTGTAACTAATTAATTGAAATTATTTTTTATTTATATTACTGACATGGCAATTGCCTGCCTTATGTGGGCTTAAAATGATTGATTTTTCTCTTCTTTTTATTATTATTAAAAGTTTAAATTTAAAGTACCCCTCCCCACCCCAGGGCAAATTGTTGCATTTGTTACATATATTAATTTGCCTAATTTACTTGAAGTATAAATGTATGCAGGCAGCTCGCTTACATTTACTAATTTAAATTAATATGTGCATTTTGTGCATGTGATAAAGTAACAAATACAACAATAATATAAATAATAAATAACACACTATAGTATGTTTTATACATAGCATAAAGGTAAAAAACGATATATGCAGTATCATCTACATTTTAGATGTTAAAATGGGTTTGTGGCTCTCAGTGTTTCTTTTTTGTGGGAAACGGGTCCAAATGGCTCTTTGGTTCTTTAAGGTTGCAGACCCCTGATCTAGGTCCTAAATTATGCAAATAGTTGAAGCCCTTTATACCAAACCAACGGCACGCGTTTGTGTAAACGGCATTTTTACGGAGAACTTCCCAATTAGGAACGGCACTCGCCAGGGTTGCCCGCTATCACCACTCCTCTTCGTACTGGCCTTAGAACCCAGATATTGCAGGGGTTAAAAAGTTGGCTCTAGTAGACATAAGATCGCGGCATATGCCGATGACCTATTGCTTTTTGTAACCCAACCCGAAACTTCCATGCCAAATATTTTAAAAGCTTTTAAGAATTATGGGCAGTTATCGAACTTTAAAATCAATGCCACAAAATCACACCTGCTTAACATCGATATATCACAAATGAGAATGAACATATTAGAGCGCAATTTCCCCTACACTCGGGTACATGACAAACTTAAGTATTTGGGGATATGGCTTACTTCTCATCATTTACATATGTTCAGAGAAAATGTTCTACCCTTACTACGTCAAACACAGGCGGACCTAAATTCATGGAAGTATCCTCAGATTTCATGGCTAGGAAGAGTAGCGGTCATAAAGATGAATATACAACCACAGCTCTTATACCTCTTTCAGACGATACCCGTGAAGCTGCTGTGCTCCTTCTTCGTCTCTCTTAAATCCATGATTACAGCATATATATGGAGAGATAAACATCCACGAGTAAACTATCACACGTTGACACATACGAAATCCAATGGGGGCTTAGCTCTACCAAATTTTTATCAATATTATAGAGCATGTCATCTACAACGGGTGGTAAAATGGACTAGAGGGGGTAAATAAACAATGGAGAGGGATTGAACAAGAAATGATAGGAATACCTCGGTCAACTCTCCCATGGCTTCCTTTGAAACAATCTAGATGAGCGGCACATACCTCCCCTTATGTACTAGCGACTCTTCGATTATGGCATCTGACAGCAGTACGTTGTGGCCTAACGACTTTTCCATCACCCATGACCCCCCTGGTATTTAATGAACAATTTAACCCAGGACTTACGCCCTGTCCGTTAAAACAATTGACTGGAGACAATACTCCTCGGATTCTACACTTTTTTACTACAACTAGTAAGGTCTTTTTGTCTAATTTAATACAAGACCGGCAAACGGGGTTCCTGGATATCTTTCATTATACACAAGTCTGCCACTACTTAGATCAGATACCACAATGCCACCAGCTGACGAGACAGCTGACTTCATTTGAACGTATTTGCGTCCGATTACAACCCTTTACATATGGCATATCCCAGATTTATTTGATTCTTCAGATAGGTGCGGCGGCTACCATACCATCCTTCATGAGTAAATGGGAATAGATACTAGAGTTGACACTCCCTGATAAACAATGGACTAAGATATGCAATTTGACACATCAGTAGCTAGTAAGATACAGGAGACCGCTTATAAAAGGTTTTAACCCTGTGGTACCATACACCATCTAGAATATATACATTCTGTCTGAGCGTATCCTCAAAATGCTGGCGATGTGATCTTGAATGTGGCACTATGCTCCATATTTGGTGGGGTTGCGCCTTGATAAAACCACATTGGACAAGGGTTTATGAGATAATCTCAAGATTTATAGATCCCCCATCAGATTTTACACCCGCTGCAGTCACGTGATTCTCAACGAGCGACTGGGCTACAACCTCTGCCTGCGGCTGCTCGAAACAGGACGCCGGAGGAGCCTGACAGCGCACCTAACATTGCGCCAACGAAACCGGCCGGCAAGCCAGCCCAGCGCTGGCTTCCGGTATCTGTTTAGGTATCGGGGGCCCCTGCACGAGTACCAAGTACTCGTGCAGATCCCGATATCGGCACCGATACCGGTGCATCCCTAATAAATCTTGATAAAAAAATATATATATGTGAGCTGCCAGGGGGCAAATATATCCATGTGAGCCGGGGGCAATATATATCAATGTGAGCTGGTGGCAATAAACACTACTCAAAAAAATAAAGGGAACACAAACATAAGACATCCTAGATATGAATGAATGAAATATTCTTATTAAATACTGTGGTCATTACATAGTTGAATGTGCGGACAACAAAATCACACAAACATTATCAATGGAAATCAAATTGAGCAACTCATGGAGGTCTGGATTTGGAGTTACACTCAAGATTAAAGTGGAAAACAACACTACAGGCCAATCCAACTTTGATGTAATGTCCTTCAAACAAGTCAAAATGAGGCTCAGTAGTGTGTGTGGCCTCCACGTGCCTGTATGACCTCCCTACAACACCTGGGCATGCTCCTGATGAGGTGGCGGATGGTCTCCTGAGGGATCTCCTCCCACACCTGGACTAAAGCATCCCCCAATTCCTGGACAGTCTGTGGTGCAACGTGGCTATGGTGGATGGAGCGAGACATGATGTCCCAGATGTGCTCAATTGGATTCAGGTCTGGGGGAACAGGCGGGCCAGTCCATAGCATCAATGCCTTCGTCTTGCAGGAACGGCTGACACACTCCAGCCACATGAGGTCTAGCATTGTCTTGCATTAGGAGGAACCCAGGGCCAACCGCACGAGCATATGGTCTCACAAGGGGTCTGAAGATCTCATCTCGGTACCTAATGCAGTCAGGCTACCTCTGGCGAGCACCTGGAGGGCTGTGCGGCCCCCTAAAGAAATGCCACCCCACACCATTACTGACCCACTGTCAAACCGGTCATGCTGGCGGATGTTGCAGGCAGCAGAACGTTCTCCACGGCTTCTCCACACCCTGTCACGTCTGTCACATGTGCTCAGTGTGAACCTGCTTTCATCTGTGAAGAGCACAGGGCGCCAGTTGCGAAGCTGCCAATCTTGGTGTTCTCTGGCAAATGCCAAACGTCCTGCATGGTGTTGGGCTGTAAGCACAACCCCCCACCTGTGGACGTCGGGCCCTCGTAGAGTCTGTTTCTGACCGTTTGAGCAGCCACATGCACATTTGTGGCCCGCTGGAGGTCATTTTTCAGGGCTCTGGCAGTGCTCCTCCTGTCCCTCCTTGCAAAGGCGGAGGTAGCGGTCCTGCTGCTGGGTTGTTGCCCTCCTACGGCCTCCTCCACATCTCCTGATGTACTGGCCTGTCTCCTGGTAGCGCTTTCATGCTCTGGACACTACGCTGACAGACACAGCAAACCTTCTTGCCACAGCTCGCATTGATGTTCCATCCTGGATGAGCTGCACTGCCTGAGCCACTTGTGTGGGTTGTAGATTCGGTCTCATGCTACCACTAGAGTGACAGCATCTCCAGCATTCAAAAGTGACCAAACCATCAGCCAGAAAGCATAGGAACTGAGAAGTGGTCACCACCTGCAGAACCACTCCTTTATTGGGGATGTCTTGCTACCTGCCTATGATTCCCTCCTTTTGTCCATTCCATTTGCACAACAGCATGTGGACTTGATTGTCAATCAGTGTTGCTACCTAAGTGGACAGTTTGATTTCACAAACTTGGAGTTACATTGTGTTGTTTAAGGGTTCCCTTTATTCTTTTGAGCAGTGTATATCCATGTGAGCTGCCTGGGGGCAAATATATCCATGTGAGCTGCCTGGGGGCAAATATATCCATGTGAGCTGCCTGGGGGCAATATACACTGCTCAAAAAAATAAAGGGAACACTTAAACAACACAATGTAACTCTAAGTCAATCACACGTCTGTGAAATCAAACTGTCCACTTAGATAGCAACACTGACAATCAAGTCCACAATTTGTTGTTGTGCAAATGGAATAGACAACAGGTGGGAAGCATAGGCAGGTAGCAAGACATCCCCAATAAAAGGAATGGTTCTGCAGGTGGTGACCACAGACCACTTCTCAGTTCCTATGCGTTCTGGCTGATGGTTTGGTCACTTTTGAATGCTGGCGGTGCTGTCACTCTAGTGGTAGCATGAGACCGAGTCTACAACCCACACAAGTGGCTCAGGTAGTGCAGCTCATCCAGGATGGCACATCAATGCGAGCTGTGGCAAGAAGGTTTGCTGTGTCTGTCAGCGTAGTGTCCAGAGCATGGAGGCGCTACCAGGAGACAGGCCAGTACATCAGGAGATGTGGAGGAGGCCGTAGGAGAGCAACAACCCAGCAGCAGGACCGCTACCTCCGCCTTTGTGCAAGGAGGGACAGGAGGAGCACTGCCAGAGCCCTGCAAAATGACCTCCAGCGGGCCACAAATGTGCATGCGGCTGCGCAATCGGTCAGAAACAGACTCCATGAGGGTGGTATGGGGGCCCGACGTCCACAGGTGGGGGTTGTGCTTACAGCCCAACACCATGCAGGATGTTTGGCATTTGCCAGAGAACACCAAGATTGGCAGCTTCGCCACTGGCGCCCTGTGCTCTTCAAAGATGAGAGCAGGTTCACACTGAGCACATGTGACAGACGTGACAGGGTCTGGAGAAGCCGTGGAGAACGTTCTGCTGCCTGCATCATCCTCCAGCATGACCGGTTTGGCGGTGGGTCAGCATTTCTTTAGGGGGCCGCACAGCCCTCCATGTGCTCACCAGAGGTAGCCTGACTGCCATTAGGTACCGAGATGAGATCCTCAGACCCCTTGTAAGACCATATGCTGGTGCGGTTGACCCTGGGTTCCTCCTAATGCAAGACAATGTTAGACCTCATGTGGCTGGAGTGTGTCAGCAGTTCCTGCAAGACAAAGGCATTGATGCTATGGACTGGCCCGCCCGTTCCCCCAGACCTGAATCCAATTGAGCACATCTGGGACATCACATCTCACTCCATCCACCATCGCCACGTTGCACCACAGACTGTCCAGGAGTTGGGGGATGCTTTAGTCCAGGTGTGGGAGGAGATCCCTCAGGAGACCATCCGCCACCTCATCAGGGGCATGCCCAGGTGTTGTAGGGACGTCATACAGGCACTTGGAGGCCACACACACTACGGAGCCTCATTTTGACTTGTTTGAAGGACATTACATCAAAGTTGGATCAGTCTGTAGTGTTTTTTTCCACTTTAATTTTGAGTGTAACTCCAAATCCAGACCTCCATGAGTTGCTCAATATGATTTCCATTGATAATGTTTGTGTGATTTTGTTGTCAGCTCATTCAGCTATGTGATGACCACAGTATTTAATAAGACTATTTCATTCATTCACATCTAGGATGTCTTATGTTTGTGTTTCCTTTATTTTTTTGAGCAGTGTATTGCCATGTGAGCTGGGGGCAAATATATCCGCCTGTCACTGCGAACCCGACACCAGCTCTTGGCCAAAACTGGTAGAATGCCCCCCCCCCCCGAAACCTGTGTCTGGATCCACCCCTGCTCAGAATCGTCTCACAATCCGGCGTACCCCTGCTCTACAATCACAAACACATGCCATGAAGAACGATAAGAACAGCTTCTCACCTCATCCTGCTCCTCATGCTCCAAAATCGCTTGCAGGAACGCCTTCCTCTCGTGGCTGGATGACTTCTGGTCAAACATTCCTGCTTGAATGACCTTCTGGTCCACGTTCAGCTTGTACTTTGCCGCAGCCAGAATCTTTTCCTCCACGCTGTTCACTGTGCAGAGGCGCAACACGCGTACTTCGTTCTGCTGGCCGATGCGGTGAGCTCGATCCTGGGCCTGAAGATCCTGTGAGAGGAAACAAAGATAGTTTTATCGTTTTCTCCTGTGAACACTGGGGGCTAAGCAGGTTGGATTGATGGGGTTCTGTAATCTCTTCCAAAGGAGCTTGCCTTGGCATTTCAGTTCTGGCTGCCCTTTTTGGGTGTTAACACACCAACGCATATGGCAAGGTCTGCTCTGTAATGGCGCCGTCAAGTCAAACCTTATGGGTCTTTAGTGGAGATTGCCGAAAGGGCAGGACACTAGAGCGCGGCCCATTCTCAGACATGTTTCTGTACAGATAAAGCCAATGTATTTTTCATTTCCTGCGTTGAACATAGATTTCTACCTGATGTGGGTTCCAGTCACTGTCAAATATAATGACGGTGTCGGCGGACTGCAGATTAAGGCCCAGGCCCCCAGCTCGGGTGCTGAGCAGGAAGATGAAGTATTCTGACGAGGGTTCATTGAAGGTCTTCAGTAGCATGCCACGATCCTCGGCTTTTGTGGTCCCTGGGAAAAGAACCAGAAAACACATTAAGGACAGGGTTTATAAATTACAACATAGGGGGCGTGGCTGGCTGTGGAAGAGAGAGGACATGCGTCTCTGGAGCTCCGACCCGTCCTCCTCTTAATGGGCTCCCTAGCTGTCTTTTACTGCCAAATGTTTTCCCCCCGGGGAGCCAGGGCAACTGGCCACCGGAGGAGAGTTGTCCGGGGCCCGTTCTGTCCCCCCCCCGGACAGGAGACAGCCGACTTGTGCGTGTGGAATGGTGCCGGCGGCCATCTTGAGGCCCACTACCCGGCGTGATTCTGAGCCTGAGAATCCACCCAAAGACCACATAGGAACCTGGACCCATGCGGTGACTCCTCTACTGGCCCTGACACACTCTTCGTGGCGGGGGGCCGGGGAGACGGAGGGCCCCCGTCTCCCGGCGGGCTCCGTGGAGGGGAATGGCGGTGGCCATACGAGGTGGCAAGTGGACTACCCATCGGATGCCCCGAGGACCGGGCTGGAGGCGGCTTTTATGGGCCTCGAGAGCCTACTACTGGCGACAGTCGACGACGATCGCCCGCTAACGCGGGGCGACATGCGGTGCTTCCTGGCGGTTCTGAAGGGCCGCAGGAGTACGGATTCCTTGACCGGCGCCATGCGAGAGGATATTCGAGAGGCAGAGGTTGCGACTGGCGGTGAGACAATGGAGGAGGCCTGCGACGAGAGGGGTGCCCAAGAGCCGCGGCAGAAGCGGCATACCTTGCAGGAGCTGGAGAGGTCGCCGAGGTGTGGTCCCGGTGCGTCTGTTGTGCCCGAGCAGCTGGGCGGTGTGGCGCTGGATGAATCGCTGGATCGAGGTCAGAGGAAGGAGGAGTGCCCCCCCGAGTTGACCAGGAGGTTGCCGCGGCTGGGGCCTCTTTCTCCGTTGTTTGCATTGCTACTGGTTGCGGCGCCTCTTCCCGAGGATGCTGCACCTTTTGCTGTGTCGGCGCTACCTGTCGCCGCGTGGCCTGGCCTAGTCGGCTTCGCTCTGCCTGTTCTGGACCCGCCACCATTCAGAGACACAGGTTGATGACAACAGCAGCGGTGATTGAGGTGTTTTTGCCGTGCTCTCTCAACCCTTTTCTTTTTCAGACGACGCTTCTTTTGAACTTTGTTTGCCCACACACTGAGACTTTATTTTTTGTTCCTTTTTTGCTTTTCGAAGAGACCCCCCTCATTGAGGATGATTTTATTAACCCCTAGATGTCTTTGATCTTATCCATCTTCGGTGCCACTATAGCCGACTACGTGCGGCCCTCAATTTCTGCATAATTGTATGATGACATGTTGTTTTCCCTGTTGCCTCACCCCTCACACTTTTCTTTTTTTCTCTCCCCCCCCCCATATTTTTGTTTAGTTGGCGTTTTCGGGATATCCTGAGGGACGTAGCTTACCTCCCCAGGTGCCCGGCCTAGTGCCTTTCACCCCCTCATGGCCTTCTCCCGTGGGCTTCGGCCACCCGGGATTCTGCCAGTGTCGGCACATTCTTGGTCTTTTGCCATATTTTTCCCCACCTTACTCCATTTACTCATCCTTTTTTTTTTTTTTTTTTTTTAATATATTTTATGATCCCTTCCCCCTTTTATAAAGATCCTTGATCACTTTGTTGCTGATGATCCCCGGCCGGGGATTATCCAGATTTTTGTGCTACCCTTCCCCTCTTGTTTCCTATTTTCTCGCCGAGACCCCCCTATCTGGGGATGTTTATTGTTTTCTGTATTAGATGATTTTCGCTGATTATAATACTTCTTATGCGCACTGTCATTTGTCAACTTAAGATTCCTGATGACTTTTTTTTATGCATGTGCAGTTAACAAGCTGTGGCCCTGCGTGGCCAACCTTCTTGTTTTCACGATGACTTAATGTGGCCCTGCGAGGCCATTTATCGTTTATGTCCTGCTGACTTTTTCACCAAATAAAAAATTTTGAATACCAAAAAAAAATAAAAAAAAATTACAACATAAAGCCACCTGAATGACCTAATCGTGCAGTAAGAGGCAGGAGGTCCTTCTCAGACTTCCACACCATGTTTTCTCTTGTCTTGAATAAATGTTTAAATAAGAGATACGGTTTTGATGTGGATCAGCTTAACAGGAAAGAGTTTGCTGAACAGTTACAGCGGGACATGCAGATTCAAAAAGGAAAACCTATCGGAATTGTGATTCAATCAAAATTTCCCACTTACCGTCCAACCGGAGGTATTTAAATCCACGATAGCCAAAATAGTCTTCCATTATGGTCATGAGCGTGGTCATCTGGCAGAAGAGAAGGACCTTGTGGTTGGTTGCTCTTAACTTGGGGAGGATGCGGTCCAGCAGCTCGAATTTCCCAGAGGCACGGTAGAGATCCTGCCTGTTTTACAGAAGAAAAGTCCATCACAACAGTAGCTCTCCCATTGCATGCAGCCATCAGTGGTGTGTTTTGGGGCTAAATTGTGGAATCGTTAATACAGAGGTTTAAGATTTGCATGTTCCATGACGAGCCGGTAAACTTAAAGTTTGGGGACATGTCGCTGCAATATCTGAGGTGATAGCCATCACAGTCTTAAAGTATGCACAAAATAAGGATATTTTTTCTTAAGAAACATGGCAAAACAAAGCAAGACGTCTGCAATCCAACCGTTTGAGGTCCCAGATAGACGAATAAATGGTGTAAAGAAAAGACATATAGAAGTCAATTAGAGCATTTTTTAGTTTTTAATTCCCATTTGTGCAGTAATTAAATCCACAAGATTCTCCAGATTCAGTAACTCACCCTTGCACGATGCCGCCAGTGAAACCCAAGTGTTCAGAGAAAGATTCCTGAAAGACAAGGCATTATCACTTCTTACTGACAGAAAACAACGTGGAAACGAGACCGGAGGTCCCAGCCGAACAGTTTTTGGGGAGAGATATATAGATCGGCCTACCTCAATTTGTTGGAACATGTAGGGGTGGTTGCAGATCTTTCGGAGCTGCATGATGGTGTTCATAAGAGTCTTTGTGCCACCTTTGCCCTGGTTGGAGGAAAAAATAAATTAACCTCCCTGGCGGTCTAATTTTTTCAAAATTTTGTGTCTAAAAGCGCTTCAAGTTTTTTGGAAAGGAAATGTGTTGTTTTATATAGTAAGCCTGTATTCTGTAGGAATAACTCACTGAAATCCGTGCAAGCAAGAGTCTAGTAAACACACGGAGTCAGAGAAGGTTTGAAACACGAAATAATAATTTATTATCCCAAAAATAATGGAAATAAATTATATTCAATAATATAATCAAACCAAAAACATGCCTCCTTCCTCTGGGTGCTGGGATTCCTGTTCAGTTGTGGACTCCTTTGCCAATGAAATATACAGGACACGGGGTTACCAAAAGTATTTATTCTCAAAGCAGCGTTCCAGAAATAAAAGGCGAACAAAAATAAATTAATTTCTATAATGTAATAAGGCTTTTCAATACAAGTTTTGCTGGTGGATCTGGGCAAGCACCAGCGAAACTTGTATTGCAAAGCCTTATTACATTTTAGAAATTATTTTTATTTGCCTTTTATTTCAATAAAGCTGCTTTGAGAATAAACCCTCTCATTTTTTTTGGTAACCCAGTGTCCTGTATATTTCCTTGGCAAAGTAGTGTACATCTGAACAAGAATCCCAGCACCCAAAAAGTTTATTTTACAGTAATTTTTTTATTTTTATTCACAGTTTTTCAAATTTGCTGCTTGGTCCCACCCCCCTGCGTTGCGTGGCTTGCAGGGAGCGGAACCAGGAAGCAAAATCGCCGGCTGCCACGATCACACTGCGGTGACTGCGGAGAGTGCGAGGGAGCGAAGGATGCGGTGAGTATATACAGCCCGAGTGTGGCTCGGGGTTACCGATTGCGGTAGAGAAATTTAACCCCGAGTCACACTCTGGAATATCGCCAGGGAGGTAAGAAAAAAAAAAAAATTACGACACACAATAAAAGAACCTGCAAAAAACTATTTGTGATTATAAGTCCTCAAATCCCGTAATAAAGCAGTGTAATGTGACCGTGTCCGATTCTGTGCTCTTGAACGAAGTTCTACGTTTCAGAGTATTTACAATAGACCACCCCCCCAAGACGCCTGTGTAGGATTGCATTTTTGCAGTCTTATTAAAATGTGATCTACACACATTTAAGGTCAAAGAATAATAAAAAGGGTAAAAGCATAGGCACAGGAATTTTAACGTGGCAGACACTGCGCTTCGAAGGAATTTCAATAGCCAAGATCAATACATACTGGACTCCTGTGGAGATAAATACAAAACACTTTGTGCTGACCTTCTTATCTTTTTCAGATCCATCTGTAAGCAGAACCCCCTTAGCTTGCATGTGCCTGTACAAGACGCGCTGTAATGCCGACATGTCACACTTTATCACATATTCCACCTGTCAAAAAGGGGGAGAAAAGATGTTACAATTTAGCGTTTGGCTTTGCAATAGGAATCTTGGAAACAAGATAAAAGAAAGCTAAATAAAAAAAAAAAACACCACATTCTTCCTTTCGGATCAATGATGCAAATCAGTAGCCAATCAGGGATTGCAGGGAGTGGACATGCTGTGCTCTCTGCATCGTGCGTAGAAGGTTTACATTTATATAGCTCCACCACTACGAACCTTCTCTGGAAGCTGAGCTTCTACTTCCTTTTTAAGTCTTCGCAGCAAGAACGGACGAAGGACCTTGTGGAGGCGGCGGATAATTAGAATGGTTTCTTCTTCGTTAAGATCCACCTGCGAGGGAGGAATAAAAATTGCATAGTGATTGAGAGGTCATTTTCTGCGAATGTGGTGATGATGGAAAGCATCTGGCGGTAGAGCATATTCTTGCCTTTTCTAGTGTGTGTATCGACACACTCGCACCTATCTCTTCTAGATTGGCTCCTCCATTTCATATATAGTTTATTTAGTTCAAGCCCCCACTCTTTATTACAAGAACCGCAGGCCCTAAAAGACACAAATTTATACACAAAAACACTCCAGACCAGGGCTCAAAATTTCCACTCGCCTGCTCGCATTTGGCGAGTGCAAATTAAGTGAGGGCGAGTGGAAATGCACAGGCAGGCAGCATGATAAATTATATTGTGCTGCCTGTGCCGCATATTGCGGCAGCAGACGTTTTATTTTTATTTCTTTCGGGCACCGCAGGAATATGCAGCACAGACAGCGCAATATAATTTACTGTGCTGCCTGTGTGTCCATTTCCACTCGCCCTCACTTAAGTTGTATCTGGGGCCTGATGTCTGGGTATTCATGTATCTGGGGTCTGACATCTGGGTATTCATGTATCTGGGGTCTGACATCTGGGTATTCATGTATCTGGGGTCTGACATCTGGGTATTCATGTATCTGGGGGTCCGAACGTCTGGGTATTAACGTTATTTATTTTTGTAGCTTTATTCTGAATAAAACATTAAACAGTGTAATTTCATATGATAATTTATATGATGTGTTTAGGGGCGGAATTAAGGGCAGGGTAGGTGAGGAAACTGGTGGCAAGTAACCCTTAAGGGATCGCTAGTAGCTCGGGAGTTGAAATTTTAAGCCTTGCCCCAGACTATTAGGAGGTCTCCAGTACAAATAAAACTCTAAATCCACAAAGGAAGCAAACTGAAAGAGATTTAATACTTTGGGGGTGTTTTTTCTAAACCATCCTGTGATTCATTCAAATGGATTTGGCCTCAGCTGAAATTTCATGATGGAAAGTTTTAATTTCAACAAGGCCTCAGAGGCGAGTATTTGTCTTTATCATCTTCTCAGCCCAAATCTGAACAATTTCTCTGGAGGGGGTGGGGGACACACGCTTGATTTCCCTTCAGAAATTTGAGTGTAGACCCCAAAGCCTGGTGTACAGGAGTTAAGAGACAGCACAGATCGTTACCCAAAAGGTGACACATGTTGATGACAGCCCTGGACATTCAAACAGGTCTCCCTGAAATACAGAGAAGTGGCGACTCCAGACGAATATTTAACCCCTTAACGACAGGCAGGCGTCACCTGGAGTGGGTGGGTTAACGACGGCAAGGTGTACAGGTATGCCTCGCTGCCAGGTGCCGACACAGGCCACTAATTTGGCCCGCCCACACAGTCGACGCATGAGTTTAGGCCATCCCACTGTAGCCAATGGCACACACACGATGGATGCGGGGAGGGACTGATGCAGCCCATTGATGTCGCCTGTACGACCCACGTCTTCAAGGCACACCCACTGTGAGGACATCATAGAACGTCCCATGGCGTTAAGGGGTTAAAGTGAAGGTTTCAGTGTGATTTTCAAATTTTTCCTGCCCTAAGAGCCATTTATCAATCCCTTTCAGAAGGATAACAGACATTACCATTTAAAAAGAAAGCCACGCAGCAGAGGAAATCAACCGCTAAAAAGGCCATACCCTGGCTTTATTACAGCAGGGCACAGCCTCTGGACACCTACCTTCTCCCCAGTCATTGCGAAGGGAGCGTTGAACCACTGCTCGAAAGTGCTGCAGCTCTTGAAGATGGTTGGAAGCAGGAAGTTGAGCAGGGCCCACAGCTCTGGCAGCTTGTTCTGTAGTGGGGTCCCAGTCAGTAGGAGGCGCCGGGGAGCGACATAGTGTGTGTTTAGCACTTGTGTGAGCTTGCAGTGATGATTTTTCATACGATGGCCCTCGTCCACGATCATGTACTTCCATCTGATCTGAAGGAGAGATGGAGAAAATGCTGGTGGAAATATGCACATTTATAGACGGAATCTCAAACTCTGCCCCCCCCCCATGTTTCTGAACTACAACTTCCAGGATTCTCTGCTTATCAATTGCATAGAAAGAATTCTGGGAACCGTAGGCTGTAAACATCTGGGGGGCTGGAGTTTGACATCCCTGATTTATAGAACAGTAGAACTATATCAGAGCGAGTCCTGGATCTCACATACGACAATAGCTTCTTGTTGACCAGCTAGGAAAGTGCTTTAATCCCCTTAGTTGGCATACAGCCATTGTAACCCCCCCCAAAACATTAACTTTTTTGCCCACTGGCCAGACTGGACTGGATTCTATCAGCAGGGCATGTCTGACCCGTAGCAATACCTTACCTTGGCCAAGATTTGCTTGTCCTTTATGACATACTCGTATGTAGTGAGGAGAACGTTAAACTTCCCGCTACGGAGCTGAGGCACAAAGCCACGTCGAGCCGCAGGCGAACCCTGTAATGGCAGAAAGACCGTATGGAGCAGTACAGAAAAACAACACATTTGTGGTGCCGGTTAAAGCGTTGTCACAAAAAACGCATTACAAGAATTGGGAACAAATGATTTTACATAAAGGCAAACACTTAACGTGTTGGGAGAATACGTTTTGAGCACGTTAAATCAGATATTACAGAATCCAGAAAACGTATAGACTTTGTGAGTACTCGCCTCCCTGCCAGATCCTCGTTTGGAGCTGCAGTGTGTACTGCAGTGCCAGCGAAAGAAGTGCTGTTCAGTGCCATGGTGGGCGCTGCACAGCATGTGCTTCAACGTTGCCCCCCTCCGGTGCAGGAATCCTGATGAGATTCCACAAACTGGAGATGTTCTATCCAGAATGCTTGTGGTCCTGAGCATTCTGGATATGGGGTGACTGACACACACACACACACACAGTATCAGTATAACAATATGTAACATTTGTATTGCAAACTTACCTTGTATGACACTTTCACGACGGACGGTCCCCACTTATCAAACTCGTAAACCCAATTAGATAGAGTCCTGCAAGAGAACGGATTGGAATCCTATTGATTAAAACAATACACAACCAGATGGTTCAATTACAAGTATTTATAAAGCGCCAACAAATTCTGCAGCACTTTACAATTGGTGGGACAAAACAAACCAAAATTAACAAATATGTTGGACATACAGAGAACGATGGTAGAGGACACCTGGCTTCTGAACACTCTCAAGTGGAGAGAGATTATTATCATTTATATGGCGCCAACAGTTTCCGCAGCGCTTTACAATAACCAAAGGGAACGACATACAGATAAAATGGACAAAGGATGGGAACAAGAGGTGTAGAGGGCCCTGTTCATAGGAGCTTACAGTCTAGAGGGATTGGGGTAGAGGAAGACAAGGGGAATTTTACTGGATGTCGGGATCATTAGTGCCAGTGGTTTGGGAATGGTGGGGCCATAGAAGCGGCTCCAATCATGTGTGAGTAGGTGAGCAGAGGAATGAGTTGCGTCAGTGATGTGGTATATAATCTGAAGAGATGGGTTTTGAGGGATTTCTTGAAGGCCTGAAGATCACAGGAGAGTTTGATGGGGCGAGGCAAGATATTCCACAGGCCCGGAGCTGCCCTTGTGAAGGCGAGAGTTGGCCGTGTGTGTGTGTGTAGAGAAATGACAGGTGGAGGTCGCCCGCCGACAGGAGTTGTCTGGATGGGACGTGCTTGCAGAGTAATGAAGACCTGAAGGGAGGGGTTGAGTTATTGAGCGATTTGAAGGTGAGTGTCAGTATTTTAAACTGTATCCTGAAATGTACAGGAAGCCAATGGAGGGACCGGCAAAGGGGGGAGGTACGGTAGATGCAAAATAAGCCTGGCACCTGCATTCATTACAGATTGCAAAAGGGCAATATGGGAGTTGGGGGAGGCTAATAAGGAGTGAGTTGCAGTAATCAAGTCATGAAATGATTGTCAGAACATACTGGAAAAAGTAAGGTCTGGTAAAATCAACCAACAACTTTTCATTTGGCAAAAAGAAATGTTTCAAACCAGACAACTGGTCTTCAAGCGCAGCAAAGCATTTCTCTGGTCAAAGCATTGCTGTTCACCGAATGAAAGCACATCGATTGGTTTGATGAGGAGAGCGGGATCTTTTCCCCTGGACATTTGGGACCTGTAAAGACTGATCATGTGCGTCGAACACCAGTTATTGATAGAAGGAGAAAGAGGCACCAAAAATAAAAAAAGGACAGCCAAGAAGAATACATTACTGTGGAGATACATTTATTTGAGGTTTCCTTCATTGCCAAATAAAGGGCTTAAACACCTCATGAGATGCAGAAAAGCTGCTCAGACAGACAGTAAATCATGGAGCAAAACCGAGTTTCAGTCTTAATATTTTTTTCCCTAGTGTACAAGTTACAAAACTAACCCCACGGACTGCTTTACCGATGGCTAATCCAAGTCCAGCCAACTGTGGTCGACTCGAGTGAGCAAACGACGTGTATCCTTTCCCACCTTTGCTTTAGACTGACCTGTCACTGCAACGAGGACATTGAAAAGGGGGGAAACGGACAGCCAGAACTCACGAGAGTGGCACGATGATGAGAAAGGGGCCGTTGATCCGCTTGTGCTCCATGAGGTAAGTTATGAGACCGATGGTCTGGATGGTTTTTCCCAAACCCATTTCATCTGCCAGGATGCCATTCAAGTTGTTGTTGTACAAAGAAACCAGCCACTCCAGACCCTTGACCTGTAGAAGGACAGAAGCAACGTAACCTCCCGGGCACTTACATAAAGGGCTCAGGAAAATATATATTCAGAAACCAGCACTCCTTCTGTAAGCGAAACTGATCAAAGTAGTGCCCTGGTGCAAATATCCATAGACAATATATAAATGATCCATGTGGATGCACTGAAGGACTTAATAAAAAATTAAGTTTGATCAAAGCTGCATTGAAAAGGTCTGACTTGTCGACCCGACATTGGATCTTGTCGAAACATGTTTTTTTTTTATGCAGCTTTGATTAAACACAATTTTTTACTAAGTCCTTAAGTGCATCCACGTGGATCATTTAATATATAGATTATACATGCAATAGAGAGCGAGAGCTAGAGAATTCAGAAACATTTTCAGACCCCCCTTCATTTCCCCCACCCCACGACACCTTTTATGTTGCAGCCTTGTGCCAAAATGGTTTAATTTTCCCAAGCCACCTAAATGCCCCATAATGACGAGGCACAAACCAGGCATCTGAAATCATTGCACAGGTCTGAATACTTCTGTCCCCAGGTTTTAAAATGCAACGCAATAAATATTAACATAAGCCTGCAGACAGAGAAGTTACATTCAATTGACATTTTTATAACGCAGCATTACGAAATCATCTGTGTCTACACATATAGCCACGAGCAGGATATATACATGCTCTACATTAATATTTACTAATCTTCAGTTAGAAAATAGACGTGTTATGTTGTATAAGATCTGGTTTATCATTTCCACAAACAAGACAAAAAAAAGCCATGTTGTAACTTTACGCTGTTTTTATAAATCATCGCACAGCAGAGTACGAGCAGAGCTGCTGTTCTAACAGGCTTTAAATGCCACAAGAAAGCACAAATATTAAATGAACATCCCTAATCCGCAACGTTCAGGATCTTGGGTATTATGGATAACAGATTTTCCCGGATTTTGGAAGAATCTGATGTCAGAGGAGAGGCTCCCCGATGCAATCCCCCTTCCTGCTGCAGCACCACCATGTACACACGCAGGGAGAGTTGCGTAGCCTTTTTCTACAGATGTGCTGCACAGAGCCAGTGTGCCTCTGTGCAGCATATCAGACACTGGTGCTGCACAGCCTCCCAGCATGTGCCGCAGCGATTGGGAGTTGCTTCTCGGACCAGCATGACCGGTCTGGAGTGTCAGGGAGGAGAGCACAGACCAGGGCTCAAAATTTCAAGTCCCAAGCTACTAACCAGGCCATAAGAGTTACTCGCCACCAATTGCTTCACCTAACCAGCCCTTAACTGTGTCCCTAAAAACGCACCCCTTAAATTATCTTATGAAATTACACTGTTAAAGGTTTTATTTAGAATAAAGTTACAAAAATAACATTAATACCCAGATACATGTATACCCAGTCATACCCCAGATACATGTATACCCAGTAAGACCCCAGATACATGTATACCCAGTCATCAGACCCCAGATACATGTATACCCAGTCATCAGACCCCAGATACATGTATAGCCAGTCATCAGACCCCAGATACATGTATAGCCAGTCATCAGACCCCAGATACATGTATACCCAGTCATCAGACCCCAGATACATGTATACCCAGTCATCAGACCCCAGATACATGTATACCCAGTCATCAGACCCCAGATACATGTATACCCAGTCATCAGACCCCAGATACATGTATACCCAGTCATCAGACCCCACTGCGAGCAGAACGAGGAGGCAGGAAAGCTCCTCTCCACCCCCATGCCAGTGACAGAGACGAGCTGGTTCAGGTTAGGCAGCAAATAATTTATTGTGCTTTGAGCCCTGGCATAGACTAAAATCTGGAAGGCTCTGAAAATTCCAGATTTTAGAATTCTGGATTAGAGATGCCCAACCTGTAAATTAAAAGAACGTGATTATGAAAGAAAGTGTTATTGAGCAGCAAACAATTCAAGGATTATACCTGGTATTGCTTTAAGATACCATTCACCAGCAGCGATGACTGTTTCTCTACCTTCTCGCTCACGGCGTGCGCCACGGCATAGTACGACTGCAGACCTGCTTCAAAAGCCTGAGATATGCTGTACTCGTCGTCCACGTCTTGTCTGGCATGCCTAGCAGGGAGAGAGCATCGACATTTAAAGGCAACCAATTCAGATATTTGTAAGCATCACCGATGACGGTTTATTGAAGGGTAATTTAATTTAGTGACCCCCCCCCCCCCCATATGGACAAACTGCATCATGTAGCCAGTGGACCAGGGTGCAAATTAGGTTAGGAAGCACAGAATTCTGGGCATTTTCACAGCCTGACCCTTTTATGAATCCATGATTTAAGTCGATTGACAAGTTTAAAGTTGAAGGAGTGCATATCCAGTGGTCGTGACCAGCGGTCATTCTGGCCTTGCAGGACACTGAAAGCAGATGCCAAAGCCCAGATTCCCGAAAGTGTTACTATGTAACTAGTAGGCAGAGCGGCATGTGAAAGCAGTTTTCTAGGAGGTATACGTGTTCCCTCTTGGCAGGCTGAAGCAGGTTAAAGCACATTTTATCTGAAAAGGAGTAAATAACTACAACTCAAAAAGCTTCCTCTCCGTGGAGCCAGCACAAATCACTGATCTGCAACACTCACGCAATAATCTCCCGGGCGAACATCTCACACACATCATCGCTGTCCGGATCGGGAATTTTCTTCTCCTCCGCTGCTGCTGGCAGGGCTGTGACTGAAGATGCCGGCTGCTCTTCTTCCTCTTCCTGATTGAAATTCAGGGAGATGAGAAACATTTACTTTACGCAAAGACTGGGTGATGAGTTATCCAAAGCCCTGTTTAGCTCACGTCACTCACCTCTGCCTCCTCCTCTGATTCACTCTCTTCGCTGTCAGACCTTGGAGCGACTTCATAACTGAAGATAGACACGGGGATACATGTTTGAGCTAAAAAAATCGGCTAGAGATAAATTTTACATAAAGATGTCCCTTTTCTGCCACTATTCCTTGTTTACAAAGCGGATTAGGAATTAAAAACTCTGCAGCCAAACCCCACTATGCAGTAACAGGAAGAATAAACCCTCACACGGCCCTTTTCCAGTCGCAAAGGGAAAATATCAGCATGAGATGATATCCCCGATTACCCCTTTAATCCGACCAAACCGCTATATTTGTGTCACGAGTCAGAATTTGTGAGATATGCCTGAAATCTAAGCAGCACCGCCACTAGAATTGGCTCCTGCAAGAAGGGGTTAAAAAGCACATTCTGTCAGAAATATGGCAGATTTAAAAAAACAAAAACAAACATTTGTGTCTACCATTGGGAGATAAAAAAATTTAAAAAAATCTGGTTCCTAACCACTTAGGCTGCGGTCACACGAGCGTTCTTTGAGCAGAAGGACCGTTCGTGAGAGTGGACATTTCTTCCACTCTGACGCTTTGTAGCCCCGTCTGCAGCTGTCGTAGCTTTTTTACGGGGAGGCTGAAATCACGTCCGGAAGTACCACGTGCACCTAGTGAGCACGCTACACCATGTGACCCTCCCTGTCGATCTGTCACACAGCTGCGACGGATGCAGGGAAGTGCAGTCACACAGATGCACTCAGTGCGCACGCAGCCTTGAAGCCTGAGATACACTGAGCGCATAGCGACGCACAGCGTAGTGAAGCAAACATCTTGCAGGCTTGAATTCACTCCGCTCCACCTCGCAGCTTGTCTACACTGCATTACGTTTGCTTCTCTCCGCACTGGACAGGAATCCAATACTTTGCAGATGAAACTAGAGAAATGTTGGTTTCTCATCAAATGAAGCAAAACCCATTTCATAAAAATAAAAAAAGTTTATTTTTAAAACAACTTTTAAATTACAATTTACAACATGCCAAAACTTTATTTACACAAAGCGCATGTCACACAGACAAGGTCTAAACGCCACTTACACTGCGGCGCGCAGAGCCTGTTGGCGGCACCGCACGTTGAGACGCGTTCAGTATGTCCAGATTTCTCCATCTCCCTCAGGCCACGTCACGATGCGGCACTGAGCGACGGGAGTTGGAAAAATTCAACTTTCCCAGCGGCAGAGCGGCGCGTTGAGGAGGGGCAAAGTCTGCAGCACACGGCGCATGCGCGGTGTCCTGTAGATCCCTCCCACCAGCGCTGCTCCGCACTCTTAGTCTTCCCTCAGTCTTGTCTTTGCCTCGGTCCAGCAGCACGGGGAGAGGAGAGACGCTCTGAAGCAGGACCCGGGGCCAGGTGCTGCTGGGACCCCCCTCAATAAATGTGAATTACCTTCCCCAATAAATTTGCAAAAGTCCAAAAAAAAAAAACACTGCCTGAGACCCCGCGCAGCCCACATGCCATCCCCTCTACCTGGCTGTATGTATATTTGTAGGATTATGATTAGATACATACAGCCAGGTAGAGGGGGTGGCATGTGGGCTGCGCGGGGTCTAGGGCAGTGCTTTCTTTTTTTTTGTACTCTTTGAAAATTTATTGGGGAAGGAAAGCAACATATATAAAGTCTGGATAGATATATATATATTAGACACATTTGGAGGAGGGGTGGCATGTGGACAGCCTCAACTAAATCCCCCCCCCCCCCCGATTTGGCAGATCCCTCCAGAAGAAATGTTGAACCCGACAGAGCAGAGAGTGAAAAAAGGGGACACTTCTCACATCCTGACCAGTGTGTGTGTGTGTGTGATATATATATATATATATATATATTAGTATTGTAGTGAAGTCAAGCCTGCAAAATAGCTGGGCACAGTGTATAAATAATCACGCACCATACTAAATATAGATTATAAAGCTTATAAATGTAGAAGACATTTACATATCTCTAATTCAGAGAACTGCTTTGCCCACACAGCTCCTGTGCTACATTCCCCATATGCAGCAAGGAACCCTGGGTAGGACATGCAAATGGGGTCTCCAATTTCTCACTTCTTGCACCTAGGGTCTGTTTTAACCCCGAACCCTCCTTGCTAGTGCAATGCCATACTAGTACATATACAATTACAAAATAATATAAAATACCTAAATAAGCCAAATTAGAAAAGCAAATAAATACATATTATTCCCTTTACTGCTCGTCTTGCTCCTCCGACACATATGAGTGAAACTCCTAGGTTTTAAGATTTTTAGGTTTAATCACATTATAGGATTGTACGCATTCATTTAACCTGGGCGTTCGAACATGTTTCCCAATATCACGTTACTCTGTATATGATACTTAGAAGGGACCAGGAACAACCTCAGTGTAAATTGTGGAAAGAGGCGAACTCCCTAACAAAGCAAGAGTGCAATGACGGCAACACCGAATGGTCGTGCAAGGCTTCACATCAGCGGCACATACCCAGGATTCATCTCCAGCCACGTCTCCAGCTGTCCAGCCTTGGGAGCATCAGTCCCGGTGAAGATCTTCCCACTCTCCATATGGATCACCTTTACTGGAAGGTCACTCATCTGACTGGTCTCATCAAGTGGCTACGAAAACAAGAGGATGGTTGGCGTTAATGGACATTTAAAGGGGTTATTCAGGTACTGCTGGCGTTTGTTGAAGTTGTGAATACTGGTGAAAATATCCAGCGTTGCAATTCCAAAAAAAAAAAAAACACAGGCGTTTCGCAAGTTAGATCTGAGGATCGTCAGGCGAAACTGCAATGTGAAGCTGCCGTCAGTTCTCTGATCCCACTTTTATAAAACACTGGAGTTTGTCTACGTTGCAACACTGGCAAACACCGGCAGTTGCTGAATAACTCACTGCTGCTTAGAGATATGCCTACTCACCTCACCGTCTGGTCCCAGCACAGGCTGCTGACCCTCTGCATTCTCCTGCACCTGGAACACAATATAACAATGCCTTGAGCATTTGTACACAATTCAGACACTGCGAGGTGAACACACAGACACCAGGGGAAAATACCACAGCAGAAAAATCACTGTATACAGAGAATCCGTGTACAATACTGCGTTGCTGACTCAAGAAGTACAACGGCAAGCGAACCTTTTTCTTTTTCCGCCTCTTCTTCTCCTTTAGCACCTGGGCGGCCTTGTGCTGCCTCACCAGCTCAGTAAGGTTTGCAACGTACTCGTCGGTCTGCTGCAGGAGGTAAGCCAGACGCTTGTCTTTCTTTTGGTCGATAAGTTTCCTATAGCCTTCCTCATCTTCTGCCTGGAGAAAAATAAAACGATACATAAGAATAGGAAAGTGGGGGGTGTCTATAAAGTCCCACTGCAAAAAAGAAGAAGGGGTTCTAGGCGCACCAATTTTCCAAGAAAACCCTTAACGTGGCACCGGTGGTTGTACGTTTATATTGTATTTCTACGGCTTATAAAGTCCCAGAAACCTGCAGCTGAATCCAGAAAGCCACCCGTCATCTGGGTGACCCATGTTACACTGTATTAAAAACGTCTGGATTATGCAAAGTACCAGCTGGATGGAGTAGAGGTAACATCACTGCTCTATAACCGTGGAGACACAGGTTCGATCCCAGCCAGAGCACCTCTCCAGTAAGTGTCCTTGGGCAAGACACCTCACGGTACATACTCGCCACCCAGGACATACTGGAAAATGAGAGAAATCTCAATGTATCCTTCCTGCTAAAAAGCTTTTAAAAAAAATCCACCTTAATGGTTTTTGAGGCTCCAACACTGCGGTATAAATGCAAGTTATAGGTCTTCTTTGTTTGAGCACATCAAGTTTATGACTTGAAAGTAGCCTAAAGCCACCAGGTCAAAAAGACCAAAGACAATCTGCAAATAACGCTTGGAGGGACCGTACTGACCATGAGACGCCGCATTCTCTCCTTCTCGATCCTCTCATTCTCCTTCTTCTGCTCCCGCTCCGTATTGGCGTGGTACGTGGCCACAGCTTTGGTCAGTTTCTGGATCTTCCCTGTGACCGAGCGGTGGAATTCCTTGAAGTCCTTGGCATGTTGGAGAATGCTGTTTAGATATTCCTGCAAAGGGTAAAAGACAACAACAAAAAATAAAAGTTAGCAAAAAGGAAGGTGAAGCGCTGGGGTCAGAGACCCGGTGACAGGAACCACTGATCTGGGAAAGTTGAGGCCAGTCAAGGTTTTGTATTTAAAATTTCTGGATGCTGAATAAACCTAAAGGCTGAGGTAAAAGCAGAAAGGACGCCGGGCCTAATTAGACGCTGGGTCTGACCAGCCTTGCCATTTATTAATTAAAACATGCGTTAGGTTTTTGCGTCGTTCAGGTTAAAATTTGAAAAACAAAAATACAGACTTTGTGAGGTACACAAGGTTCTCTCCAAAATAACAGACGTCCTACGACCGATTAAAAGGCTTATTCGCAGAGCACCGATATGTCGCCGACATGTCGTCCTCTGGCGATCCCCGCACTTCGGGGAATCAAATGGAGGACACGGAGGCGAATATTTGCAGTGTCTTAAGACAGAAAAGTATAAAGAACTTTGACGGGAAAAAAAATGGTACCAACATGGTACCTCCCATAACACCCCTCCCATTGCGCAGTGTGGGGTGATCCACAGTCTATGCAAGTCCATTAACCCTCTTTCTTGCTGCTCAGTGGACAGTTAAGTATAGATTTTGCTTACCCCAGCCTCCCTGCGCTCTACGGGAGTCTGGGGCGCTGAATTTTATTGTGGAGTTTTGGAAAACGGTTTATCTTGTTTAACTCTTAATCGTAGCGTTCGGCCGCTGGGTTTAGGACCTGTAACTGGGTGTTACAGTCCTGTTTCACACATCCCACGGCATGCGCTGTTTCTCCGTCGGCTCACCTCACCTCACCTCACCTCACCTCACCTCACCTCACCTCACCTCACCTCACCTCACCTCACCCGTTAGGCTCCACCCCTTGTCACATGGGTTTTCGCATGCTTGAGGAGGCGGCCATTAGCGGTGACAGACGTTTTTTTCCTCATGAGCATGTCGCTTTCTAAGCATAATCCCCACTCAGGACAACATAATTCTGCTGCCGAGGATAGCTCTATGCACCTCGCTACCCTCGCAGGCCAGCATGGGGGACTGACACTGCGCTCCCAGCGGCAGAACGCGGAGTCACGGCTGGAGGCCTCCATTTCCCGGATGCAGTCGGCGGTCTCCTGTATGTCAGAGTCCTTTTCTCGTGCCTGGGCTGACCGTAATGTACCCTCAACTTCCCATGCTCCCCATTATTTCATGCCGCCCGTTCAGTTAACCCCTGCCCTACTGTGTCCTCTGGATCACGTACCCCTGCACACTCCATGAGCTCCCATGGGCCTCGTTTGAATCTGAGCTCTCCCCCCCTCCCCAACTGAATCTGAGCTCTCCCCCCCTCCAACTGAATCTGAGCTCTCCCCCCCTCCAACTGAATCTGAGCTCTCCCCCCTCCCCAACTGAATCTGAGCTCTCCCCCCCTTCCCAACTGAATCTGAGCTCTCCCCCCCTCCCCAACTGAATCTGAGCTCTCCCCCCCTTCCCAACTGAATCTGAGCTCTCCCCCCCTCCCCAACTGAATCTGAGCTCTCCCCCCTCCCCAACTGAATCTGAGCTCTCCCCCCCTCCCCAACTGAATCTGAGCTCTCCCCCCTCCCTCCCCAACTGAATCTGAGCTCTCCCCCCTCCCTCCCCAACTGAATCTGAGCTCTCCCCCCCCTCCCAACTGAATCTGAGCTCTCCCCCCCTCCCCAACTGAATCTGAGCTCTAATACTCTAAACCGATCCCTGAGCTTTCATGCTCTAAATGAGACCGCGCCTGACCATTAGAGCGCCATAGGGTCCGGCATCCCCGTTCAACTGCCTGACCCTAAAATTATCCCCGGTAAACAACAAGCCCTTGACCGCCGGGCGTGTACAGCGGTGTGCTGACCTAAAGCAACTCAAAACGAGCACCTCTGTTACCGGCCTATCTGGATTCTGATGAGGATGATGGGAAGAAGGGTCTTGAATCTGAAGAACCCTTTGAGGTTCATGCTCCTGAATACGAGGAGTAATTGGAGGGGAATATCATCCCACCTGCCTTCCCAGGTGTACCTCCAAGGGAAATTATTTACGACCCTCCAGGGCAATCCTTTATTCCACCCAAAAACAATTTCTCACCCACGTTCCTCTGAATGCTACCCTTTACCACATGTAGCTAAGTGGATTGATGGAAATTTTAGGGCTCCTCTAGACCGCCTCTCCACGGGAACCCTAAAGGCCGAATGCCCTCGCCCTACCACTGTTGGTAAAACTTGTCTCACCCCGGTGGTAGATGAGCACTTCGAGAAATTCCTGGGAGGCAGGGGATGGTCTGTTAAAAAAGGCATAGACCATGCCCTGAGCACGATCCAGGACAACGTTTTGGACACGTCGGGGCACTAGCTTGCCTTTTTGAAATGGTTGAAGATGCCAAATTATCATCAGGCAACCCCCTGGAAGTGGGAGGTTGGCTACTGCGCACAATGTGCCTATTTGGCAATGCCAACGCTGCGATAGCAGAATGCAGTAAAGCAATTCTGATTAACATGGATCCACAGTTCATCACCCTAGCCCCCAATGACCTGGCTAGTGAAGCTCAGGGTTTTTTGTTTGGTGAAAGATTAAAGAGATGGGAGTGTATGCAAATACTTTTTCCTCCATGGAGAAAAGAGAAACTACAATAAAGGTTGTCCGCAACCCATGGGTTTTTGCCAGGGCCGGCAGATACAGAGGGCGACCTGCCGGCCGTGGACAACCCTATTTCCCGTGCAGGAAATTTGCCCTCCCTATCAGCTCCAAAATCCAGAGCATCAGGTTTCACTGGATCCTCCTTGCCATCCAGAGCGCATCCCTGCGCGTGGCTAGAGGCACGAGAGGCAGAGGCTACCTCTGCCACCAAGCAGGTATTTCCCCTAATTGTTACTTATCCCACGATTCAAAATCGCAGGGCGCTTGTGTGTCACTTCATACACAATTGGGTCAAACTCACACAGGATACCTGGGTTCTAGACCCGGTACAAGGGTTCGCTATAGATTTCAACGACAGCCCACACCAATCATTGCCACCACGACCACTAGTTCTTTCGTCCATACTACACACTCAGAGGTCCTGAGCCTCCAACAGAAAGGGGCAATAGAACATTTCACACACACACAAACTCGCTTTTGTAAGCAACCTCTTTGTTGTTGCAATGAAAGGGGGCGGTTATCGCCCGGTTATAAACTTGAAAGAAATTGAATGGCTGGGTCATGTCCCGCCATTTCAAGATGGAAGGAATCCATACGATGAAGGAGTTGCTGATACCAGGGGATTGGCTTGTCAAATTGGATCTCAAGAATGCCTATTTGACAATTCCTATGCGAGAAGACTTGCGAGACTTTCTCAGGTTTCCCTGGGACGGCAGAATGTGGAGGTTCACATGCCTTCCATTGGCCTATCAATCGTCAGCACCCTAGTGTTTCACAAAAGTCATGAAGCCAGTGTTGACTCATCTATGAGCAAGAGAGGTTCGTTTGGTGATATACCTCAACGACATTCTCATCATGTCGCAATCGCATCCCACTCTGCAACTACACCTTCATTGGACCATCCAGCTGCTACAGGATCTCGAGTTCCTGGTCAACATGGGGGGGGGGGGGATTATATTTTTTTTTTTAAAAACGATACGCCTACCATCCCAAAGACTGGAGTTTTTGGGCTTCGTCCTCGACTCAGTGTCCAGACACTGAGCCTCCCGAACTCAAAAGGTCCGGACGCTACTTTGTCATCACTCAAGGTCATTGAGACAAGTTGCACGCATCATAGGACTTATGTCCGCCACTCATCATGCAGTGTTTCCAGCTCCCCTGTTCTTCAGAGCCCTCCAGAGATTGAAGGCCCATTTTCTCCGGTCCGGTTCTTCATACAACACAATAGTGGGCATTACGGAGGATGCAGTCAACGATCTCCATTGGTGGATTACGGATTTGCATCTCTGGAATGGGAGTCCTTCATTTTCCAGCTCCGTCCCTCATGATAGAATCAGATGCCAGTCGTCTGGGTTGAGGAGCTCAACACGACAGACAGGTCGTCGCTGATCACTGGAGGAAACATCTTTCCATATCAATATCCTGGAACTACTAGCGGCATTCTTTGCTCTCTGGTGCTTCATAAAAAGGAACTGACCAATCTGTTGTACTTCGTCTGGACAATTTTCCAGCAGTATAGTACGCTACATCAACAGCCTGGGTGGCCCCCGCTCGTTCCAGTTGACGTTGATAGCACATCGACTGGGATTTCTGCTTCCAGCATCACCTTCATGTGAGGGCGCAATTCATTTTGGGACTCTCGAATGTGGTCGTGGACTGGAAATCGCGAGAATCTTCACAACGCAGGAGACTGGTCGCTCCACTCTTCGGTCTTCAACGCTCTCTCGGCTGTGGGGTCCCTTCCACACAGATTTATTTGCTTTCCGGCTGAAAGCAAAGCTGCAGAGGTTCTTCAGCTGGTGTCCAGATCCAGACACAGCAGCAATGGATGCGTTCCTCCATGATTGGACACAGGGACGTCCTTATGCGTTTCCTCAATTTGCCTTCATTCAGAGTGCAGAACGCCACGCAGACGCAACGCCTCACCCTGCTCCTAGTGACCCCGTTCTGGCCGAATCAAGCGTGGTTCCCTTCCATTCTGGAACTGGTCATCGACGATCCCCGCATCAGCTTCTGGATCCTGACAGTCAGCCACATCCACTGGTTTCGTCAGGTCAATTGCAACTCATGGCATGGTTGCTTTCGGCATCGGTAAGTGGCATAGAGCTCTGCCTCATTGCTCCAACAATCCTGGGCTCCAGGGGTCAAGATGGTCTAGCTGGTGCATCGAACGGGCTCAGGATCCCTTTTCGGCCCCTCTAAATTGTGTGCTCAATTTTTTGTCCTCGATGTTCGACTCTGGTACAGCATATCATTCCCTCAATGTGTTGAGGGCAGCAATGTCTGCAGGACATGTTAGCTTTGAGGGTGTCCCTCTTGGTCGCCATCCCCTGGTGTGTCGGCTCCTGCGAGGTGCCCGTTTTGCTCGTCCCCCTCACCCACACTAAGTGGTAACATGGGACATCACTGTTGTGTTGCGATTCCTCCTCGCTTGGCCGGATAATCACGGTTTATCTTTGCGTCGGCTTTCAGCTAAATTGTTGATGCTACTGTGCTTCGTATCGTGTAAACGAGTTGGAGATGTGAGAGCGCTGGATTTTGGAGTTCGCTCCTTCATACCAGAAGGTGTGCGCTTTGATATTTCTCGTTGTCCCAAGACCTCTATTTCGCAAGCGTTTTTTCCATCTTTTCCCTTGCAACCGTGGTTGTCCCCGTTAGATGCTTACAGGAATACGAAGAACGTACTCTTCCCTTCCGACAAGTGGAGGAAGTGGCTCCTTTGTTTATTTCTTTTAAGCCCCCTTTCCTCTCAGTTAGCTCACCCACTCTGGCTAGGTGGATTCACTGACTCCTCGATTTGGCAGGTATTGACGTCTCCCAGTACGGTGTTAGGAGCGCAATCGCTTCTAAAGGCGGTTTCCACTGGTTGTCGTTTGGAGGATTTGTTACGTTCCGCGGACTGGACGCGAGAATCCACCTCGAGAGTTTTATTTTAAGCCTGTGTCAGACGTTAATGTTTAGATTTGCTCCAGCTCCAAAACTTGCAAATATCTTCACCTCCTGCCTTAAAATTACCAAATATTCTTATTTCGTAACGGAAAGTTAGAATTTTATTAAGGACACGGAGGCGAATATTTCCCTCCTCACTGTACATGTTATGCTACCTTCGTATGTATAATTAGTAAAAATTGGGTCTTTGTGTCGTCATTATTATTATTTCAAGGTGCCATTTATCTGTATGCTATTGCCTCACTCAATAAAGCATTTTCTTTTGCTAAGAGTTCTGAAATCTTTTCAGCGCTAGTAAGGCGTGTCCTGGGCGTTACACGCAGTTCCTGTACCTATTCTAACACAACCTTCGTGGTTTGTGTTTTATTTCAGCCACCGGTCAGTCTGCCCAACTATAAGACCCTCAGGATCCTCTCCTTCTGGATCGTCCTTCGGTTCCAATTGGAAAAGATTCCTTGTATGGTTTCCTGTTTCTCCGCGTCGTCGCTGTTTTTCAAGAAAGAGGGTTAATGGACGCTGCTCAGGGACTTACATAGACTGTGGGTCACCCCATACTGCGCTATGGGAGGGGTGTTATGGGAGGTACCATGTTGGTACCGTCTTTTTTTGTCGAAGTTCTTTATACTTTTCTGTCTTATTTCTTGGTGCTATTTGAATAAAGTAAGAAAGAGACTGCAAATATTCGCCTCCGTGTCCTTAATAAAATTCAAACTTTCCGTTTGGTGTATTCAGCATTCACTGCAGGGTCCCTGAAGTGCAGGGAATCGGCTGCCGAATGCTGCCACCAACCGCCACCGCAAACCTGCCAGACAGCCACCAAACGCAGCCGACGAGCACAGCACCGACCAGCCACCGGATGGGAAAAAAAGAAAAAAAAAAACAATACGATTGAAAGTGTCAAAAGTGAAACGCTGTTTGCAAAGAAACTACTGAACATAAAGGTCTGAAATTTACATATAAAAAGGTCCTATGAATGAGAATTATTAAAAATATATATATTATTTTGCAGAAAAAAAATCCCGAAAAAACCAGATCAAAAAAAAAAAAAAAAAATACTTTTTGCTGCAGATTAAAATAAACGGGAACATTTTTATCATTGCAGCCTATGGGATTCACCTGCTTAAACCTGCCGAATGAAAACACTGAACATCAGGGCATTTCTCTGCTGTTCGGTGTTTCTGAATAGATTAACCGTTGCTTCTCTATGGGGGATTTCACTGCCTTTTGAACAGGCACCGTACTTGCTGGCAATTCGCCAAAACTTGGTGAACTGCCTGCTCTCGGAATAGCCAAATGGCCACGAAATAGTAACGTACGGGGAAATTCCATGTTCGGTGACATTTCGGGGCCAGATCAGCTCTTTGTGAATAACCCTGTAAGTTTCTAACTAAAATATTGACAAAGGAAACGGGAGCTATTAAAGCCCATTGGGGACAGATTTGAAGACGTTTGTTTACAGTGATATCTATGTCTAATAATGGCAGCTGGTTCCTCTCCAGATCCTCCTCTCGATCAAGTCTAACCTGGTGCTTCTGCCGTCTCTTACGTTCCTGCTCAACCTTCTGCTGTTTCTCCAGTTTCTCCGTTATTCGGGCCTCTCTCAGGGACTGGCGCTTGCTGCGTTTGTAAGCCTTGGCGTTCAGTGCGGTTTCCAGGGCCGTGTCCCGTCTCATGCAGACAACTACTTCTTGTCTCAGCTGTATAGAAATCAAAAACATTATTCCTTTGGCAGAAGTTGAATGAATTTTGCAGAGAATGTTTATTGATAAAGTAAAAATAAATAAAAAGGTTCTGTAGTACGAATCAATCTAGGGTCGGGCTATAACCACAAATCTCAGGCTTGACCTGTGCTAGTCGATGCTTACTTGTCTCTGGAAGTTTAGAAGCCTCAGTGCCTTTAACTCTATGGTAGCTTTGGTCCTCAGATCTCCAGCTAAAGATCCAGGAAGGTTTTCTAGCTCTTGAATTCGATGTGCAATCCTTGCTTGAAGCCTACGGGAGAAGGTACAATGAAACATGAAGAAGAGAGGTTTTGATTGGACACCGATGCACTGCGTAACTAGCTGGGTCTTGTGTAGAATCCCCTGATCAAACTCTTTATCAAAGGTTACAGCTTGAACTCTTATTACCACTACAGCTTATATTTAGTTTACCTCCTCTCAGCAGCATTTTGATAGAAAGAAAGAATGGAGAGACAATAATAAAGAGGGAGAAAGAGAAAGAAAGGGAGAGAAAGAAAGAAAAAAGAAAGAAAGAGAAAGAAAAAGAAAGAGGGAAAAAGAAATAAATGAAGAGAAAGAAATAAATGAAGAGAAAGAAATGAAGAGAAAGAAATAAATGAAGAGAGAAAAAAGAAAGAGGGAAAAAAGAAAGAGGGAAAAAAGAAAGAGGGAAAAAAGAAAGAGGGAAAAAAGAAAGAGGGAAAAAAGAAAGAGGGAAAAGAATAAAATGGAGAGAAAGAAAGAAAGAGGGAGAAAGAAAAAGAAAAGAATCAGAAAGAAAAAGTGAAAGAACAAAAGAAAAGCAGGAAAAGAAGAGGAACGAGCACACACTCCAGCTCCAAAGATAACGAGGAATTTCCTCCTTTTGAATCCCCTTGCCAAGTGAATGAGAAAGCGTCACTTTCAGCACCATGGACATCGCAGGGTCTTTACCAGAGAGGGATGTCAGAAACCCAGTTTTGATTTTAAGATTTGTAACTTAATAACTTGTCATTGTTCTACAATATGATTTAAATAGGGGGGGGGGAGCTTTTCCACAAATGGGAATCGAGACGGAGGCCAAGGCTGAGCCCTGCGCATAGAAAATGATCATCAATCAGCATTTGGGTAATTACACCCAGGCGTAACAATACTCACAGCCTGAACGGGGTGAAACGCTGAGCAGAACTACAGGAACACCATGTCTTCCTACGATTTGGAGGTAGCTTTACCTCCCTAATCTTTATTGTACAGAGCAGTATAATGTGTGCGTGTGGTATACAATGATGCCATTACCCTTCTATTGGATTCACATAAAGCCTACGGGTTTAAACACTCCCCACATTGTATTACGTTGGGTCAGACCGTGCAAGGCCTTACAGCTTCAGAAAAAAAAAATCCTGTTTGCTTCCCTGAATTATCATGTTAACCCCAATCAGACAAAACATTGTCAAGCTCTGAGCACCTCACCTGTACTCGCGCTCCTGCAGCACTTCCACGGGATCCAGCCCCCGGGGTTTTTGGATAGGAGTGATTCTGTTGGCCTTGGAGTGGAACTGTACCATAGGTGGAGGCTGTGCAGGCTGTCCTGGAGACTGCGTCTGTGGGGGCATGACTGGTGAAGCTGCGGGAGGCACCGCTGGAGGAGCAGGGGAAGGCCGACCCGTAGGCTGCGGAGGGATCAGCTTCTGGGGAGCAGTGGCAGGAGCAGCTGCGTTGGCCATGGGAACTGCAACAAAAAGGTGACATATATATCTCAAATCCAAACCATTTTAAAGGACCACTGTATACACTGTGACCTTTCAACTTAAATCGAGTGCTCACGGGGTCCTGAGCATCCTCCCTACTGATGGGGAACTCTGAGGGCCGATTCAGTCCTTTGAGTACATGGAGCTCAGGTCCTCCCAGAAGCACAGATCAGCAAGAGCTTTGGGGACTGGGAGGAAAGATGCAAGAACCGAATTGGGTCCCTCCTCCCTCTAAGCCATTGGATTGATGTCCAGCACCACCACGGGCCAAGTGTCACACTCCTGCTTGCAAGGAGCAGGCAGCATCTCATGTCCAGAGGATTGGAGACCCAGGTTGCTCTACACAGAAAGTTGTAAAGTGGTGGAGCATAGGCGGGGAAGAAGGTGCAGAAGAGAAAATGTTCAAACCCTCCATCCCATCCCAATTTTAACCCTAGGGTGTCCAGTTAATTCCTAGGAAAGTATCGGATGAAACCACACCATTTTTATTAACAGGAAAAAGCAAGAGGTTCCTCTGGTTCCATAGCCTTTCTACAGGGAGCCGTGCCAGGGAGGGCATGAACAAACGCTTACGCCGACACGCTTACCTTCAGGCCATGGCTTGGCAGGAGCACCAGGAGGGTGGCCAGGCATCCCAGGCGGAGCTCCAGAGGGACCTGGAGGAGGCATGGTGGGCCCAGCCATACCTAGAAGGTAAGAAGAATTGTTTTTTTTTAAAAAGTGTCACATTGTTAAACATAGCAGAGGATTAAACATCCAAAAGCAGGAAACGACCCCCTCGGCACTGCCTTTCCAGAGGTTGGCTGCAAGTCCTTGTGTCATTCTAACTGGTAATCCCACCGCTAAGTTAACAGACCCCAGATTTGACAGCCGCGACACTGCATTTTTTTTGTATTTAATGAATAAATTTGTCGTCATCCCTGAGGGATGTCACACTCGTTATTCTCCACTCCAAGTCCTGAACAGACTCACGATGGAACAATATTAATCTTTCACGAATGCGTCGGTCAGCCCTGCTTTATCACTATAAAGCCTGGAAGGTTGGAATGGCTTCCCAACCTCAGAAGAAAACATGTCCAAGCGGGCATTTGGCCTCAATACACAACATATTAACCAAGGCCACTGTGAGCCAACGGTTGGACACCATTATTATATGACGTGTGAGCCCAATCTGATCAGAGAGGATATATCCACGTTTCTGCAGTCAGTGAATTCAAGGCGACTCTTACCATGAGGTCGGTTGTAGTTGGGCGGTACTGGCCCAGGTCCTGGAACCGGCCCTGGTGTAGGCACAGTGCCAGTCCCAGACGCTGCAGGTGGAGGTAGTGTTGGCATCTGCTGCTGCATGCCTGGCATGGGTCTTTTTCCCTGCACAGCTAATTGCAGGTGATCAGGTAAGGGCTGACCCCTCGCCAGCATCTTGTAGGCCATTATCTGAGCACGCAACTGATGCAGCTGATTCTGGTTGAAAGGCGTGGGGGTGCGGTTGGCTTGCGGCTGCTGCGGCTGCTGCTGAGGGTCAGCGTTCTCCATGTTCACCGCGCCTGCTCCGGAGGGAAGAGGACCGGAAGGAGGGCCGTTAGAGGGCACGGGGCTTGGAACGTGTTCAGAGCTTCCTAAAGGTGACGGGTATCCTGAAAACAGAGGAGCGATCATGTGTTTAGTGGAGAGACACCTCCTGTACATCCACAGCAGAAAAGCTGCAGCAACGCTACACAGAAGGATGGATATGGTACGTTACATCTGTCCTACCGGCACATAATGCAGCATCTCTTACTAGGTTTTGCTGAGCAGGCAACAATTCTGCTAAATAACGAAGAGGTTTCTCATACCTTGGGAGTGTTGGTCCATAGGACTAGGTGGTGGTCCCATTCCAGAGTGCCCCCCAGCCCTCATGCCCATGCCTTTCATCTGGTTGTAACGAGTATCTTCTGGCATTGTCTTCTCATGCATGGACTCCATAGGCTAAAAATTTATTTAAAAAAAAAAAAAAAAAAAAAGGTATGACAAGAATATAAAGTGAAAAAGGCCTATATAAAAAATGTTATTGCAGGTTTGCAGCCTGGGGGGACGACACATACCTTGTGCATTTGGTGCATGTTCTCCGTGGGATAGCCCGTTGGGCCCTGTGGCGGGATAGGGGGCCCAGGACTTGGTCCCATCATACTGTGAGTGGATCCTGGAGAAGGCCCGGGGCTGGGGCCTAGCATCGCACCAGGAGACGGCCCCGGCCCAGGAGAGGGGACAGGACGAGGGGTGCCCCCCATTGGAGGGTCAGGGGTAGACATTTTTTCAGAAGAGAAATCCAATCAATGCCAACCTGTGGCAGGAAAGAAAGAGGAGGTTTCATGAGAAAGACAATACTCCGTGCGTGACGACACATAAATCTGATAAAAATAGTATCTCCATAAACTCAAAAAAAGCTTTGCATTTATGAACGTGGTAACATCGAAATGAACACGTGGCAATTTCTAAACCGAGTGTCTGCGAAGAGTCGGCAGACAAGTGAGCGAATGGATTGCAAGATTACCAGAAGAGGAAAGAACATGATGCAGTAGCTGGAAAGGGATTAAAAGCTCTATTGATGGAACGCATTTCAGCTTGAGAAAGCTCCCGCACAGGAGTGAGTGAAACGTGCTGAACTGAAGCCTTCCTTATTGTCCTGGAAGTCACACCCTGTAGTTAGTGTCGGCATTGGCAGCATGGACGGTACCCTGCCCATTGTTCTGCGACGGACACAATCTAGTAGGGATGCACCAATACCTCGATTACCGATACCTTTATTTAATGTCATGTGACCACTTTCCAATAATTGAGGATTTTGCTGAAAGCCTGTGCAATTTATGTTAATATTGAAATGTATGGCCAGACACCCCATTTACCCACTGCACAGGCATGCACACACCCTGACCACCCACACACACACCAGACCTCAGACACATGTATACCCAAAACACACCTCAGACACATGTGGACCTGAGACACTGGGGCTGCTGGCAGAATGCATTAACAGCATTCTGCCAGCATTCCCCTCCCACCGAGCAGCTGCCAGGCTGTGATGCGCTCTCGCGAGATATCACGATCCCAGCAAGAGCACGGCTGGAGGTCGATTCAGCCTTCACAGGCCAGCGGCCGCTTGGTAGAATGCAGCCAGCCCGAAGGGGAATGCTGGCGGAATGCCATTAATGCATTCTGCTAGCAGCCACAGCCCCAGCCCTCCGATACCGGCAAGCCAGCACAGCGTTGGCTTTCGGGTATCAGGGCATTTGCTCGACTACCAAGCTCTCGTACAAATGCCGGTATCGGCACTGATACTTGTATTGGTATCGGTGCATCCCTACATTCTAGCAAGGAATCCTTAAAACGATTTAGCCTTTATTATTTTGGAATGCTTTCTGCTGCTGTGGACGTCAGCACCGAGAAACAATGGAGTGTATTTATTGCCTTGAAAGACAAACAGGGACCTCTCTGTAGCATGACTTGTAATATCAGAGGATTAAAAATGAAATGTGTTTGTTAAAAATTTCCATGCAGTTAAAATAAGACTATCAGCCCCCCCCCCCCCCGTTACTCAGGTGGGATCATGCAGACCCGCTTCCACTGCAAACAGTCCCTATAAATACACAAATGTTTCATATCAAGAATATAAACCCTGGTCTTCACGGTGTTTTGATGTAGACATTCATCCATCATCCCATGCTTTTTACATGGAAGTGTTCCTGAGCTGTAACTAGGGATGCACCGATACCATTTTTTAAAGACAGAATACAAGTACCGTTACTTTAATGTCATGTGACGCTTTCCAATAAATAATTTAGGATTTTGCTAAAAGACTGTCCAGTTTTATGTTAATATTGCAAAGTATGGCCAGACACAACCAACCACACACACACGCACGCACTCTGGTCTGGTGTCTGTTGGGTATATTATTTATATATATGTAATATACCCCACAGCCATCAGATACATGTATTCCCAACAGACACAGACCACATTGTGGGTGTATTTATAGATATACACACCAACCTGCCAGACGTGTGTGTGTGTACATGTGTACACAAACACGTTTCAGACCAGACATGGGGCGGCATTTGGACAGGCCCCTGCAGCTTACTGCGTTCCTCCCGAGTGCCGCCGGCAAAGTCTTAGAGCGGTTGCTCGTTGGTAAGCTCGATCTTGCAGGTGGAGGCTTGCCAAAAAGCAGCCACTCGAAGACTTTGTCGGTGGCGCTCGTTGGAAGGAACGTGGTAAGCTGCAGGAGCCTGTCCGAATGCCGTTCGAGCAGCTAAAAACGAGCTAAGTGACACGAAAATACGAAAAATGGTCGATATTCCGGAAAAAAACAGTACACGAAAAACGAATCGAGCCGAACCGAATCGAAACAGAAATCGGTCGAAACGAGCCGAATCGAAAAGTTTAAAAATCCGAAAAATCGAACCGAAAAAAAAATAAAAAAATATCGGTGCACAAGCCTAGTTCTGACTAAACTCTAGAAGCAAATCATACAGAGTAAAGCAGCGGCATGTCTGCTCCAGTCAGCTCTGAACTCACAGCTGAGGTTAACATTTAACGCAGTCTGGCTATAAACAATGTGTGCTGTACACAGTGATTAATCTGCTGGTCGATTAATCAATAATGAGAATAGTTGTCAACTATTCTATTTATGGATTAGTCGCTCCAAGCCTTGTATCAAGGAATTTAATGCCAAAATGTCAATATTCAGAGTCATCAACCTGAGCTTCTGTCTCTTCAGAAAAGGTGTCCGGTACTGAATGCCAAGGATGTCATCCCTGCACGAGAGATGCAGCAACCGCCGACAATCATTTCGGCCTCGTCAGAAGGGTATAGCTCAGGACTCAAAACTTCCACTCGCCTACTAGCATTTGGCGAGTGGAAATTAAGTGAGGGCGAGTGGATATGCACACGTAGGCAGCACAATAAATTATTCCCCCTCCCTCTTTCACAGGCTGCACGATGGCAGGGATCAGCTGCCTAACCTGGCCAAGCTCGTCTCTGTCACTGGCAGGGGGGGGGGGTGGAGAGGAGCTCTGCTCACACTGGGGTCTGATGTCTGGGTATTAATGTTATTTTTGTAACTTTATTCTAAATAAAACCTTTAAACAGTGTAATTTCAAAAAGATAATTTAGGGGGGTGTTTAAAGGGCAGCGTTAAGGGCTAGGTGGAGTAACTGGTGGCGAGTAACGCTTATGGCCTGGTTAGTAGCTTGTGACTTGAAATTTTGAGCCCTGGTACAGCTGACACCCCTCTAGACACCTCGAGCAAGGGGGTCCACATCTGGATTACCCTTAAGGCTAGGGTCAGACGAGCGCAGTATTAACGTGCGTTTAGCCGCACTTAATCACGGCCGTGCTAGCAACAAATGACATCCAATGCCGGGCAACATACGAAAGTGCGGCCGCGCAACGCAAGTGGCAAGCAAACGCATTTTTTCGAGAACGTCAAACCGCTAGTACTGACGTACAGAGTGCGCTGCATCCGCTAGCGGCATGTGTGCGTGATTAGGAGTCGTCAGACGCTGCTCATGTCTGCCCAACCTAACGTCCAGACACCCAAAGTTTCCTGGTTTGGATCCGTAAAAAAAAAATCACTGCCATAATTGCGCATTGTATGACCGCTATTGCGTTTTCCCTGAAAAAATACGTCCATTCGTTCGGACGCACTTTTTGACGCTCGACACGAAAAATGCGTTCATCTGACCCTAGCCTAAGACTTAAAGTGAGACAAAGAGGTTTGTGAGGGTCCCAAGAATGAGCATGCCTAGAGGGGTGTCAGCTATACCCTGCTGACAAAGCCTAACAAGGCCGAAACGATCATCGGGGGTTGCAGCACCCCTCGTGCAGGGGTGACGTCCTTGGCAATCAGTACTAGCTGCCCTTTCTGGGTGATTGCAGGCCGATTTGCATATAGAGCGGTTGTCCCTGTAATGGCACAGTCAAGCAAGAAACCGTGTGAGAGCTGAGGATCTCACCTCTTTTGGGGGGGGTGTCTACCGATTATTGGTACTACCGATAACAGGGAAAAACCTGAATAATGGGCCAGAATTAAATCGGTACGTTCCATAGCTGACAACAGGGATTTTCCTGCTGGTACGCGCCGGTACTCAGTACTTTCAGGGCAGACGTTCCTCCACTAAGTTGCGGAGGACGTCTACAACCCATCAGCAAAAATCCGCGGCTCAGCGCCCATTCGGCGCGGAATGTGGACCTCTCCAGCAAGCGGCTGACATCTTTGTCAGCTCTGCCTGTGGGATACATCCCCACCCACTGGCGCCATCTGACATCAACCTATGGGGGAGATATGGGGATCCACATGTCCCACATCTCCGCAAACGTACAAACCAGAGCATCATGTGTCATGCCATTGGAAAGGCCAGGGCACAGCTTTCCCAATGATGCCAAGCATGACCAGGGTTTGTTTAAAATAAAATAAAATTGTATTTTATAATTTTGTTGCACGGTGGAGCTCTGTGATGGGCTCATATAAAGCACCCGATACTGTATCAGAGCGCCACAACAATAAAACTCACAATATACGGTGTGTCTGAGCGTATCCCAACAAAACTCACAGCAATGTGTGATATGTATGAGTGTATCACAGAGCTGCACGGCAGTAAAACTCACAGCAATATGCGGTGTGTATGAGTGTATTACAGAGCTGCATGACAATAAATCTCAGTAATGTGCGCTGTGTACAAGTGATAGTTTTACTGCTGTGGAGCTCTGCAATATGCTCATAAACAGCGTACATTAATGTGTGTTTTATTAGTTTAACCCCTCACACTGAGCGCTGCGATTCCTTAACCCAAAATAATGTTTAGCTTTCTAGTAGTGACATTTAGTGTGTGATGTTTATAAGGTGTTTTTTTGCCATTTTTCTGTGTTCTGGATAGCTATTTAGGTTAATTTGCAAGCACTTTATTTTCCCAGTTGTTGTAATGTTCAAAATTGTATTAAACATGTTCAAGTGACGCCAGATTTGTGTAGAATTGTGATTTTTCAAGAATTTTAATGTACAGAATATCGGCACCTGACATCGGCCTGAAAGGCTGCTGATAACGGTCTATCCTTAAAGCATATGCATAAAAAACTGTAACGAGGCTCTTTGGAACAAAAACTACACAAATTGCAAACACCCCATCTATGTGTGGGGACAAAATCAAATGGCACACTGACCACAGTCACTTCTCTCAAATATCTAGGTATGTGGTTATTAGACCCAAATCTATCCTTTGGCCCCCACATCGAAAAACTCTCACCTAAACTTTGCCCCAAACTAGGTGCCTGTACAGAAACAAATCCTGCCTGAGCCCCTCGGTAAGAAAGCAGATTGTACAGCAAATGCTTATGCCGGCTATTGATTTGTATGTGGCTGCCCCGCAAAAACACCTCCAGAAACTTACTACAATGTATAACTCATTCTGTCGCTTTGCGCTACAATGTAACTACATGACTCTCCATTGTGACATATTAAAAGAGCTAAACTGGCCGTCGCTGGAATCTAGACGCTTCCTTCACCTTTCCAACAAGAGCCGCGTTCAATACCTCAGCCGCTGCAAGTGCTAAGTTAGCAACTTGCCACTGAACGCCGTTCTGACGCTCAGCGCTCAGCCCTGCTAACTTAGCACTTGCAGCGACTCGGACAGATGCTGCGAGTAGCTTAGTGTGACGTAGTAAAGATGGCCGCCGCCATGGAGAAAGTTATTATCCAGTACGGCAATGTCCATTTCGAGGGGTTTGTTGACCAAAGCACCAAATATTTATTGGAAAATGGTAACTATTTACATTTAAGTAGTAATATAAAAAGAAATGGAACTGTAATAGTCAAATTTAAATATATCCCCCCCTGATATGTTTTTCCCCTATGCAGAGGCACTCTGCTCTGCTAAAAATTCATTTGAAGCCAGCAGCACTATATACCCATGTGTGTGAGCTGGGGGCAATTTTTCAATATGAGTTGGGGGCATCGTCAGCCATTTTTGCTTCGAAATTCGCATCCAAAGCGTTCAATGACGCTGCTGCATCAATTCAGCAGCTGCTGAGGTATTGAACGCTGCTCTGGTGTTTAAGAGCTTTTCTGGGAAGCTACCACCCTACCTGAATAGGCTGCTTCCCCAGCAGTTCCCTCATCCTATAACCTCCGATCCAGGACCTGCACCTTACTTGCAATACCACAATACAAAAAGAAAGTGTCTCGATCCTCATTTTCCTACAGAGCACCACAAATATGGAATGAACTCCCAGACGCCATCAAATCTTCCCCCAGTCTAAAGTCACTTAAGAGATCTCTATTAACATACCTCAATGCAGAATGCACCTGTAAACATGTAACACAGTGACTATATACAGAATGCACCTGTAAACATGTAACACAGTGACTATATACAGAATGCACCTGTAAACATGTAACACAGTGTATATATACAGAATGCGCCTGTAAACATATAACATGTTTCCTACATATTTATTTTCTGTGTTAATCTGTATATTTGTGTTTAATATCTTGCATTTACTGTAACAATTCAATGTTCTTGAACCCAGGACATACTTGAAAATGAGAGAAATCTCAATGTATCCTTCCTGGTAAAATCCTTTTATAAATAAATATAAAACTATAATTAGGCTGATGGACACACACCATGCTATTACGTTTATGGTGTATAGCAGGGGGTCAGCAACCTTGCCCCCTGCCCCAGATATTTAGAAACATTTCCCATAATGCTCACACAATGATAAGGCCGACTAGGCACCATGGGAAATGGAAATGTAGTTCCAAAAACATCTGTGGGGGATAAGGTTGCCGACCCTTGGTCTACAGAATGGAAAAGAGACTTATTAATGGGACGATACGCAACGTTTGTAGAATGTCTGGCTCCTAAACCCGGCAGATCTAGGTCCATCCTATTTCACGCGGTCACTGATTGAACTAGCCCAGAGTGGAGAAATATTCCCAGGTGATGGACTCTGAAGCCTTGGAGGAACCTCAACACATGGAGCAAACCAAGCTACAAATAACCAAACATGTTGACTTCTACAGACAAAAGTTGGAGATCCCTCAATTACAACTGGATTTGGTGGTCGGCGAAGTCCTACATACGGAAAGCCGACTGAAAATAAAAGCTTTCCAATTTTGGCCTTGGATATCTGATGAACTTTGGTTCAACCCATACATTTTTAGGAGCCAGGTTATGTTGGGTTAAGTTGCCTATAAATTCAGGAGCCAGGGGTAAAAGGAAAAAAAAAAAAATTAAAATTGAGTCAGCGCTTACCTGGCCCCTGGATATCTCAAGTCATCAAGCATTTGTTTAGGTCTCTGAACACAGGCTGCCAACCATGGTCAACATGAAGACACCCCATACGACTCATAGTCAAAGAATAGGGATCACCACACAATCATCTTTTAACAAAGATGACAATTTTAAAATGATTTTAGAAAGCACAAAACGAGGTGTAGATACCAAACAAACAGGTTTCCACAGAGGACATGGTCTAGGACCTACTCCAGTTCACAGTGAAGGGGGGGGGGGGGGGAGTCCTGGCAAGACCACAAATAATCGATAAGCGAAGGCGAGATGCGCCGAACCCACAAGCCATGGCTTGTGACCTAACCGATGGATTATCCTATAGATGCCTACATATAAAGCTTTGCCTGGCTCCTAAAAGCATACTTGGCTACTGACCTTGGCATAAAGTCTATCAAGTCCCGAGTTTGAGTCAGGAAGGCCCTTTCTACTTTATCAGGGCTTCAGAAACACAGTGTCCAGGTGGGCACAGGCCTCTGATTATCAGGATTTCTCCAGTCAAACCTATATATGAAAAATTGTCAGACACCCAAAAACGTTTTAGAGATTGCCGCATACTTTTTTTTTGACAATTCTTTATTTCAAAAATGGCAGAGAGCCTATCCATGCGGTAAGCCTTGGTGATATAGGCGTGAGCCAGAGATTGAGGGGACGTCTGCGTCCTACCAGTACATGGCTAAGGTGCGTCTATATCCCAACACCACCTAGTGAAAGAGTTTACAATCCGAACCCAGAAGGGATGGGGGGGGGGGGAGAGACAGGTGCAACAGTAAGGACCAGGGGTCTTGCGGGAGTGATTGATGAAGAACGTCTTCCAGTAACCCTCCTATTTCGTCCCAAAACGCCACTACCATAGCGCATTGCCACCACATGTGGAACACAGTACCTCTAGCCCCGCAACCTCTCCAACAGATGTCAGGGGTACCCAGTTGCATAGGTGACACCAAAAACGGGGGTAGTATACTTCTATACAAGGTTTTAGAGACTTATTCTTTCATCGTAACAACAAAACTTTCGCAATATTCTCCCACAGGTCTTGCCAGTCCTCCCCATAGAAAAAAGAAAAATGGACGTCCCAAAGTCATCTCTGGACTCAAGGTCTTCAAAAGAAAGCCAAGAGCCATCCTTCTTCCAAAAGTGAGCCACCCATTGCAGCTGGGCATTTTCAAAAGCCGCAAATAATGTGGGTTGCAAGCCCGGGGCGAAGGCTCGGTTGCGGAGGTATGGCAATAGCGGGGAGTAGCTCGAGGTCAGGTGGAATTCATCCAGGACAGAGTCCCAGACTTTAATAATAGTCAGCGTCGCTGGGCAGCCCAGTGGGCAAAATTCTTTGGGCAACCAAAAGAAAATTGCGGGAGGTCCGGTGCAAACAAATCAGAGTCTAGGTCAGTCTATCTATGGGTGTGCATAGGCAAATGAAACATGAATTGCATAACCTGAGCAGCCCGATAATATTATTTATGTAGGTGTGGGAGGCCCAAACCCCATGTTCCCTGGGACTATAGAGGAGTATGTATTTGGAAACCCGTCTTCTCTTACCAGCCCAAACAAAAAAGTCTCAACCTCCGACTGGAAGTGGTGTAGGGATTGGGGGCACACCCAGATCGGCAAGGCCCGGGAGCAGATTCATTTTAACACTACTGATGATGCCGATCCAGAAGACCCCCTCCCTGTCCCATATCAGCCCCAAAAACCTTAAACATTGCAACATCACAACTCAAGGTGTATATATCTTATCGGGTGCCAACCACATGGCGAGGTATTTAAGGGAGGTGTGAGTGAAGTGAAACCATGACTTTAGATGTTGACAGTTCGAAACTGACAGCGACAGAGGCAAAGGTATGGATTTCTCCAGGTTGATCTTATACCTCGATAACTGAAAAGACCAAGAGAGCCAAGAGGTGCAGAATTGAGGTAGAGGGTTGCCCAATAGTGAGGAGGACATCATCTGCATAAGATATTCCTCCCTCCCCACCACCCCTTTGAAAAAAGGTGATTGCCGAATGGTCGACAGAAGGGGCTCAAGGGACAGAACGAAAAGCAAAGGGGAAGGGGGCAGCCCTGCCTCACTCCGTTTCCAGTTTTAAAGCTGTCAGGGAAAGCCCCGGGGTGATAACAGAGGAAGAAGGGCCGATAACAGAGGAGGAAGGGCCGATAACAGAGGAGGAAGGGCCGGTGTAGAAAAACCAAACGGTGGAGATGAAAGACGATGGGAATCCCCACCTGCTCAAGACTGAATAAAAAGTAAAAAAATAAAAAAAGGCCACTCCAGGTCTGTCGAATGCCTTCTCTGCATCCAGGGAAAGAAGCGGAGAGGGCAATTGGGTCTTAACCATGTGCTCCAACAGCACGACCAACCTCCTGGTGTTTGCAAAGGCATGCCTATTTGGGTTGAAGCCCAACTGGTCAGGGTGAATAATGTCGGTGATAAAAAGGTGTTCAGTCTGTTAGCCAGAATCTTGAAGATTTAGTAATGGACATTAAGAAGGAAATGGGTCGGTTCCACGTTTTCTTATTGTGCCCCAAAGCATCTATTTAAATACAGAGCCACCCAACATTTCTTCGAGAAATCGCCAAGTAAAACGCATCTCCAGCGGAACTATTGATCCACCATCGCCAAGCGCTGAAGGGCAGGAAAAATGACTAAGTGGGTCCGGTAGATTTAATTAAAAGGGCAGGAGACTGATTAATGGCTCCCTACACGTGGCATTACTTGCCATTAACGCAGGCGAGGCATCAAAGCACAAGGCAAAGCTAAGTCTTCGTCAAGGCACCACAGCGCCGTAATGAAATTAGGATCGAAGAGGAGATAAAACGCAGCCCCGCTCCCCGTATGGAAAACACAAGGCGTTTCTAGAACGAGCTGCTCGTTTAGCACATGCCAGATGAAAAGCGACGCGAGGGAAAGGAGAGGGGGGGGGAGGAAGAGAACAGCTTCAAAAAGCAGGAAAATGCATTAATTGAGGTTTCCATCGATGCCATGGCAGACACTGAAACGTGCAAAGGAACAAGACTTAACAGCGCCGAAGCTTCAAACGGATAAGACAAGCAGGGGAAGCTTTCTCAAGACAGGTCAAGGATATTAACATAAAGACCAAGCTGATGGGCATGGTAGTCAGCCAACAAACATCCATGGATCATCAACCTGGCTTACAAGCACAATGAGGGCATCCATCATTAGCCCCACATTAAAGACCACATAACCGGTGACAGAGTTGGCAGTAGGTGAAGGCGTCGTTTTGACCCTTCATCCAGATTCATCTTCACACAACATCAGCCATCAAAACCCAAGAAAACTGGCTCATTGGAGCAGGAGACGAATCCCACCGTCCAGGACCATCATTACCCAGTAAATCACATAACCTGAATTATTCAATGACAGGAGATACAAAGGACAGAACAGCACAGTTGGCCTTCTTATACCATGTAGAACAGCAGCAACGTGGCCCAATAGGAGGTCAGTGAACAGGCCCCATCATCTAAAGCTTTCGTCATCCAGTAGGGCAACATAACCTGAAGCATAGGAAAACGTTACAAAGTGGAGAAATGGCACAGTCTTTCATCCAAGATCACCTCCACCCAGCAGCAAGCATGAAGAACAGGAACGGCTGGGATCACCAGTAGAGCAGCGATCCCGCAGCAATCAAGGTCAATCATTGTTCAGTTTGGGCCTTCAAACCCAGATAGTTAGGGCACAGCCATGATGTAATGGATGAAAGACTGAGCTTTTTGTCCCATTATCAGCCAGGAACAACCCGGCTATGCGATACAGAAGTGAACAGATCTTCCATCCGAGACCATCATCCTCCACCGCTGGTCATATACCCCAGACCAGCACCACCAGGTGGAGGTCACAAAACTCTCAATTCTTCAGTCGGAGCCTTTGTAAAACAAATACAACAGGTATTGAGATTATCCGTCTTATTACGGAGATCAGGGCAGGAGGAAAGTCCGTTCCAACAGAAGATAGACCACAAGTCTTTGTCTTTTGCAACAACCTAGCTTTACAAGGAGAGAGGGGGTTGACGAAGATGGAGATCCATGACCATTGTAACCCAGAGTAAGCCACAACAATATTAAGACTTTGATTTCTAAAAAGCGACAACATCTAAGACGAGCGCAACGGGCTCACGATCACCAAGTTTACACAGGATGGAGTGGTGTACCCGTGTGAATTCGCTCTGGGCAAGAACAACAATGATGACTCTAAGTGTTGAGTGCAAGACCATCATCCAGGGCTAGAATTATCTGCAAATACCCACCTGCAGCTCAAGAAATCGAAACAACCTTTTCTACAGATATTCTAACACGGTAGACACTGAAGAGGGATCAGAAGACCACTTTGAGCTCTGGAATTTGGGAAGATTTTGCCCACGAATGAACCTCTTGACCAATTTGGAATCTCTTGGAAGGCTCCAAGTTTACCAACACAATACGTCTTCTGGTAACCAGGCTATCTATCCAGTAATGGAGCATGGACCAATTTACAGAGCTTCCAGGATCCTAAAATATCAAGGCTAGCATGGCATCATACAGCATTGTTGCCGAGGGCTTTCCTTTGCCCATGCCATAAATTTAACATCCATGGGATACATTGTTAGAGCCCCTGGCTCCCCTGTGATAAATACTTAACGTGACCAAAATCTACGATCACCATATACACACTTCCTCAATGCACAACCACGGGATCCATCGGATAATGCCACGTGAGACCTGCTCTTATGATGTGCCGAGAGCTCATAAAGCGAGGTTTCGGTGGAATAGATGGCAACCAGACAAGGGACCCACAACTTTTTTTTAAATGTCAACTGGTCTATTAACAGTCCTTTGAGGATTAGTAGAGCATTAAAGTGTGGCCATGTCCCGGCTTAAGCTACCCATTAACCAGGCCATCTGACGTGGGATAAATAATGCCACCTAGTGGGTATAAAACTGGCTTTGTGCTAAAGGAGTCCAAGCCACATCTGTCCTTCAGCTTGCCTTACACCCATTATGCTTATTTTTTTAATGCAGGTGTCAACCACGGATACATTAAACAGGGACTCTGCGTGTTCATGAACCTTTCTAGTAACACACTGCCATTGAGCAGCATGGAGTATACCATACAGAACCCCCTACCCAGGGCAGCCTTCAGGGCATAACGCCCAATGCCTGTAAGGGGCCCGGGCCGCTGGCCCCGACGGCAGCGGCGTCGCCCTTTAACAGCTCCAGTATCGGACTCGATGAGTCCGAATCCGGAGCTGTGTCTCTGCTGCAGGAGCCGGAGCAGACACTGTGTCTCCTCCGGCTCCTGGCAGCTTCACTTCCTGGCCGGGCGGGGCCAAGCAGCGTGTGAGGGGCCTCCCAAGCACGTTGCTTTGGCTCCGCCCCTCCACTCAGTGAAGCTGCGCGCCAGAGCTGGAGGGGCCGGGAAGAAGATCAGAAGAGAGGAAGAGAAGAAGATTAAAGAAAAGGTGAAGAAAAGAAGACAGCGGAGTGGTGAGCCAGGGCCCAGACCCTAAGGCCCAGACCCCTAGGCCCAGACCCAAGGCCCGGACCCTAAGGCCCAGACCCAGGGCCCAGACCCCTAGGCCCAGACCCCTAGGCCCAGACCCAAGGCCCGGACCTAAGGCCCAGACCCTAAGGCCCAGACCCAGGGCCCAGACCCCTAGGCCCAATGGCGCAGACCCTAAGGCCCAGACCCAGGGCAAAGGCCCAGACCCCCTAGGCCCAGTCCCCAGTCCCCTAGGCCCAAACCCAGGGCCCAGACCCCTAGGCCCAAACCCAGGGCCCAGACGCTAGGGCCCAGACCCAAAGCCCAGACCCTAAGGCCCAGACCCAGGGCAAAGGCCCAGGGCCCAAACCCAGGGCCCAGACCCTATGGCCCAGACCCCAGGGCCCAAACCCTATGGCCCAGACCCCAGGGCCCAAACCCTATGGCCCAGACCCCAGGGCCCAAACCCAGGGCCCAGACCCCTAGGCCCAGAACCCAGACCCCAAGGCCCAGACCGCAGACCCCTAGGGCCCAGACCCTATGGCCCAGACCCAGGGCAAAGGCCCAGACCCCTAGGCCCAGAACCCAGACCCCTAGGGCCCAAGACCCCTAGGCCCAGACCCCTAGGCCCAGACCCCAGGGCCCAGACCCAAACCCAGGGCCCAGACCCCAAGGCCCAGGACCCAGACCCCAAGGCCCAGACCCTAAGACCCAGGGCCCAGACCCTAAGACCCAGGGCCCAGACCCCCACGACCAAACCCAGGGCCCAGACCCCAGACCCTAGGACCCAGACCCCAGGGACCAGACCCAGGGCCCAGGCTAGACCCCAGGGACCAGAACCCAGACCCAGGGACCAGACCCAAACCCAAAGGCCATCATACACAGCCCGTTTCTGTGAGATTTATTGCTGTGGATTCTGTGATACGTTCAGACACACCGCTCATTACTGTGAGTTTTATTGCTGTGGATACTGTGATACGCTAATACACACTGCACATTACTGGGAGTTTTATTGCTGTGGTGCTATATTATGTCCTTTTTTTTTGAAGGGGGAGAAAAGCTGTTAGACGTTGAGGGAGTGCCAGGGGGGGCCCCCATCGTGAGGTTTAGTAAGGGGCCCCATCATTTCTGATGGCTGCCCTGTCCCTACCAACCACTGGGCTGCTGCACCTAGTACATGCCAAGGAGGGTGCCATGTTCAGCTGGCACCAATAAATATGTGCTCAGCCCACTGGACTTGGATCTCCGTATTGCTGTTTATTTAAAATTGTATAGAAATAATAATAAAAAAAAAAAAAATGTCCATTTGGGTCAAAAACACATAAAAAAGGTGTCGCCGGCGTTGCGGTGCCAAGAAACGCCAGCGCTCCGCTAATGTGAAATTTAACCCCTTAGTGACCGGGCGGTTTTACACAAATCTGTCCTTTAAGCTAGGGTCAGATGAACGCAGTGTGAACGCGTGAGCAGCCGCACTTTATCACGGCCGTAGTAGCAGCAAATGACGGGTAATATACGAAGTACAGCCGCACGAAAGTGCGGCCGCGCAACGCAAGCGGCAAACAAACGCATTTTTTCGAGAACGTGATACCGCTAGTACTGACGTACAGAGTGCGCTGCGACCGCTAGCGGCGTGTGTGCGTGATTAGGAGACGTCAGACCCTGCTAATGTCCGGCCAACATAACGTCCAGACGCAAAAAGGGTTTTATTGACGATCCGAACAAAATCACGGACGAAAATGCGCATCGAATGACCGCTATCGCGTATTCAGTGAAAAAATATGTCCATTCGTTCGAACGCACTTTTTCACGGACGACGCGAAAAATGCATTAGTCTGACCCTAGCCTTAGTGACCGCTGCTGTTTTTACGTTTCTGCGCTGTTCGTGTTTAGGTCAAATTTTCCTCTTACCTCGTTTATGCAACCCACACATATTATACACCGTTTTTCCCGCCATTAAATGGACTTTCTAAAAATACCATTATTTCCATCAGATCCTCTAATTTACTATAAAAAAAAAAAAAATTATGAAATATGATGAAAAATATGGTAAAAACACACTTTTTCGTAATTTAATCCCCAAAATCTACAACCACCAGAAAAGACCCTGGCTAAATAGTTTCTGAATTTTGTCCAGAGAATAGAAAAACCCAATTTTTAAATGTTTTTGCTTTTTAACCCCTTCATTGCCGGGCCAGTTCACCTATGTGCGCTGAGCTCATGCTGACTTGGTTTATGCTCATTATTTTTAGATGACAGCCTAGGTCCTATTTAACTAACCCCCCCCCCCCCCAGACAAAAAAAATATTTTTTTTTAAAAAAAAAAACATAGTCATGTTTGGTATCATTGTAAAGGCCATGATCAGGCCTTTCCAATCATGTCCAGCATGACCCTCTAGCTGATAACGGTATCCAAAGGATCCCCCTATCTCCCGATCTCCCCTTGGCAGCTAGGGAATTAACTGGCCCACTGACATCCTCACACATATTGTGGGGATGTCAGTGGGTGGGGGTGACCTGGAGGCTTGGCTGACATCCACGATGTCAGCCCCCTCCAGGTTTGGCGCTGAGTCGCGATCCGGCAGCAAAATGGTTAATGCTGCACACTGCTGAAAAGGGAAGACTCTCCCCTTTCCAGCGGCGCAATTTGCAGCACTCTATCTTCAATGGTTGGGGAGAAAAAGGGCTCCGAAGCAGCACCCACTCCCCTCCATTGATTTCAATGGGGGCGCCTGCTGATGACATCACCACGCGGCATGGTGACGTCATCGAGCTCGCCAGCCCATCTAAATCATGGGGGCAGGCTTCCTCCCTGGCAGATCTGCGAGGGAGGCAAGTATCGGGCGGGAGGGAGATTAAGAGCCGCTGACGTACCATGTATGTCCTGCCCTCAGGTCTCCCTTAGACCAGCGGACGTACATAGTACGTCAGCGGTCCCTAAGGGGTTAAAGGGCAAAAGGAGAAGCTTTACAGTGCAGCTTCTTCCTTTGTTTAGTGTTATTTGGGGTTTCTCAGCAGGAAGGATACATTGAGATTTCTCAAGTTTTCAGGTATGTACTGGGTGGCGAGTATGTACCGTTAGGTGTCTTGCCCAAGGACACTTACTGGAGAGGTGCTCTGGCCGGGATTCGAACCTGGGTCTCCACGGTCATAGAGCAGTGATGTTATCTCTACTCCACCCAGCCGGCCATTGGAAACCATCTCTTTGCCTATTCATAGAACGCCAAACTTGCTGCAAAAATGACCTGATTTCGGTGTTTCAACAAGTTTGTTTGTAATAAAGATGACAATAAAAAAAAAGAGCATTTATTCTTTTCATTTTTACAAGAAGTTTTATTTTTTATATTATTTTAAACAGATTCTTTAATACATAAAAGACAATTTCTTTTTAACATTTTTATTATATTTAAAAAGGACCTTTCCCATTGGATTTAAACTCTCATTAGGATTTTTTTATTTATTAGTTTGGCTCGCCAACTTCCAATAACTGCGTCACCGACACCATTTTTGGCAACAAAAAATAAAATAAATTGTGGCATTCGCTAAATAGTGAATTCACCGTATTTTTCGACAAAATAGAAATCGCCGAGTGCGCCAAAAAGCAAAAACACTAAAGTTGCACGCGATGAATAGACCCTATTGAGTTTGCGCACACACTCTAACCTCTGGATCGGCCTCAAAGTCGACATGTCGGTTCTAGAGCCAGGATTAAAGAATTCTGCATTTTGAAAACATTTGTCCCCAAAGCTTCTACTATTTTAACCCCCACACAAATATAAATATATATACACAAATCACCTTTTAGGCTGGGGTCAGACGAGCGCACTGATTGCGCACTGTAATGGATGAGATTGTGGTTACATTGTATCAGAAAAAATAAGCTGTAAGTGTCTCTGCTTGTAGCTTTTTCACGTTGATGCCATTTTGGCGTACGTTGCGACACGCATTGCCCGCGCGTGAAAAAGTGCGCACGTGCTTTGTGTGTTGTTCTCTATTGACTCCTTTGAAAAGCTACGACGGACAGCAAACAGGGCGGTCAGACGGATGCGAAAAAGGTGCGCTCGTACTGACGTGCCTTCTGGCGTCTGTCACAGCATTGAGACGCGGAGACGGGCCAGCCACACGTTGTTGCGCGCGCACCAGCGGCTGTGCTGCAGTCCTCTCCATCAAAGCGGTAGGACGCACGTTGACGGAGCTGCAAACGCGATCCTCCGTAGGAGGATCGAGCCTTGCAGCGCTGCGAGCACGAAGCGAGGTGGCCAGACGGGCATCGAGTGGAAGGAACGTCCTCTCTTAAGCTCGTCTGACCCCAGCCTTTGAGCTCTGTGGTTTAGGGAAATTATTGGACCATGGCATTCGTCAACGTTTCTGAAAAGTTGGTGGAGGCTTTAAATAGCCGGGAATTTGGAGAATGGGAGATCCTACCAGGTCTCTGAAGAATCAACGCACTGGGTCCAGAGGAGCCGACGCAAGTGCAAAACACAGAACAACAACAGAAGGGATGTTACGTGGGGATCCGGCGTACAAACACAAGAACAGAAAACACTACAGTATTAAGCACAGGGCGAGATCATCTGGAAACGATAAAATGAACACAAAGCTCCAAGCTGGACCAAAAACTGAGCCCAAACACAAAACCACGTGAAAATTAACACGTTTAAATTTTCTGAATATAGAGAAAGGTTCAGATGATTCGGCTGGCACCTCAAACGAGACGAGGTAACTGCCGATATAGATAAATGGTAGGGCTGTGCCAGTTTACGTCCAGAGACGCAGTGCCAGCGTGTGTCCGACAGAATCAGACCTCAGGGACGGCACACCATGTGCCCCTTTTAAGTCAGGATCACACCAGGTTTTCCATGGCTCTCCTGTGCCCCTAAAATGCCACCAGTCTCATCCTCCTGGGAAAGACGATGCCATGGGATGAACAAGTTGGCAAAGACACGATTAGACAAGTCAATGTAAAAGGGACTAGGCAAGCCAAATGTCAGTGACACCTTCCCTGGATCCAGTGCCAACCTAAACCACATGCAGCAATAAGAACTACATTACCGTGTGACATCTTCACCCTTAGCATTGTGAAGTGGGATGGCTGGATTATGCCACAATCAAACAACGTTCGCCAGGGTTTGTCCCATTTCTACCGTCCAAAACTGCAGACTGGAATGCCCAAACCCCTCGCTTAGCACTGAATATTTCCCTGGTGTAAAACCAAACCCAACAACTTGCCAATAGATTAAGTTTCGGCCCAGTTTGCACCCACTCGCTTTATAAACTAGAAACGACCATCTATTGCTCTACATGATGCGCCAAGGGCTTTCAACCCATGACCTGGCACTGGATTGGTCCCTCATGCCCCAATACCTGATCGGGCATCACAGGACCTGACATTGCCAAATGTTCGATGCCATCCTAAACTAAAAGACAACCACCCGGGACTGGATATATCACTTTATCCACATCACATGGCACAGATCACTTTGTCCACATCACATGGCACAGATCACTTTGTCCCACATCACAGATCACTTTGTCCCACATCACACGGCACAGATCACTTTGTCCCACATCACATGGCACAGATCACTTTGTCCAGGTCACCCAATACTGCCCCATCACTTGGCGCAGAGCCTTACCATATCCCAATCAAAGAGGGTTTAGCCATGCCACAAACATACCCAACCCATCTTCACAACGTATTGTCTTTATCTAATCATACACCCATTAGTGAGCACAGGGCTCTGACTTGCCTAAATTTGTTGGCAGAGGGCTTTGACTTGCCCCAACCATGCCCTATCAGTTGGCACATGGCTCTGACGTGCCCCCACCAGCTGGCACAGGGCTCTGTGGTGCCCCAATCATACTCCATCAGTTGGTACTGATGTGCCCCCACCAGCTGGCGCAGGACGCTGACATGTTTGAATCAGTTGGCATGGGGCTCTAACGTGCCCCAATCATACCCTATCAGTTGGCAAGGGGCTCTAACTTGCCCCAATCATACCCTATCAGTTGGCAAGGGGCTCTAACTTGCCCCAATCATACCCTATCAGTTGGCAAGGGGCTCTAACTTGCCCCAATCATACCCTATCAGTTGGCAAGGGGCTCTAACTTGCCCCAATCATACCCTATCAGTTGGCAAGGGGCTCTGGCTTCTCCCAGATAAAACATAATGCCAACTGGTGGGTATATCTTGATGCGGGCGCTGTGTTTAGTCTCTGCCCGCTCATGCCCGGCCCAAGATCATAAAGCCCTCTAGCCACACCTGATCACTGGGATGTCCTTGCCCCTGGCTGCCCCCCTCCCCCCGGGCACTGTAGCATCTCTCAGTGTCCCCCTGTTGGCCGGCAAGTCCAGCAGGGCCCTGTATGATGTATGATGAGCAATGTCCCGGATTCACCTTTACTCCCCTCCCTCCCTGTGTGTGTGTGTCTGCGGCCTGGCATGAGCACAGCGCCCCCCGGCGTGGCTTACCTGCAGTGTGCCCGGTGCCCGCTCAGTGCCCATACAGCGCTCGCTCTCCTCGCTGCAAACAGGCCCCTTTGTCCGATCCGCGCCTCCCACTGCCCGCCCCCTCCATTCAATCAATGCCCGGGCTGCACCCTCTGCGCACAGCCATGCCCTCCCCTGGCACTGCCCACCCACAGTCCCGCTTACCTGACAACCTGCCCCCCTCCTCCTGCCGCTGCCCGGGGGTGACCCCGAAACCAGAATCCCAAAACCCACCGCCTCCAGACCACTGAGCCGCACGCCCCTCCCCCCTCCAGTCTATACACCACACCACGCTGTGGGCGCGCTACGTCACCACGCAGGCTAGAACGGGCAACGGGTTGCTATGGAGACTGCAGAACTGGTCCGCCATCTTGCAAAAGGGCAAATGTGTGCCGGTGTGTCTCCTCGCTTACCCACCTAGCCGAATGCATGGCAGGCAGACAGTCAGTCAGTCGCCCCACTTGCCGCCCTCCCTGCATGATGGGAGTCGTAATGCAAGGCAGCTGCAGTGCTCAGGCTCCTCCATTAATGTGTAGCTGCTGCAGATAGGGGGGGAGAGACAAAAACAACACATATTGCCTGGATTACACCTTATCAGCATTTTAATATTAAACAAATAGCATTTATTACAGTTACCCAGGTTAACAGGACGGAGTCATTTCACCCCCTCAGCCATAGCCCTACCAACCATGCTCCCACCCAGCTCTGACCACGTGGCTCTTATACAACTCCAGCTCCCATGATGCTTCACTTCCCTTAAAGGGACAGCACAGGGCTCTGGGCAAATACATTTCCCTAGATCTGCAGTGTGACTAAAAAAACCCATAACTTTCACCATATATATCCAGTATTTATTCTCCTGCCTTAAGGCGGTTGTATCTATATCAAATAAATGAGATTAGGTTCAGGCACCGTCACCAGATCAGCAGGGTTTTCCTGGACACATATAGTTTATTCATGCCGAGGGACTGTGCATGAAAAATGCCGCCCCGCAACATGTAGCGTCCAGCTAAAAAATAAAGTTACCCCCCTTTAGTTCCCTCCTGCAGCATATTAGTTATACATGTTGCAAGGCAGCACTTTTCCCTGTGCTCTCCTCTGCATGAAATAGTGATATCTTCTAGATTGCCCTCGTTTACTAGTGTACCAGTTTGTCAATTGTTGTTCGATGTATTGTAACCCTGTCTACGTTGTGCCCATTGTACAGCGCTGCAGAATATGCTGGCGCTATATAAATAAAGAATAATAAAATATGTGTCAAAGAAAACATGGCCGGCCTGGCACACCCTACTGTAGTTCCAGGAGAGGGGCGGACGCAGACTTTTCTTTTTAACTCGCTGAAGGCAAGGAAAGAATGATGGATGGAATCAGGAAATCGCTTGTTTTAGCACGCTCAAACTAACCCCTTCATGACCAAGTGATTTTCCAAAAAAACATTGTCAGGAATCAGTTTTTTTGTAAAACCATTTTAAATCAATTTTCCACTTTGCCAATCATCCTAACTAGCCCAAGGTTCTAGCCCTTCCCATGAAATCTTATTTCTGGCTATCAGCTCCACCCCCCCTACTCCCCTCTTGTTTCACATACCTCAGTCCCTTAGATTGTAAGCTCACGGGGTGTCTGGCTGAGCACTTGTTTCAAGTGCTGTTTTCACAGGCATTTATGCTACAGGCAGGGTCATCTGCACCTCATGTATCTCTCTTTATTATGTCTCGCGTTTGTGCTTACTTACCCCATTGAAAGCGCTACAGAATCTGTTGGCGCTGTAGAAGTACCTATAAATAACCTATTTGGCCAGTAGATGGCACCATCTACTGCCAAATTGAGCTACAGAGGTGTGAGCAGCAGGTCTATGTTTTTTTCCCTGCTTTGACTGCTGAAAGTCCGATATTTCAGAGCTGTCAGCGGCTGATTTTACAGTTTGCTCTTTGGGCATTATACACACATGGCTAAAACTTTGGGGGCACCTTCTGCAGCCCAAAAGCAAATGAAATTCATTTGCAGCAAACAAATTTCTTTTGCTTTAGGGCTGCAGATCGCGATATCGGGACACCAGTTGGTGCCTTTGAAGCCTGAGATAGTGATGGGGTTAATTAAGTAATGTTTAGTTTAAATAAAAAATAAAAGCACTGGATGTACCAAGTAAGGCTGGGGTCAGACCAGCGCACTTTTAACGTGCGTTCTGGCGCACATAATTACGGCCGCACTAGCAGCAGATGACGGGCAATGACGGCCAATATACGATGTACGGCCGCACAAAAGTCCGGCCGTGCAACGCAAGTGGAATTTGAACGCATTTTTTTGAGAACGCTGAACCGCTAGTACTGACGTACTGAGTGCGCAGCTGCGGCATAGCGGCGTGTGTGCGTGATTAGGAGATGTCAGACGCTGCTAATGTCCAGGCTACATAACGTCCAGACGCAAAAAGTGTTTTATTGACGATCCGTACAAAATCACGCCCGAAAATGCGCGTCGTCTGACTGTTTTTGCGCATTCCATGAAAAAATACGTCAATGCGTTCGGACGCACTTTTTCACGTTCGCGGGGAAAAATGCTTTTGTCTGACCCTAGCCTTAAGCCTGTGTCAGACGAACGCAGTGCGAACGTGCGTTTAGCCGCACTTTATTACAGACATGGTAGCAGCAAATGACGTCCAACGCAGGCCCACACACGAAGTACGGCCGCACGAAAGTTCTGCCGCGCAACGCGAGCGGCAAACAAACGCATTTTTGCAAGAATGTCGAATTGCTAGTACTGACGTACAGAGTGCGCTGCGTCCGCATAGCGGCGTGTGTGCGTGATTAGGAGACGTCAGACGCTGCTAATGTCCGGCCAACATAACTTGAAGGAGAAAAGTTACCAGGAAAGACTTAATGATCTTAACATGTACAGCTTGGAAAAAAGACGAGACAGAGGAGATATGATAGAAACAATTAAATACGTAAAGGGAATCCACAAGGTAGAGGAAGGGAGTATATTTAAAAGGAAACAAAGTAGCAAAACAAGAGGACATAGTCTTAGATTAGAGGGGCAAAGGTTTAAAAGTAACATCAGAAAGCATTATTTTACTGAGAGGGTGGTGGATACATGGAACAGTCTTCCAGTAGAAGTGGTAGAGGCCAAAACAGTAATTGAATTTAAGCAGGCATGGGATAGGCATAAGGCTATCCTAAACAAAAGATAAATCCAGGTAAAGTATCCATGTAATTGGGTAGACTAGATGGGCCGAAAGGTTCTTATCTGCCGACATTTTTCTACGTTTCTATGTTTTCTATAACGTCCAGACACCCAAAGTTTCCTGGTTTGGATCCGTATGAAATCACGGCTGAAATTGTGCATCGTATGACCGCTATCGCGTCTTCCGTGAAAAAATGCATTCGGACGCATCAACGCACTTTTCGACGGTAGACGTGAAAAATGCGTTTGTCTGACCCTAGCCTTATTTGCTTTTTCAAACCTGAAAAATCACCTAAATGCCTTCGTACCCACCCAGAACATGTGACTTAAAATGGGGGGGGGGGATCCACCCATTCATTTCAATCTTCAAATCGCAAGCAGATATATATGTATTTTGAATTCTTATTTTTTTGGATCTATTCTCCTGGTATCCCTACTTCTGCTCCATAACATTAATAATTCGGTGGCATTTAAAGGCAAAGTCGTACCTCCCATCCCCAAAGCAGGGGGTCAGCAGCCCGCCCCATGGTTCGGAACTACATTTCCTTTTGAGCCTCTGTTGACCTAATGAGTATCTGAGCATTATAGGTGATGTAGTCCCCAAATACAAGGAGGGCCAAGTCAGCTGACCCCTGCCCTAAGGGACGTCACACCAAACCCCAAAGTTGTGCACCTAGTTGTAGCTCTGACGTTGCTGCATCCTCGAAGTAGTAGATTCTTCCATGAGTAGCTCCGTTGGTTCCCCATTATCCTCAGCAAGAGCTGCAGGGGTTTATGGGAAGTCAAAAGGCAGGGCGTGCATAGAGCTGTGACTCTGCTTCCTAACCAGAACAATGTGCCAAGTGGGCAACGACAACTGCAGCTCTGCTGGGGTCAGTGAGTTGTACCCGTCAGATAAGTTAAGAGTGTTCGCCAATGTTTTCCCATACGACAGGCTGAGCTGACAAGTGCAACTCAAGATTCCATGCTCATAGGTGTTTACGTTGTTACTATATGCACTAATCACATACAGGGTTATTCAGAGAGGGGTGAAAACCAGGAGAAGTGAAAATTTGAGGTCAAAATATCCGATTTGGAAAGCGAGATAAATAGGTTTGTCTATTTTGACCTAGAATTTTCACTTCTCCAGTCATTCTCCTGGTTTTCACCTCTCTCTCAATAACTCTGATAGTTTATCGAAATGCACCACCTTTGCAATGACTAAAAACAAAGAAACTAACAGGGTTATTCAGAGAGAGGTGAAAACCAGGAGAATGACTGGAGAAGTGAAAAATCTAGGTCAAAATAGCCAATTTGGAAAGTGAGATAAATGGGAGAATTTTTCTGGTTTGCATATTTTGACCTAGAATTTTCACTTCTCCAGTCATTCTCCTGGTTTTCACCTCTCTCTCAATAACTCTGATAGTTTATCGAAATGCACCACCTTTGCAATGACTAAAAACAAAGAAACTAACAGGGTTATTCAGAGAGAGGTGAAAACCAGGAGAAGTGAAAATTTGAGGTCAAAATATCCGATTTGGAAAGCGAGATAAATAGGTTTGTCTATTTTGACCTAGAATTTTCACTTCTCCAGTCATTCTCCTGGTTTTCACCTCTCTCTCAATAACTCTGATAGTTTATCGAAATGCACCACCTTTGCAATGACTAAAAACAAAGAAACTAACAGGGTTATTCAGAGAGGGGTGAAAACCAGGAGAATGACTGGAGAAGTGAAAAATCTAGGTCAAAATAGCCAATTTGGAAAGTGAGATAAATGGGAGAATTTTTCTGGTTTGCATATTTTGACCTAGAATTTTTACTTCTCCAGTTATTCTCCTGAGTTTCATCTCTCTCTGAATAACCCTGAATATGATTACATTTTATTTATTTACTTATAAAGTATTTTAGCAGGAAGGATACATTGAGATTTCTCTCGTTTTCAAGTATGTTCTGGGTTCAAGAGCATTGAAGTGTTACAGAAATACAAAGTAATACAATGATGTGTTGCACTTGTCAGCAGCGGCTTAGCCCTTGGTGAATGGCACCCAATGAAATGGGATCTCCTCCGGCCCACCCCACCTAGCTATTGATGGCTTAAATTTTCCCAGAATGCAATAGACAGCCACAGAATCATAGGAAGTGTAGTTCAGCAACATCTCTGGGGAGGTGGAGTAGAGTTTGAAATCCATCTAAACCAGGGGTCAGCAGCCTTACAGAGTTATTCAAAGAGAATTGAAAAGCCACCGCACGTTCGGTGACTTTTCGTTCTCTTCAATTCGGTACGATTTGGCGATCCCATTTCGCAACCCTGCGGCTTATTCAGCAAGCACCACACGGCCACCGTAATGCAGGGAAAAGCTGCCGCAAACCCACTGAAAACTCACCGTAAAACGAGGGTGAACGCACACCAAAACCCGCAAAAACATCTGGATTAACCCACCGAAAACGCCAGAGAAACCCGAAAAGGAGCCGATCAGAGCGCAGAGCAGCTGCCGGAAAAACCCGACACCGCAGCGAAAGGGGTGAAAAAAAAAACGTACGCTTGAATGTTTGAAAAGTGAAACGCTGTTTGCAAAGAAACTACTGAGCGAAAATGTCTGGAATTTACATATAAGATCCAATGAATGATAATAAAAAGGGCTGTTACAGAAAAAAGAAAAAACGTTAAAAAAATAAAACGGAAAATGATTTTTCCAAAAAAATCCCGAAAAATACCTAAAAGATCCTAAAAAAAATCTATAAATAAATAGACTTTTTACTGCAGAATATTATAATAAAGGGTTTATTAGATATTGAATTAAAATGGGAATATTTTTAACATTGAAACCTATGGGATTCGCCCGAATAAGCCTGTCGAATGAAGCAACCGAATGGCAGGGCATTTTGGCAACTTTTCACTGCTGGTTTGTGTTCTCTGAATAGTTGAACCATTGCTTCTCTATGGGGATTTCACTGCCCTCGAACAGGCACCGAACAGGCACCGTATGTGCAGGCAACATTTGGCGAATTGCCTGCTCTCTGGATAGCCGAATGGCCAAGAAAGGTAACCGAACGCTGATTTTCAGTGTTCGGTTACCTTTCGGCAGCCATTCGGATCTCTTTGAATAACCCTGTTAGTCTTTGAAGGAAAAGGAATCCTCAGACCACCATCTGCTGACCTATAAGAAGGACCCTATAAGTAGTTAAATGACACCCCATGAATTATAATAGTTTTAAGATAAATTGATAGTCAGCAGTATTATAGGACTAAGGTTCACTTCTCGAGATGTTTGCAAATGTCTTTAGAATAACAAGGACACTGATGTTTGCAAATGTCTTTAGATGCTGATGTTTGCAAATTTCTTTGAAGTGATGTCTGGAAAAGTGCTGATGCCTGAAGAAATGCTGATATCTCAAGAAATCACATGCCTCGGGTCACGGGACTGTCTAGAAATGTGTCACCAGACTTGTATTGAAACTAGCCAATGAACGATGTTATGTTTTGAAATGTTAATTAATGAAATAAAGAGCCAACGCCTTGACACAGGGTATAAATAAGTGTCAAGGGACCGTTGGAAGGCAGAGAGAAATTGCCAGACAAAATTACATGCCTCGTGTGTTTTTTTTAAAGGATTTTCTCTCTCCCTGCGCAGAAGGAGAGTTAACTCAAGGTGTGCCTAAGACAGGGTCTTAGGGGTTAAGGACGGACAATTGGAGACGATTATTATTCTCTTCAATCTGGAGGTACTGCTGAGATGAACGGTCACCCCTCGTCCTGGTGAGTATATTGTCTTGTCTGGACGAGGGCAATGACAGCGTTTATCTCGAACTAAAGTTAGTTGTCCATGTCCTATAGGAATTAAAAAGAAAACGTTGCCAGGGGCCGTTTTATTACAAATTAAAAAGAAAACGTTGCCAGGGGCCGTTTTATTACAAATTAAAAAGAAAACGTTGCCAGGGGCCGTTTTATTTAAAGATGGAGTGGGTCAGGGACCACACTCAATAGAAGGGACATTATATGTCCAATTGATCACACCTTGCGTTAACCCTCATAAAATGTATAGAGTATAAGAATAATAGAGTATAAGAATATTACAGTATAAGAATATTACAGTATAAGAATATTAGAGTGTTAAGATTCACTGCTGAACGATCTGTAAGGTAAAACAGACGTCCATCAGTTGTGATAATAGAGTTATAAGTTAAAATAACGAACAATCCGCAAGGTGAGGCGGAAAAGTCGTTATGTATATGTATATATATATATATATGTATATATTGTTAAAGTATATATTATTAGAGTGATAAGTTAATTGGGTGGCAGGAAAATCTGTAAAGTATGCAGACTTTTGCCCCTTTGTATACTGATGGTATTGTATATATATATATGAGCTACTGGTTGGACATTGTTTGCTGTGAGGTGTATGTTGTATTAAGCAGAGGTGTTTGTTGGCCATTTGTGTGTTAGTTGCTGACTGATGGGGTGGATGATGTTGGTCATGTATGCAGTTACTAACTGGAGATATATATATTGTGAAGCTAGTTTTTATATACTATTGGATTGTGGTTTATAAGTTTTTGTTTATGATGTGAAGGAATTATATAACTACAAAATAGAAAGTAAAAGATTAGAAGTTTGATTCTCGAGATTAGGGGAGGATTCACTAAATAAGTTTTTAATACTTATCCTTAAATTAGCTCATCTTTTGTTGATCTATGTGGCATAGAGATATATATATATATATATATAGTAAGAATTTAAATTGTTTTTCTTTTCGAGCACTGTGAAGAGTCTCTCTTTTTTCTTTCTTTCTCTATTTTACCTGCCTGATTATTCAATTGTACAACTAACCATGGGTATTTAAAGTAGCAAGGTTAAAGAATATCCCTTACTGAAAATAGGAGAGTTTTGTAAAGATTATGTAGCACGAGTAGGGGGCACAGATTGCTATTTAATTAACCCATGGATAGATAATCTAGCGGGATGGATAGAAGCAGTGGGAGTTGTGATCTTTTCCTCAGACAGGGAGACCACAGCCCATTCTATATGGATATAGTGAAAGGATTATGTCTTGACGACACCGAGGCATGGCCCTATTATCAGGGAGACCCTCAGTGAGATATGCAGTATATGAAATTGGGGAGGGGGGGACAATGATTAATGGTGAAACAATGTAGAAAAAGGGACCCCATTGTCCTCTGACAGCGCCAGACTGCATAAAATAGAACAGAGTATACCACGGAATAAACAAGAAATACCCCGTGTCAGCTGGGAACCACGACCCCCTCCGTCTTATAGACAATCCATATATCCGTCCCTTTACTGAGACAGAGGTCTTGGGTGCGGTGGGGGCAATAGAGGATTTGAACCCTTTGGCCCCATCCACATCCAAAGACGGGAAAAAAAAAAAAAAAAGAAAAAAAGAGGAAGTAAAAGAGAAAATAGAAAAAAAAAAAAAAAAATAAGCAGAAGAATATATACTGCCTTTCGTTATTATGGCCACTCGCATATAACAAAGGATCGCCATTAATAAGCCCTTAAGATATGAGAATAACTCCAACAAAACCCATTTTCCATTTATGACCGTGGGGAATAAGTTACTTAAAAAGGCGATAGAAATAGAAGATATTAATAGAATTTTTAAACATTGTCAAAAAGAGAAAGAGGACGGACTACGTCCTATGATTGACCAGTTTCTACAGGATGGTATCCTGGAACCTGTAGTCTTCCCCTTCAGTACCCCAATTAACCCCGTGAACAAAGCTGACGGGACTGTCAGGTTCATTCAAGACTTGCGCGCAGTTAATTCCCTAGTGATTCTAATTGCGCCAATTGTCCCAGATGTCACGTCACTTCTGTCATCAATATCAGTGACACATACACATTTTTCTGTAATTGACCTGAAGAATGCATTTTTTAGCATCCCTGTACATCCGGACACGGCATTGTTTTTTGCATTTTTCATTTGAAGGCACCCAATTTACATGGAAAAGGTTATCTCAGGGGTACGTTGACGCCCCAGTGGTCTACAGTATTGTACTGCAGGCCACTCTGAAATTCTGGCACCCCAGCCATGGTTCTGTCCTGCTGCAATACGTGGATGATCTCCTCGTATGCAGTCCATCAGAGGAGGCCTGCCGGGAGGATGGTAAATCACTTCCTCGTTGGTTACAGGAATGTGGGCACAAGGTTTCCTTAAAAAAAAAAAATGCAGTGGTGTCAAATGCAAGTTGAATATTTAGGGTTTGTTCTCAGACAGGGGGAACGGAGCATCAGTCAGAAGAGAGTCCAGTCTGTCACGGGCCTGGTCAACCCGAAAACTAAGAAGGACATGTTGTCATTCTTAGACATGATAAACTATTGCAGACAGTGGATCCCTGACTGCTCCTAATATGATAACATTCTGAGACAAGCCACCCTGTTGGGTCAATCCAATGTGATAACGTGGTCTAATGAAATGTTAAATGCTTTTAAGGTTCTCAGAAATGCAATGTTAATAAGCCCCGCGCTTGGCCTCCCTGATTATGTACTTTCATTTCATCTGTTTGCAAGGGACAAGTGTAAAACCATGGCCGCGGTACTGACGCAAGAACATGGGGGGCCGGTTGTGCCCCGTAGTATTTTTTTTTTTCCAAAGATTTTGCCAGTAACGGTACAAGGGATGCCGGCCTGTTTGCGTGCCCTGGCAGCATGTGCAATGGTCGTTAGTATGGCAAGCCAATACACATTAGGGTACGATCCTCATCTACCCACAACCCATGATGTTTTATTTTTACTTAAGGGCATACATACACGGCACATGTCACAGCGCTTTAGTGGATATGAAGTCACACTGCTAAGCAACCCTGCACTGCACATAGCATACAGTTCAAGTGTCTCTGGTCCAGCACCAATCCTAAACGCTTTACTGGGTCTTAAGAATCCCTTAGATACCATCCCACTCGAACATGACTGTGCTCTCTCCATTGAGTCTGAAACTGCACCCCGCACTGATCTCATGTCAACACCTGTTCCGGACGCAGATGTCGTCTTTGTTGACGGCTCCTGTACCCGCCCCAATGACAACACTTATCATGCAGGCTCTATGCGGGTAGACCTGTCACGATATACACTGACTCCAAATATGTTTATGGTGTGGTCCATGACCATGGGACGATATGGGAAAAGAGGGGATTTGTGGCCGCAGATGGCAAGAAGATTTCCCATTCGACCCTGGTCACGGACCTCCTAGCAAGCATTCTTATGCCCTCTCAGATAGCGGTGTTACATTTTAGAGCACACACCAGAGCCTCAGATCCTATTGCAAAAGGGAATCATCTGGCTGACCAAGCAGCTAAACGAGCAGCACAACAGGACATAGCTAAACTAGTAATACCGGGTTTTGCGACCTCCCACAATGGATAGGGACCAATTATTTTGTACCTTACAAAAATATGCAACCACAGAAGAGCTAAAGAATTGGAAATTGGTACTCCCCATCATTCTGGCTGAAATCAGAATGGCGGTTAATAGGAACACAGGCTACTCCCCCTTCGACATACTTATGGGCAGACCCTTTCCATTACCATGGTCTACAGGTAGGCTAACAGTGGAGACAGGGGACTTAGAGCAGATAAGGGATGAATATGTTAGGCAGCTGATCTCAACCCTCGAGACAACCAGAGACGAAGTTATATTTAAGTTCCCCTTTCTTTCAGACAAATCTACCCACCTATTTAATCCAGGAGACAAGGTGCTGGTAAAGCGGCTACAGAAAGGAAAAAGACCAGAGGATTTCGCCGTAACCCGCACAGCTATACTGACAGAGGACAGCCCAGTCTGGATTCAACAAGGGACCCTCTCGAGTCAAGCGGATTCAACAAAGGACTCAACAAGGGGTACTAACGGGGGCAGCTAATAGCCTTGGCCTCCATCAGGAAGAGGACCCGGACCAAGAAATGTGAGGGTAGATAGCCCTGGTTTCCAACAAAGAGAAGATGACAACCAATGATCCTTTTCGAAGAGTATGGAGACGCATGGGGGGGGGGAGAAAAGAGACTGAAATAATATGTTTACCCCCCCTTCGGAACATATATCACAACCCCTATTGTCCACACCCCCTACCAGAAAGAACCCCAACCCAAACCATCACTGTCTGGCCACTGTTGTTTCTTTATTGTCCACCATTACTGCAGTATGATACTGTACAAGGCAACTGTATATATATGTGTAACCGATGAGTACTGGGGACATAATGTGATTATTGGGGCGCGCAGTGGGGTGGGACACGGGCAATATGGGATATGGTACCTCTGATGCCGTAGTTAACAGATGGGGATATAAACCAGATAGCGCCGCACGACGACGCAGTTCCGAGGGACAAAGCCTATTAAATCGTATGACTTTAATTGGGAGAGGTGGGTGGCGGTGCTCAATCAGAAGCGGAGCTCAGACAGTACAATTTCAGATGTAAATGTTTGGATAGAATGGGTAAAATTTAGTGCCCTAAACAATAACCGTACAAATTGTTATGTGTGTGGTGCTGCTAGGCCACATCTAGGCACTGTACCTTTTAATATTCCGCAAGATGAAGAAGAATGTTTTCTTAGTTTATATACTAAACCACTGATAGCCAGAGTTTATGTGAATATTGGAAGAATAGCTACCCCATACTAACACGCCTCCCACAACCAGGAGAAGGGATACATGTTTACCCAGGGAACTATACCTGCTATAGGTCAGTAGAAAAAGGTAGGAGCCTCACCTTCTTCCCCGAGGGTTATTGTGCCAATTATAGCGATATCAACAGTATTAAGTTACAGAATCAAGTTTTTCTGATTGGGGATCTCTACTGGATATGTGGAGACCTCAAGATTAGGGCGCGTCTGCCCCTTCAATGGTCAGGTGAATGTGCCCTAGCTAAGGCCATAATGGGATTTCATATTGTTTCGGATCCTGAGGAAATTCCAAATATTAGCTCACGTCGCAGGAAAAGGGAAGTCCCAAGCCCACAAGGTAGTCTTGATCCGCATGTCTATATTGATGTTATAGGGGTACCAAGAGGGGTCCCTGATGAATTTAAAGCAAGGGATCAGGTAAAGGCAGGGTTTGAGTCATTCCTAGCACCTCTTGTTACTATTAATAAGAATATAGATTGGATTAACTATTTATATTATAACCAGCAGAGATTTGTTAATTATACTCGCAAAGCTTTACAGGGCCTCGCTGACCAACTACAATCCACATCCATTATGACGTTCCAGAACCGGATGGCTCTGGACATGATATTGGCTGAAAAAGGTAGTTTAGGAAGATAAATAGGCACTGGGAGACTGCCATGTGTTACCAGTTCCGTGGCAGGTACAGCCCCCCCTAGTTCTATATTGATCCACATGGGTATTGAGGGTCTCGCTCCCCAACCCATACTAACTTACAGTAGATAGATGAAACAAAGAAAGAATCAAATAGTATGATCATACTATGATTCTAAGAGGGGATTGAAGGAAAAGGAATCCTCAGACCACCATCTGCTGACCTATAAGAAGGACCCTATAAGTAGTTAAATGACACCCATGAATTATAATAGTTTTAAGATAAATTGATAGTCAGCAGTATTATAGGACTAAGGTTCACTTCTCGAGATGTTTGCAAATGTCTTTAGAATAACAAGGACACTGATGTTTGCAAATGTCTTTAGATGCTGATGTTTGCAAATTTCTTTGAAGTGATGTCTGGAAAAGTGCTGATGCCTGAAGAAATGCTGATATCTCAAGAAATCACATGCCTCGGGTCACGGGACTGTCTAGAAATGTGTCACCAGACTTGTATTGAAACTAGCCAATGAACGATGTTATGTTTTGAAATGTTAATTAATGAAATAAAGAGCCAACGCCTTGACACAGGGTATAAATAAGTGTCAAGGGACCGTTGGAAGGCAGAGAGAAATTGCCAGACAAAATTACATGCCTCGTGTGTTTTTTTTAAAGGATTTTCTCTCTCCCTGCGCAGAAGGAGAGTTAACTCAAGGTGTGCCTAAGACAGGGTCTTAGGGGTTAAGGACGGACAATTGGAGACGATTATTATTCTCTTCAGTCTTCAAGATGTTTTATGAACTACATCTCTCATGATGCTCAGCCATTCATCAGGTTGGATAGGCCATAAGGGAAATGTAGTTCCAAAACATCCGTAGGGGCCAAGGTTGCGGATCCCTGGTCTATACAGTTAAATACTGCATAGCTGCCGTAGAACTAGACGTCCCATGATGCATTGGCAGACTTAGGCTAGGGTCAGACGAAAGCATTTTTCCCCGCGAACGTGAAAAAGTGCGTCCGAACGCATTGACGTATTTTTTCACAGAATGCACAAAAACGGTCAGACGCGCATTTTCGGGCGTGATTTTGTACGGATCGTCAATAAAACTCTTTTTGCGTCTGGACGTTATGTAGGCTGGACATTAGCAGCGTCTGACATCTCCTAATCACGCACACACGCCGCTATGCCGCAGCTGCGCACTCAGTACGTCAGTACTAGCGGTTCAGCGTTCTCAGAAAAATGCGTTCAAATTCCACTTTTCTTTTGCTCGGCCGGACTTTTGTGCGGCCGTACATCGTATATTGGCCGTCATTGCCCGTCATCTGCTGCTAGTGCGGCCGTAATTATGTGCGCCAGAACGCACGTTAAAAGTGCGCTGGTCTGACCCCAGCCTTAGAGTGCATTAGAAATCCAGATTGGTGTCAAGTACCTCCTTCCTTACCCATTTCCAGGATAAAACGCACTGTTGGGATCAGGAGGAATCGCATAATAATATTCTGATGTGCAGATTCCCACCTATGATAGTAATGGCGGACCTTGGATGTTTTTCATGAGGCTTGTAGGGTTGCCAGATCAGCCATGTTCTCCTGGACACATTACGATTTCACGCATAGGGAGAGTGTTTCATGTTCAGTAACAGAGAGCACAGGGAAAAGTGCTGCCCTGCAACATGAATTATAATGTGCTGTAGGATGGAAATCAATGAAGATCACCTGGAATTCCTTCAATTTAGTTTTTTTTACCTGCTGCGTGGCAGCAGTTTTCATGCACTGCCCATCAGCATGAATAAATGTGTGTCCTGGAAAACATGGCCGATCTGGTAACCCTAACGACATGTCCCATGATGCTTAGTCACACATAAGTCTGGCTGTGCATCATTTAACATGAAATTCTGAAACTTAGAAGGGGGTGCCAAGATTTGCCACCACTGGTCTATGTCCATGCTAGGGCGGCCATGCATTGCCAGGTCCTCATGGGTCTGGCCAACAATATATTACATGAGGATTTAATAAGGATTAATTGTGTGTGACTAGAAAAACACATAACCAAATTAAAGGGAAAAAAACAACCCACACAGAATGTATTATAGGAAGCCCTGCCCCATTGTTTATTTTCAACCCATCACTAAAATATTGATTGTGTCAAATCCAAGATGGCGCCGCCGACTTCTTGGAACCGGTCACGTGGTGCACGGGAGACAACGACAATGCTAGTGGGAATGGAAAAGGGGGCGTGATCCACTCATTCATTCAGCTCGTCCAAGCTGGCTAAGGAGGCGAGGCGTGGAACGCACGCTCCTCTCTGATAGAAAAGAATGACGCACGCGCAGTCAGTGATCCACTGCAGAGAATGGTAACCACGTGACTGAGTTTGCGTTTATCCCATCTCCTCCCTCTCCACATACTTTATATAAATGCAGATTTATTTATACAGGATAATTATCCATATTAATATAATAATAAAGCATTAGCTTTCCCTTTCTAAAGGTCTCTTCAGGAGAAATAATAATAAAGCCTGCAGTATTCATTTTGTGTGGGATTCTGACTGGTTTTCTGTGAAATCCATGAGTTTTATTAATCAGGAACAATAATCCAGGAGGACATATCAGTGAATGTACACGCTTAAAATAATGTATACACCAAAATAGCTATATATGTTTTATGAGCCGTCCCACAGAATAAAATAATGGCTCTGGCGCAGACATGATTATTATTTATCATTATTAATGAAGCGCCAGCAATGAAATTAACAAAATTACACATTTAGGCCGAGGTCAGACGAGCCCACTATGTTCGCCTGTACTGACGTGCCTCCTGGCGTCTGATGCAGCGATGTGACGCTGCGACGGGGCCGGCCATACGCTGTAGTGCGCGCACGCTATAGCAGACGTGCTGTATCCATTTACAAAGTCTCCCTGTTGAAGCTCTATGATGCGCTTCCGAGGAGGCTACAATGCGCGATCCTCAGTCCGTAGGGGAAAATCGAGCCTTGCAGCGCTGAGCGCACTAACTGTGGTCAGCGAGGTGGCCAGACGGGCGTCAGAGTGGAAGGACGTTCGCTCTCATGGACGTTCCTTCCGCTCTTAAAAAACGCTCGTCTGACCGCGGCTTTAGGAGCCAGATATTGTTACCGGAGTCAATCAGGTTCACTTCATTAACGGCGCCGGACCAGACACAAGCAAGGATTGTCCAAACACGAGTCTCTTCAGGAAAGGCAAGATTTTATTGTGTCGTCACACAAGTGCTCACACAGGATTGAATCTCTAAAAGTGAGCACTGATTACACAGAGACATGAGGTTTTATGCCCCAAATACATAATTAGGTACATCCCCATTAGCCCACCTCCCTATGACACTCTATCCCACCCCACGTGGGTTAATACCTCCCATCATTAATTCGAACACAAAGAACATTCCACATATAACTATAAATTGATACACTTCTCGTTAGTTTGACAGTCTGTGATTTGTTTGTGCTGTCTTTCTCCGGGCAGTGCCTCCCTCCCTATCGGCTATGTTTATTCAGGTGGCCTGGGGCCTGGTCTTCTATGTTTTCTTTTATTCCCCGGCACATCTCACTGACCTTGTCCCAGTCATAAATCTTTCTGTGTCAAGAGCCGGCCGGATTCTGCCTGGATTTCTTGTTAGTTTTTCTAATCTACTACATTCCTTAAATTCTATGCAAACTCTGCTTTTCTCATCTAAATAAAATCTATTCTATTTACTGGTGAACCAACATTCTGGACAAGATGGCTGCCTGGCTAATAGTAGCGACCATCTTTCAGCCTGGTTCTCCTTCATTCCCTTGGCTCAAGTGTCAGTATCTTTTTCCTGGCACTTGTAGCCATTACACTCCACTATTCTGTAACTCTGCATCCTGGGGGGGCTTTCCGCTCACTGGGAACATTCCCTGTGGAATTATCAGTGGTATCTTCTGTGTCTGTGTGGGCGTCAGTGCTGTCTTGCATAGTGGCCACATACATAGCCCTATGCGGTAT